>CM024753.1:205164344-205554610 GCA_014218235.1 Colocasia esculenta
TGGATATCCTCAACAGGCAACCCCCCTAACTAACATATGATTTGCCCTATTGGTGATGTAGAATCAGTCTTTATGTGTTGGGCTGCGCTTGGATTAAATATATAGAAAATATCTAATTGGCGGGATCCTTAGCCCGTCTGTATGACACATTACTAACAAACGAAAAACTAACTGCTAGGTGTTCGAGACAAATTGGGTGGGCACAATACCTAATTATTGCAGTAATGCAGCGATGAAAGGTACAATTAAAATCCTAAGGCTATCCCGCACGACCTCCTCTAAATGCATAAGTGGTCAGATTGGTCGTTATTTGCATGGTCTCTGCCCTTGAGCTACCAAGACTCAAACTCCATCGGGACCCTGAATTCCTCCCAAATCTTCGCCAACTTTTCCTCGATAATGCTTGATGCCGAGTGCGCCACCATCTGTATGGTGCAACAGGTTGACCTACCACTCTCCTCTTCGAGCACTTGCACACAAAATCAGTTAAATTTTAGTCATGGCTATCACCTTGGCTGCATCTTCCATTGAAACCATCCCCCCCCCCCCCCCCCACATCGTCTTCACTTCCACATCTGATGCCCTGACTTTTTACAAAATTTACAGAATTCCTTCCGTTTCACTTCCCCTTTCATTCTTTTGCTATCTACTGTATTTCTTCCTTTATTATCATGGGAATAGGCATCACGTTCCCTTTTAACGTCTTTCTTCTTATGGATCTTTTCAAGAGTCTCATGGTGTCCTCTACTATTTGAGCTCTCGATACACCTGTCTGAATATACTACAATGTCTAGTGGAGCCAACTTCTCCCAGAACACAATGTCTCACCCTTCTATAATCTCTTTGCCTTCCATCCTTTCATACTCACCCAATGTGTGCATACTGTGCTAGTCTTTCAAATTATGCTTCAATTCTGCTACAGACATCATTCGTTGTTGTTAAATTGGGAATCACTTGCCTTCTTCTCCCACTAATCCTCTCGGAGAACCTATTTGGTGTTGAGAGTTCTAAAAATCATCCCACTCTATGTTAATTTCGGGTAATTATCGCCGACAGCTTCCCCCAAGCTCTAGCATCGCGGTCCAATTGGAAGTTGCCAATAAGAACTTCTCTACTCTTGAACATTGCATACCTCTAAGATCCGTTTCCATTGCCTTCACCTAATTTTCGGCTTCCTCGGTATCCGGAGTTCCATTAAACGTAGGATGATTCATTCGTTGGAAATTCCCATATAAGTCTCTTGCCCCATTTCTTGCTCCTGCTTGAATCACGTTGTTAAGGGCTTGAGTTAACCCCTGTACGGTCCTTTGCAAGTCCTGCATTGGTGCACGTGCCAGCCATCTCCACTAATCTCCTGCGAGCAATAACATTTAATTATTTCTTTTTAGACTTTAGTTACTAAGGTATACCAAGTTGATACATATATATAGATAAATGTATTCAGATCTTACCATGGTTCTACCCAATCCTACATAGGTATGGTTGATTAGACACGTGTTAGGGCAGTTCACATAGAACATCTAGACTTAAATATCTTATTAAGGACTGTTGCCCAGCTAGCTAGCCCAGAGGGGGGGGTGAATGGGTTATTAAAACTTCGATGTTTGATTAAAACCTGTTTACTGAAAAGATTGCACAACTTAATAACAAGGTTAGAGTTAGAGCAAACAAGACAACAATCACACAAAACACAATCACAAGACACAAGGATTTTATCCTGGTTCGGAACTCCTCTCCACAGGAGACCTACGTCCAGTCCCTGAGCAATACCTCAGGATTTTACTACCAAGGGTACAATCCCCCTTAAGGATCCTTACACCCAGCCTCAACTGGTCTTCCTTCAACCTGAAGGGTACAACAACCACCCTGGATACCACCAGGTCTTCCTTCGTCCAGAAGGGAACAACAACCACCCTGGATACCACCAGGTCTTCCTTCGTCCAGAAGGGAACACACACTAATCAGAAAAGGTTGTGAAAACAGGCTTCAGATTCTAGCTTGACCAGCTACAACCTGAAGCTCCTAGGCCCCCGAGAGAGAAAGAGATTTAACAAGGTTTTTCTCTCCAAGGACCACACAGGCTCTTACAAATGAGAAGATTCCTTTGAGCACAGAGAGCTAAGAGCTTAGAACAAGGTTTGGAGTGGAGGCTTCGCTCTTCTTCAAAGTTCTAAAGATTCTAAGAGATGGATTTCTTTCTTCTTCTAAAATCAGCGATGTTGCTCTATGTCTGTGTTTTTCTTTTCGTCTTGAGTCTTCTATTTAAACTGCTGATTCAAATTCGAACGTTGAAGTGTCCGTTGTCTCTTATCCTTGTGTACGTTAGACTGGTTACTGAGGAAGCTTCTGATCGTCAGTCTTTTATCCTGGTGTACACGCCAAAGAGATGTCATAGAACTTTGTATCTTGTGTCCAACGTTGTCCAGATGAGTCTTGTCAGATATCTGTAAGCATATCATCAATAAATAGAAGACAGCTAGGACTGCTGTCTATTGTTAGTTGAGATGGAACAGATATTGCAGTATATAGCAAAGCTCCTTTCTGTCCAAGAAAAAGTACGTAGACAGAGTAGCATAGAAATGGAAGATATTGTCTGCATGCATGGGAGATACGATCGGAGAGCATTTAATGCAAAGCAGTCAACGGACAAGATATGACTTTGACTTTTCAACGCTATTAAAAAGCATTATACTGATGCATCAAGAAATTCGATAAAAGAATCTTGCTGACTTCATAACTTATGAAATCGTTATGAATTATAGCAAGTCGTTGTGAGCTCTAAAGAAATCGTTGCAAGAAATCGTTATGACTAATAAAGAAGTCGTTGCGCGAAATCGTTATGACTAACAAAGAAGTCGTTGCGCGAAATCGTTATGACTAATAAAGAAGTCGTTGCGCGAAATCGTTATGACTAACAAAGAAGTCGTTGCGCGAAATCGTTATGACTAATAAAGAAGTCGTTGCGCGAAATCGTTATGACTAACAAAGAAGTCGTTGCGCGAAATCGTTATGACTAATAAAGAAGTCGTTGCGCGAAATCGTTATGACTAACAAAGAAGTCGTTGCGAGTTCTAAAGAAATCGTTACGAGGTCTAAAGAAGTCGTTACGGCTCGAGAGTCGTTGCGAGTTCTAAAGAAATCGTTACGAGGTCTAAAGAAGTCGTTACGGCTAGAGAGTCGTTGCGAGTTCTAAAGAAATCGTTACGAGGTCTAAAGAAGTCGTTACGGCTAGAGAGTCGTTGCGAGTTCTAAAGAAATCGTTACGAGGTCTAAAGAAGTCGTTACGGCTAGAGAGTCGTTGCGAGTTCTAAAGAAATCGTTACGAGGTCTAAAGAAGTCGTTACGGCTAGAGAGTCGTTGCGAGTTCTAAAGAAATCGTTACGAGGTCTAAAGAAGTCGTTACGGCTAGAGAGTCGTTGCGAGTTCTAAAGAAATCGTTACGGTAACGATTCGAGTGTTCCGGTCAAAGAGGAAGTCGTTCTGCTTATCAAAGAAGTCGTTACAGGGACTTAGATAGAAATGATGGGACTTACCAGATTGTCTTGATCTTTCATTTTTCTTTTGCTTCCTGTTCTCAAGGCTCAAGAAATCCATTAGTGTTATTTTGTTAATCATCAAAATTAATATATAAATAAATGGAAATATTTATTATGGGGACAGTTTGGTCATCAATCTCCCCCTTTTTGATGATGACAAAATATACTAAACATCAGACAAAAATGAAATATGTTTTCAGATTTACGTTAGTTGTCTCCCCCATTTTGTCATTAGGCAAAAAGATAAGCTGTGAGACAAAGAAGAGAGAAAGATTTTTATTAAGAAGGAGAAAGATAATACAGAGGAGATAACAAGGAGGCATGCTGTGAGATAACAGCCCATGCCTTGATCTCAAGATCCTCAAAAATTTGCAGAAACACTCCAAAGGTAACTGAGAAGGAGGGTCCCATGGAAGGGATGTTCCTCTGAATGTAGAGTTGCCTTTGCTGCTCTATGAACTCTCCATACTGAGTTTTGTCCAAAATAAATCTGAAGTAAGTACTCTTGCCAAAACTGGCCCTATGGAGAAATCTGTCCAAGGAAATGGATAGTGAAGTTGGTGATTTAACAGATCCTGCTTTAAGGCATAGAAGGCAGAATATCTAGCTGCCCAGACAGCATAGAGCTCTGGTAAGGGAGCGATGGAATTGAGATCCATAAAGGCTTCTGCAGAAAGAGTCGGCTTCCTCTGACTAACCAGATCTTGATTGATAGCTTCCAGTTGCTGATAAGAGGCCCGATATAGAAGCTCCCATTCTGATGAGATGAGTCGTTCACACTCAGAAATGAGTGGAGCTAAGGTCAGGAAGAGATGCGGCCAGAGTGATATTCTCTGAAGATGAACCGCAAGAAGGAGGGAGATCGGCCCTGCTTTGCTGACATCCGGCCCAGCTGCCTTGCAAACATGTCGAGAGCATGAGATCCAGCATCTGAATTAAGCACTAACGAGTGCAGCTTCGGCAGAAGAACTGGAAACTCAGCCTTGAAGGAGACAAAATCTACTGTAAAGGAAGGTTGAGAGGGGTCTCTGATTGCCGCACAGTAATCTGTGAGTTGAACTGGCAAAATTGAACTTCTGGAATTTTGTTCAAATAACAGAAGTCACTGTACAACTGAAAAGCTCTGGCAATGCGAATTTCCTTCAAAATGAAGGATCCCCAGGAGTTCTTGTGCTGGAAGATAAACCACTCAGAGAAGGTGAGTGGGTGATCTCTGTGAGAGAGGGATTCGGCCCTTGCAGTCAGGTATTTTGAGTACTGAGCCTTGTTCCCTTTGATGGCTGCCCACTGATCTTCAGTCTTGAACTCAGTGCCCTCAAAGATTTTGGACTTGAAAGGTTGAGATATCTGAGTAAAAGGAAGAACAATGGCTAGGTGTTCGGAGAGGTTGAGAAAAGGAATACCATAAATGGTAGAAAGAATGCATTTCTGGAGGTATTCTCTGTAGATGGTCTTCTCTTAGGATCAAGGGTAAGAGAGTACCATAAAGGAGGATAGAGAGAAGCAGAGGGAGTGCTTAGAGAGGAAGAGGTTTTTCTCTTTTTCAGGACAGGACTAGGAGGGTCAGTCCTGTGAATGTGAGAGGCTGTGGAAAGAATGGTGAGGAGAGTGTTCCTTTCAAAAGGGTCGGGAACATTGGTGTCAAAAATACCAAGAGGCAGAGGTTTTACTGGAGGAAAGGTAACAGAATTAGGAGGAGTAGGAGGATAGAACAAGTGTTTAGGATTAAAGGAAGAGGTTGGTTGAGGATGAGATGTTTGGGTTTTAATAGGTGAAGGTTGAGGAGTTAATGAGGATGAAGCTGAGATGAGAGCTGGAGAAGGTGAGAAGGAGGGTTGAGAGGAAGTAGAGGATGAGGAAGGTTTGGTGCGAGGCATGGGATGTTTTATGGTTGGTGGAGCAGGAGGTGCAGTAGGAGGAGATGAAGGTGTGGAGAGGGTTGGAGTGGCAAGAGATGAAGAATCAGGGGCCTTGGAGACAGACACAGGCTCTTTTCCTTTGACCTGACTTTCTCTGACTGCAGGAGATGGTCCTGAAGACCCTGAGGCTGCCACTGGTCCGGGTGACCCTACAACTGATGGCCCTGATGGCCTAGGAACTTCAGCTGGAGGCCCTGGTGGCCTAGGAACTTCAGCTGGACTGCTCTGAGTAGGTGCAGGAGGGACACCACTAGACTTTGAAATATTGGCCAGCAAATTCTTCATATCAGACATTTCCTTATTGAAATACCTCATTGCATTTCTTATTGAGGATACGTCTGAGGAGGTTGACACTTGATTTGAAACAATTCCTTGTATACCATTCTGAACTGATGTCAGGATCTCTCCTTGGGTTTTAGCAAGGCCATAACATGCTTCAACTTTTTTTCCTATGGCCCTTCCTTGACCTCCTGTGAACAACCCTTTTCTGCTTACCTGGCTGAGAGACAGGCTCCTCAAGATTTATAGCTGCACTTGGGCCTTCATTCTCTGGCCTTTCACTCTCAGCATGCTCCCCCTGAATGGGAGCAGGGACTTCAAAACTTTCTTGCTCCCCCTGAGCAGGAGCTTCTTCCAAGACAACATCTTCATCAGGTCCACCTGCCTTAGAAGAGACTGAGATGGAGGGAATGGAGTCCAAAATCTCTCTTAAAATAGAGGAGACTAAGGTGGTGGGCGAGGAATCAGCCACACCAGCTGCACCCTCTTCCAATTGAGCTTCGGATAGGCATCCCACAGCTGACTCAACTGGTTCTTGCTCTGCTGGACTTGCTGCTTCTTGCTCTACTTCTACTGCCTCTGGAATATCTGCAATAACTGCTTCTCCTTCAGCCACAGAGGATTTCGACCAAACTCCTTCTTGCACTGAAAAGCCACTTTTCTTCAGGTTCTGGACCTTATAGACTGGCCCATCTTTTCAGCTACCGCCCCTGACAGATCTACTCCAAAGTGCTTGAAAATCTTGGTCAGAAGATGGGCATATGGAAGGGAAACATTCAACTTGCTCTTTGTTTCCCATAACTGAGCATGTGCAACCATCATTCGCTCAGTCATCACTGCGGCCAGGTTTATCTCTTTGTTCTGGATTGCCCAGAACATTATGTCCGAATCTGCCCTAGTGCATGAAGAAAAGGTAGCACTACGGGGAACTAAGATTTGGCAGACTATAAAGTGCAGCAACCGGTTGAACGCGGACATCTGATTAATATCCAGCTTCCCATCCTTCAACTTAAATCCTGGACCGATGATCCCGAGACCTTTGACTTCATCATTCACAGAGTGAATGCCACTAAATCCTGAGGTCTTCACTCCAAACAGATCACGCAACAGCTCATGGGTTATTCTGATTTGATACCCTTGACAGAGGAAACAAGGGATCCATCTGCTTCTGACTTCAGACAGATGTAGAAGGCTTTTACCAAGTCCGGGTAGCTTACCTCACTGAATGTGACCACATCCATCCACTGCGATCTTCTTATAGTATCAACTAGCCTGGCCATGCCACTCTTCTCAAGATTCTGAACATCCACCGCCTTATTTCCGCAAATCTTTGTCTTCACAAAAGTAAATCTTTCTTGCTCCTTTGGGGATAAATACTCAGCACTGTAGCCCCCAACACTTCCGGAGATCAACGGAGCGGCCATGGGTGCAGAGAAGAAAGGATTTTGGAAGGGAGGATGATGGAAGGGACGGAAGTTTTCGAAGGAGTTCTTCGCGGGAAGAGAAGAAGGCTTCGAAAGTTGCAGAGAGACGATCCCAAAATCGTTAGGGCATCAGCTTTAGGTGAACAGATAGAGAATAAAAAGGGTAAAGGTGGAAGGCGAATCGATCTCAAAACGGTTTGGATAAATTAATATTACTTTAATGACGGGAGCGCCAAAAGGCGGCAAAGGTAGAAAGCGACAAAAAGGTTTGACAAGTCAAACAACTTTCTACACAGAAGCGGTCAAAGCATATAGATAATCAGAGTTTTGTTTAATTTTAACGGAGAGAGAACTTTTCATTTAATCTGAAAAATTTATATGTCAATAAATCACAGAAATTCTTTCACAAATTGCACATCCCTAGTTCCCTTCTAAGAGATGTAAATCTCTCTTCAGGTAGGGCTTTTGTGAAGATATCTGCCAATTGACCATTTGTATCTATAAACGAAATTTCTAAATTACCACTAGCTACATGGTCTCGAATAAAATGATATCTTACCTCAATGTGTTTCGTCCTTGAGTGTTGAACTGGATTTTTGGTGAGGTTGATGGCACTAGTATTATCACACAATAGAGGAATTGATTTGATGTGAATGCCGAAATCTTCAAGTTGTTGCTTTATCCAAAGAAGTTGTGTACAGCAACTTCCAGCAGCAACATATTCCGCCTCAGCTGTTGATAGAGCTACTGAATTTTGTTTCTTGGATGTCCATGATATTAAGCATCCTGCAAGAAACTGACAACATCCACTGGTGCTCTTTCTATCTACTTTGCAACCAGCATAATCAGCATCTGAATATCCTATTAGATTTATCTCACAAGATCTAGGATACCAGAGACCTAAATCATGAGTTCTAGCTAAATATCTAAATATTCTTTTTACAGAGATTAAGTGAGACTCTCTAGGGTCTGCCTGATATCTAGCACACATGCATACACTGAACAAAATGTCTGGTCTACTGGCAGTTAAGTAAAGTAATGATCCTATCATACCTCGATAATTCTTTTGATCTACCCTTTTACCTTTTTGATCACTGTCCATTCTGGTTGATGTGCTCATTGGAGTTGATAATGGCTTTGCATCTTCAAATCCAAATTTCTTCAACAGCTCTTTGGTATACTTTGCTTGACAGATATGAGTGCCATCCTTCCCTTGCTTGATTTGCAATCCAAGGAAGTAGCTTAACTCCCCCATCAAGCTCATTTCGAATTCTCCCTGCATAAGCTTTTCAAAGTACTTGCAAAGAGATTCATCAGTAGATCCAAAAATAATATCATCCACATAGATTTGTACAAGAAGTATATGTTTAACTTTAGATTTTATAAATAATGTACTATCTACTTTACCTCTAGTGAAACCATGATTTAATAAGAAATTACTGAGCCTTTCATACCAGGCTCTAGGAGCTTGCTTTAGACCATATAAGGCCTTATGTAGTTTAAATACATGATTTGGAAATTCAGAGTCGTCAAAACCTGGAGGTTGTTCAACATAAACTTCCTCCTTGATGAAACCATTTAAAAAGGCTGATTTGACATCCATTTGAAAAAGTTTTAAATCAAGTGCGGATGCATAAGCAAGTAAAATCCTAATGGCCTCAAGTCTAGCTACAGGTGCATAAGTTTCATCGAAATCTATGCCTTCCTCTTGGGAGTAGCCTTGAGCCACCAATCTGGCTTTGTTCCTTAAGATTATTCCAGACTCATCCAGTTTATTTCTGAACACCCATTTGGTGCCAATAACTGAATGATTGGATGGTCTAGGAACAAGTGACCATACTTGGTTTCTCTTGAACTGATTTAGTTCATCTTGCATGGCTAGTATCCAAGATTCATCAGATAAAGCTTCATTGACTGTCTTAGGCTCTACTTGAGAAACAAATGCTAAATAGTCGCATGGAATTACATTACCTCTAGTTCTTACCCCTACAGATGGATCACCAATGATGTTTTCAGGAGGGTGATCTTTCTGATGTCTCCATTCCTTTGGAAGATCTTTATGTTGGATTTCTGTTTGCTGCAGTTCTTCCAGAGTTGGATCCTCTTTGTCCTTAATTGAAGTTTTCTTTAATTTTTCGGACAAGACATCTGCATCATCAATGTCACTAATTTCTTCCTTTTTCAAGGAAGGGTTAGATTCATCAAAAATAACATGTACTGATTGTTCAATTAATAAGGAACGTTTATTGAAAACTCTATAACCTTTAGGTTTAGAGGAATACCCCATGAAAATGCCTTCATCTGATTTGGCATCCAACTTACCAATGTCCCTTTTTCCATTGTTATGGATGAAGCAAGGACATCCAAATACTCTGAAATGGCTAATCTTTGGCTTCTTTTCTTTGTAGAGTTCATAAGCAGTCTTTTTCAGAATTGGCCTGATCATCACTCTATTTATGATATAACATGCAGTGTTGATAGCTTCGGCCCAGAAATATCTTGGCAGATCATATTCTGATAACATTGATCTGCCATATCCAAAAGAGTTCTGTTTTTCCTCTCAGCAATTCCATTCTGTTGAGGTGTCCTTGGAGCTGAGAAGTTGTGCTCAATTCCTTGATCATCACAGAACTTCGAAAACTTTTCATTCTGAAACTCACCACCATGATCTGATCGAATAGAGACAATTGAGAATTTCTGATCTTTCTGAACTTTCTTACTGAAGCTGACAAAATTCTCAAATGTGTCATCTTTGTGCTCTAAAAAGGATACCCAAGTGAATCTTGAATAATCATCAACTATTACAAATCCAAAATTCTTTCCTCCCAAACTGGTAGTCCTCATTGGCCCAAATAAATCCATGTGAAGTAGTTCTAAGGGCTTTGAGGTGGTTACTACAGTCTTTGATTTGAAGGAGCTCTTGGTGTGCTTTCCTCTTGCACAAGGTCTGCAAATGCTATCCAATCTGAAATTTACCTTTGGCAGTCCTTCAACTAGTTTTCTTTTTCTGAGCTTGTTCAGCCCATCCAGCTGCAGTGGCCCAATCTTCTGTGCCACAACTCAGTTGATTTATCTTTGCTAGCTGCCAAACACACATCTTGATCCTTGAGTTCATCGAGATATAGAACATACAAATTTCTTTCTCTGTAGGCTTCAAATATGACTGCACCATCCTTTAAGATACTGCATTTTGATTCTTGAAACTGAATTTGATGGCCTTTGTCACACAACTGGCTGATGCTGATGAGATTGTGCTTTAACCCTTTGACCAGCATTACATCCTTTATGACTGATTTTCCTTTGATGTTCACAGACCCGCTTCCTATCACAGTCCCTTTTCCATTATCTCCATAGGTGACTGTACCTTCTTCAGCTTGGAGATCAACAAATATCTTCTTGTTGCCTGACATATGCCTTGAGCACCCACTATCCAAATACCATTTGGATGCTCGAGGGTTAACCTGAAATGAGAACATCAAGCTTTAGGTACCCAAATTCTTTTTGGGTCCTGATTGGTTAGTATCATCAACTTTACCTTTTAATATCCATTTTTTATGTCTTGTTGGGCATGTCATTTTAATATGTCCTAACTTGTTGCAGTGACTGCAGCAGGATAACTTAGTTACTTTTTCTATGTATTTGAAATCAGCTTTGTATGCTACATCTTGTTCGGGTACAAATTTTGGTGTTGGATATGTTTTAGGGTATATTATGGTTTCTTCATTATCTGGGGGTGTATATCCTAGTCCATTTTTCTTTTTACCCGATCTCCTAGCACCTTTTAATATTAAAGAGTTTTTACCATTGGTAAATTTTTCTAGGGTGCTTGCTAGTGTATTGTTTTCTTCTTTTAATTCATTTACAGTTTTTCTTAAATCATCTGAGTTTTCCTGTTTTTCTAGGTCAGTGATTTTTCTGTTCTTGTCTTTTAAATTTTCACATAATAGTTCATTTCTTCTCTTAAGCTCAACTATTTGTTTTTCTAGTTCTTCGTTTTCAGATTTTAAATCTGAGTTGGTATTTTCGAGACATGTGATATTTTTCTTGCTTAGCTTAAGTAGTTTACACACTTCTTTATACTTATTGTAGAGTTCATTAAATGCACTTTCCAAATTATCCGAATCTGAGTCATTACAGGAATCGAAAGAAGAATCAGATGTTACCTTATCCTCGGTATTCGCCATGAGAGCCAAGTTGGCTTCTTCACCTTCACTGCTCGAGCTTGACTCACTATCTGAGTCGCTGCTGTTGTCCCATGCAGCTGCCATGGCTTTCTTTTTGAATCTTCTGAACTTCTTGGAGCTGTCCTTCTTCTTGTGATCATTTTTCTTTAACATTGGACAGTCTGCCTTGATATGTCCAGGTTTCTTGCATTCATAGCAAAGTGGCTCATTCCTCTTCTGATCTTTTCCATCTGGTCTCTTGAGATCTTTGTTTTTCTTGAAGTACCTCCTACCAGACTGGAACTTCTTCTTCTTTGCCAAGATTCTCTGCAATCTTCTTGAGAGCATGGCTTCTTCATCATCACTATCTTTGCTATCTTCACTGTTATCTAAGGATTCTTCTGATGAGTCCCCATTAGCTTTAAGCGCATTTGACTGCTTCTTTCTACTGGAGGATTCTCCTAGTCTTTCCATGTTTATTTCATGGGCCATGAGAGACCCAATGAGTTTTTCTACTGACATTTTCTTAAGATCATTAGCTTCTTCGATAGCTGTGACCTTTGCCGTCCATGAAGATGGCAGGGATCTGAGAATCTTCCTTACCATATCTGCATTTTCATATGACTTTCCTAGACTTGCTAGGCCATTAGTAATGTCAGTAAATCTACTAAACATTTGGGTAATAGACTCACCTGTTTGCATTTGAAATCTTTCATACTGAGTGACAAGAATGTCGATTCTTGTCTCCTTTACTTTGTCTGTACCTTCATATGTGATCTTTAACTTTTCCCACATTTCCATGGATGATTTGCATGCTGAAACTCTGTTGAACTCTTTCTTGCTTAGAGCACAACATAGAATGCTCTTAGCTTTACAGTTCAAGAGATTTTCTTTCTATCTTCATCTGTCCATTGTGCTTTCTCATTTGTGACGACCAGATCACCTTCTTCCACTATTGACCAGATTTGATAATCGTGGCCTTGTAGAAAGTATTCCATCCTGGTCTTCCAATACGTATAATCTTCACCATCGAACAAGGGAGGTCTGTTGACAGACTGACCTTCGAAGTGACTTTGGGCTGCCATTGATCTTTGCTCTTCAGATCGTTGGATCTTCTTCTTTGTCGAAGAGACGGGCTCTGATACCACTTGTTGCCCAGCTAGCTAGCCCAGAGGGGGGGTGAATGGGTTATTAAAACTTCGATGTTTGATTAAAACCTGTTTACTGAAAAGATTGCACAACTTAATAACAAGGTTAGAGTTAGAGCAAACAAGACAACAATCACACAAAACACAATCACAAGACACAAGGATTTTATCCTGGTTCGGAACTCCTCTCCACAGGAGACCTACGTCCAGTCCCTGAGCAATACCTCAGGATTTTACTACCAAGGGTACAATCCCCCTTAAGGATCCTTACACCCAGCCTCAACTGGTCTTCCTTCAACCTGAAGGGTACAACAACCACCCTGGATACCACCAGGTCTTCCTTCGTCCAGAAGGGAACAACAACCACCCTGGATACCACCAGGTCTTCCTTCGTCCAGAAGGGAACACACACTAATCAGAAAAAGGTTGTGAAAACAGGCTTCAGATTCTAGCTTGACCAGCTACAACCTGAAGCTCCTAAGCCCCCGAGAGAGAAAGAGATTTAACAAGGTTTTTCTCTCCAAGGACCACACAGGCTCTTACAAATGAGAAGATTCCTTTTGAGCACAGAGAGCTAAGAGCTTAGAACAAGGTTTGGAGTGGAGGCTTCGCTCTTCTTCAAAGTTCTAAAGATTCTAAGAGATGGATTTCTTTCTTCTTCTAAAATCAGCGAGTTCCTCTCTATGTCTGTGTTTTTCTTTTCGTCTTGAGTCTTCTATTTAAACTGCTGATTCAAATTCGAACGTTGAAATGTCCGTTGTCTCTTATCCTTGTGTACGTTAGACTGGTTACTGAGGAAGCTTCTGATCGTCAGTCTTTTATCCTGGTGTACACGCCAAAGAGATGTCATAGAACTTTGTATCTTGTGTCCAACGTTGTCCAGATGAGTCTTGTCAGATATCTGTAAGCATATCATCAATAAATAGAAGACAGCTAGGACTGCTGTCTATTGTTAGTTGAGATGGAACAGATATTGCAGTATATAGCAAAGCTCCTTTCTGTCCAAGAAAAAGTACGTAGACAGAGTAGCATAGAAATGGAAGATATTGTCTGCATGCATGGGAGATACGATCGGAGAGCATTTAATGCAAAGCAGTCAACGGACAAGATATGACTTTGACTTTTCAACGCTATTAAAAAGCATTATACTGATGCATCAAGAAATTCGATAAAAGAATCTTGCTGACTTCATAACTTATGAAATCGTTATGAATTATAGCAAGTCGTTGTGAGCTCTAAAGAAATCGTTGCAAGAAATCGTTATGACTAATAAAGAAGTCGTTGCGCGAAATCGTTATGACTAATAAAGAAGTCGTTGCGCGAAATCGTTATGACTAATAAAGAAGTCGTTGCGCGAAATCGTTATGACTAACAAAGAAGTCGTTGCGCGAAATCGTTATGACTAATAAAGAAGTCGTTGCGCGAAATCGTTATGACTAACAAAGAAGTCGTTGCGCGAAATCGTTATGACTAATAAAGAAGTCGTTGCGCGAAATCGTTATGACTAACAAAGAAGTCGTTGCGAGTTCTAAAGAAATCGTTACGAGGTCTAAAGAAGTCGTTACGGCGAGAGTCGTTGCGAGTTCTAAAGAAATCGTTACGAGGTCTAAAGAAGTCGTTACGGCTAGAGAGTCGTTGCGAGTTCTAAAGAAATCGTTACGAGGTCTAAAGAAGTCGTTACGGCTAGAGAGTCGTTGCGAGTTCTAAAGAAATCGTTACGAGGTCTAAAGAAGTCGTTACGGCTAGAGAGTCGTTGCGAGTTCTAAAGAAATCGTTACGAGGTCTAAAGAAGTCGTTACGGCTAGAGAGTCGTTGCGAGTTCTAAAGAAATCGTTACGAGGTCTAAAGAAGTCGTTACGGCTAGAGAGTCGTTGCGAGTTCTAAAGAAATCGTTACGAGGTCTAAAGAAGTCGTTACGGCTAGAGAGTCGTTGCGAGTTCTAAAGAAATCGTTACGGTAACGATTCGAGTGTTCCGGTCAAAGAGGAAGTCGTTCTGCTTATCAAAGAAGTCGTTACAGGGACTTAGATAGAAATGATGGGACTTACCAGATTGTCTTGATCTTTCATTTTTCTTTTGCTTCCTGTTCTCAAGGCTCAAGAAGTCCATTAGTGTTATTTTGTTAATCATCAAAATTAATATATAAATAAATGGAAATATTTATTATGGGGACAGTTTGGTCATCAAGGACATCCTAGGCTCTGATACCAACTGTCATGTCCCGCCAATTTAGCAACGGAATAAATCGGGGAGGTATGAACAACGTGTATGGTAACGTAAATTGCGCATACATTCGCAAATAATTATAATAAAACTCATCATTTTATTGATAATTCATCTAAACTATTACAACCACTAATTCAGAGCCAAAAACAGGGCCAGGGCTCATTAGCATCATTGCATTTGGAAATGATAACTAAGCAACTAACTAAACTAACTCTAGGGTACTGGGGACAATCCATTGCTATGACTCCAGGATGCTCATCACTCCAGACCATTCCCGTTGATGTGTGTAAGGTCATCACCTGACTTACCTGAAAAAACCATAACAAATAACGAAGGGTGAGCGATAACGCTCAGTAGGACTTAATATCTCGTGTAAACAAGCATGCTTTAAGTGATTAATGTCTTGTAACACATGTTAACTAGAGAGAACGATCAAGTATAGTTCAGAGAGTAATAATACATGACAACAAGAGATTGATGGCATACTATATCAAAAGAATGATAGCATGCGATAACAAGTGAATGATAATACACTTCACAAGAATATTGCAAAACTAGAATGATAGAGAAAAGACCATATAACAAGATAGCGTGTAAAGAGATATCGTGTAAATAGATAGCGTGTAACGAGATAACGTGTATGGTTGCACTGCAGTGCACTAGACGAGTACGTCAATAGTCACTTTAGGACAGTAGCCGTTTCATGATAGTACAGTACATTTGAACTCCTCAGACTAATGTTATAACAGTCAGTGCTAGCACAGTAATAGCACCGAAATGATATAGTACGTTTGAACTCCTTAGACGAATAGTATAACAGTTAGATGTCTAGCCAAAATAGTATAGTCAGAACCGGTGCAATGCAAAACACCGTCAATAGCCCCTGCAGGTATTTTCGGGTGGCTCTCTGCCCCCAGGACTAGATTGGAGCCCCTCAGACACTCTCCATGCCCTGCACAGTATGCATTCGAGTCAGTAGGGTCACCGGACCCATATTATGACGCTAGACAGTCATGTATAGTACAAGCAATAGGAGCCACAACATCTCAAGAGTCTCAATAGAGTACTAGATAAAATAGACGAGATAGTAGAGTGAACGTGAATAGATGAGAGTACAAGGATAGTAGATGAGATAGGGGTATAATCGTAAAACAACGATAAACCGGTGATAGTCACAGTTGCACGGCACTAGGTCAGGTACCGGCAGTCTGGTAGAAGTCACATCCGCCCCACTAGCCGTACTGTGTACACGAGCCAGGTGGTTCGGCATGATCACAAGATAAGAGAGATCTCACTAAGGCCGTTTGGATCGTACTGACCCCTAAGAGTGTAATGGGATTTAAAGGTACAACCAGCTCGTCGGCTAAGGACGTGCGCCAAAGCCAAGAAGAGTTACGGAGGCCTTGACAAGGAGTCCTGGCCCAGTCGAGAGTATTCCCGATGGAGAGGTGGTCCAAGTCAAGAGAAAGTGTGTAACGAAATGTTGTCCGTCTTGCCTCGAGTGTTTGAAGGCAGAGGGACGTGATAACGATGTACAAATCACACGAATAAAATGAGAACAAGTGTCATTTAACAAAATGAGGAATTTAGTAATTAATTTCACTTAATTACTAGATACATTATTGAATAATTTATTAGGGTCAAATGGAAAACACTAGTATTATGTGTGTGAAAGTGTAGAGAGATCATGAGAACAGGATAAGTCGTGCTCACGACTTTTAATTAATAAGAATTATTTAAAATTTATCAAATAAAACTATTCAGGTCGGTTATTAAGCTTAACAGTACATTGATTAACTTGTACAAGGGTTATATGACATATAAAACAGGGACATATGCACAATTCTGTGTGCTGGCAAAAAGTTAAAAAAGGTGACGGGGGTGCCCGTCGCGATCAAGTTGCGACGGGGTGCTCACTCGCGTTCAACAGAGTATCACGACGGGGGTTCCCATCGCGGTCCAGGTCGCGACGGGGCGGCCTGGCGCGACGGGGTGAACCGGCCGACCTGGCCCGGTTCGGGGGTTGGGAACACGACGGCTTTCTTAACGCGACGTGCCTATAGGACGCGACCCGGCTGATATCGGGGCGGGTCACGCCGTCGCGATATCAAAAGGGTCCGACCCTTTTTCCCTTTTTCCCAGGGTGGTTCATGTTTGATACAAGGTACTTGTAAATTTCTTATAAAATCACACGATCATCCAAAAATCACGAAACTAGCTTTAAACGAAAGTAGATACATAGATCTATCAACATGCACAATTAATTTGAAAATAGACAAGGTTTAGGCATGCTTTGATCAAGTGACATTTCAGTGACCTAAACATGCGCAGATAGGGTTCAACGAATTAATTAGAGATGAATACATGATGAAAATTAAGCAAACCATGGGCGTTTGAAAGCTAACATGATGTAATATTTATGAGAATTTTTTTCATGGCATGGAATCAAGTATGCCCGAGGTTTGATAGCAGATATGAAGGGTCGGGTACATGGAACTGACAGGGATTCAAAGAATTAATTCTCCCTCATGGGAGATCGAAATAGAGCGAAACCAGATGACTTTTGCTCAGGAACATGAAGTCTTCCTAGGATAATTTTTACACGGATTTGACTTGAGAGATTGCCTACCTTTCACGCGTTTAAGAAATCCTAGGGCTTGAAGACGTGGTAGAAGATGAAATCCTCTTGCTCCAAGCTCCTTCCTTCTTGCTCCTCTCGTCCTCAGCTCCTCTCTTCGTCCCCTAGAGCTCCAGCAACGATCTTTGGGGTGATAGGGCCGAATTGGGGTGTGTATGGCTTGGTTTAAGAGTCCTACTCTTCTAAAACTCTTCCTTTTCCTTAAATTTCGAATTTCCCTTATTTATCATATAATTTCTCTCATTTATCTTCTAATTAGGGTTGGGAAGAGATTAAATTTCGTGGGTAATGGGTTAGGATAAGATTAGGACTCTTATTTAGGATAATTACATTCAATTTAGTCTTTATCTTACTCTTTTCTATTTATTCGTATTTTTAGGTACGAATTTAGCTTAATTACTTCCCATCTCATGACGGGCTCTTCATATTTAGGCCCAACAATTCATGTTAGGACCTTTAGTAAAACCCATTCTTAATTTAGCTTAATGGGTATTGATTTAATTCTAATTATTCACCCTTTATTCTAATTTATTCACCATTTATCTCACTTATTCATTTAATTTCTTATTTTTATTTGATTTAATATTATTTATGCCAATGTTTCTAATATTTATCATTTGGGCTCTTACTCTTGGCCCAATATCTCATGTGAGCCTAATTGTACAACCCATGTTCACTTTACTTAATGGGTTTTTAATTATCTATTTTATTAAAGAATTTATTCATGGGCCAAGATTGTCCATTGATCCAAATATCATAATGGGCTATCGTCTCATATTATTTAAAGTCTACCCACATGTTTATTTTTATTTATAATCCAATTTGGCTCATAAAATAATGAGTTATTCGACTTATTCCTTAATTACGCTAATAAGTCGCATAATTTCTTAAACTTGATCTAAACGATTTTTCTATACCCAAATTTCATGATGGGTCATTAGAGAATATTATATAAAGTATAACTATCATTTTTATGAAATTTTTATAGGGGTTTATATGCATGCAATAATGGTGCGTACCTTTTTAACTACCTGAATTTATTAATAGATAAAATTTCAATTTATCCATAATTTTTAATTAGTGGATTTTCCGGGGTACTACACAAGCCAACCTTTAAGACTACCCAAAACCCTCTTAAGTCTTAACTCACTCCATCCACCCCCTCCCCCCTACTAGATGCTTGAGATGAAGTTCATGACACCTGCAACTTGGTTGGTGCTACTAAGGGCCCCGACCTCAAACTGTTGTAGGACACATTTCCCCTTCAGCTTTGAGGATACTTGCTACTTAACATCTTCTAACCTGATACTTCTACCATTTACCGACAATAAAGGTGTCCCTGCATGTGATACACCTTACCACTTGACTTGCCTTCCCCATCGCCAAACCAAGCTCTCAGCTCTCCTGACCTCTTATGACCTCCAAACCCTCACAAACAAGTAAAAATGGCACCTATAGAGCCTCAACCACCACTAAATATCAATGGTCAGGTCTCAATGCTTACGAATTGTGAAGCCCAATGGTTGTCGTGGTGTGCTCACATCTTGAGATTGTAAATCACATTAATCGTCAGTCACAATGTTACATGTTTCCATCTAGGCCGAAGTTTTCAAAACCAAGATTTATGAGCTCGATTCTTAGTTCTAAAGTGGGGGCCTCATGATAGAATCGATCTAGTAACTTAGGCCTAAGTGGGAGTCCAAAGTCAAATCCAACGACTCAGAAGTCAGAGTTGTAGTAGAAAAGGAAGAAGGGAAGGAGGAAGGAATTTAGTCCCATATCAGTCAGGAGAACTCACCCCCAACTACAACAACCCCCAACAGAAGGCTTATAGTCACATGCATGGGCAGAAAGGTAGGACCCTACATGCATCGTTGCGTCACTCTCTCTCTCTCTCACACACACACACACACTCTTTCTCTCTCCATCTTTTCTCTTTAATTGAACTCGACTTGACTAAGTATTGGAAGTTCCCCCCCCCCAAGAACTCCTCAAACTCACTATTTCCTCTACAAATCACACCAAGTCGCACACCAACAACTAGGAAGTCCCGTCTGTAGCAACTAAAATAGATTGTCTTGAGATATGGTCTCGGGCTCGATGAGGTTGGATTCCACCTTCAATGGTAGACCACCCACATTACATCTCATCACTCATATCTCATGTTTGATAATATTTCATCATATATGTCCTTGTTGTTTCACTTCATATTATCCAGCCATAGTTGAATTAATGAGGAGAATTAATCATCTAACCCTCAATTTCAAATCTCACCAAAACATTTTAAGTCTCTCTCTCTCTCTCTCTCTCTCTCTCCTCTCTCTCTCTCTCTCTCTCTCTCTCTTCAACATTGAGTGAGAGTATTTTCATATCTTCAATCTTATTTAAGATCTATTCTGCCATAATAAATTATTCCTTAGATTTGATGACTACTTAACTTTTATCAAACATAAAATATAGATGATGAGATCAAGATTTTAAGGAGCAAGAACTATGCGCCCACATGTCTATTGTCAAATTACGACTGAGATGTGACATGACAATTGTGTGGTAGAAAAAAATGGCATTTTAAGATATAGTCACATTGTGATATGACAATGATGACATGTATCATATCATATCATATTTATGAAGAACATAATATAACACAAAGAATAAGCGGAGAATGTTTGATTTGTCTTATCACCCATGCTATTAGTTGGTGCTTGAGCCTCACACCTCAACTTGTCAATGATGTGGTTGATTGGATAAAGGGAAATGGCTCCCTCATGTTTGCTTTCGGGACAGGTTGCTCTCGTCTCGGGGGAATAGAGGTGTGGGGGGGTGGGGGGGGGGGGGCGTCGGAGGCGGGGCTCGTGAAGGGCCTTCCGTCTGGAGCAATAAAGCACCACCCAAATGAGAGGCAAGCATCACCCTTGGATAAATGATTTGCACGGCCAACCCCACATTAAGTATTTCTCAAAATAAGAGGCACTAAAGTAATAAATGATATTTTTTAGTAATTTATAAAAAATTTTAAATATATGTCAGCGGCTGAAAAGTCGGTGATAAAAGTATATCAATGATTTAACAGCCGTTGACAAAATAATAATTATCACAGCTTAACAATCGTTGACAATAACATTGTCAACGACTGTTAAGCGTTGAAAATAACAAATGTCAACGAGTGTTAAGCCGTTGACAATACAATGTCAACGGACATATAACTGTTGTATTTGTCAAGGCTAACAAGTTGTTGGCATAAAATATTTTTGTCCATGGTTAAAATTCGTTGACATAGTGTCGTTTTGTCGTCAGTCTTTAAGTTTGATATAAATTTTTTTTATCAACGAATAAGAGTCGTTGATAAATATTATTTTTGTAGACGACTTCATTCTTCTGTTGATATATGATCAATCGACGATCAATTTATCGACTGCTAGTGATCACTTACGATAATTTTTGTCAACTATTTTATATATTATGTAACAGATGGAAGTAGCTGACAATTTACATTTTTTGTAACGAGGGCACATGCCACACCAATTTTTTGGGTGTAGTACAAGTAATAAATGACACTGTAAGAAAAGCGATATGCTATAGATCTTGGATATTATATGGCCTCCTTTATATATTAACGTTTTTCCGGTAATGAAACAAAAAAAATATAAAAAAAGGAATTTTCACTTTTCAAGTGTCGGATTGGGTTTTGAATATTGAAGAATTTTAACCGAGTCATCTACCGGGTCAGTGGTCGACATACGTACAAGCCCTCCGAACCGGCGGTCCACGCGAGTGAGAGACCCAAGCGCTGCACAGTGCACACCCAATCGGACCCATTGCAGTAGCAGACCCACGTGCCACATGCATGCTTCACCGGGCCCAATAGGGAGGAGAGGCCCAGTAGTCTCCACTTCGACATGGGCCCCACCAGCGAACGCCAGCAACGCCACCTCACCACCGCTCTCACGGTGCGGATCCAAAAATCCAAAAATTTCCAGACCAGCACGGCCCGGGGCCGTACGACGGGGGGGGCGCCCCAGTCATTACACGATAGCTGTCCGGGTTTTCTTAAGTTAATAAATATTAATTAAATTACGTAAATCCAGGTCGCTGGTGGAGCAAGTGTTACGCCCTGTCAACTGACGAGTCCAGGCTGGAAACGGCGCCATGATTGGGCGCGGGGCCCACCTCCGTCCTGGCACCCACATGCCCCTGGGCTCTCACCTCCGTTGGACGCGCCATTACTCGCTCTCTCTCTCTCTTCTCTCCCCCACATAACTTACAAAATTATGTTTATAATATATGTATACATACTATAATAGTAATAATATAAGAATAAATTAATTAAAAGTTTTGACTATAATAATTTTATTATTATAATAGAGTTAATGTATAATATAACATGAGATAATATTATTATAATAAATTATAATTCTATCGGAGACTAAAAAATTAGTCAAATATATGATATAAATTTTAATTAATTTACCTTAATAATAATAATAATAAGTGAAACACTACATAGTTCTATTATACAGACCAAGTTTTCAGAAAATAAAGAATCGCATAAATTCTTTCTCCAAACAGTACAAGTTTAATAAGAAGTAAAAATATTGCGCTTGTAATTTTTAAGATCATGTCTTTGTACATGCATAGGGAGAGAAATAACACTAGGTAGAAAATATTTTTCGAGAGATATTTGCCAACGGGGTCGGTGCAAATATTTTGGAAGGAATAAAGAAATAAAATTTCAAGTAATATTTCTCAAGTTTGCAGAATATGTAAAAAAAAAAGTCAGTTGGAAAGATTAAAAAAAAATGATGGAGAATGCAAGCCCCTTTGAGAGCACCAAAGAAGTAATGATGTTAGTATTTATGACATGGTTTATGTGGAAGATAATAATTTAATCTTATACAGTTAGTGAACAATCGAGAGCTACTTTATTTTCACTGATGATAGCCTAGGAACACCTAAGTCGGAGAATAATAATTTAATAATATTTTTCTTTGCTAGTATATAATTTGTGATAATAACATATCTATATTAATGTGTTTTTTTTTTCTCAAGGTTTGTTTGGTCATCTGTAAAATGTTCTCATTGGTTGGGACTCTTCATATCAAGGTTTATTTCGTAAATGTGGCTTTGGAGGATATAATTAGGGTTGGCAATGGTGTTTTTTTGGGGCCTTATCTATGTGTGGGAAATTTGTGAATGGAACCCTAGAGGTAAATGTCATTGTTGGGATACTTTGGAAGATAAATTGGGAGGGAGTAAGCATAAGCATAAGAAAAAAGAAACTAGCTGATCAATTTATTCTTACTTTGTATGGACCAATTCAGTGTGATGTCGACAACTAGCTGGAAAATCGTAGCAGATTGTCTTACTTATTTAAGAAGATAATGACTGACAGGAAGGAACTTTAAAAAGATATTTCAAAAAATTTGAAATTCTAATACATATTTTCAAGATTTATCTTTAAATAAAATACAAAATTTAAATAACTTTTCTACTCTAAACACCCAAATAAATATGTTATGACACGATGCAATCGTGGCGGATCGAATCGGTGTATCAGATTGGAATTGACTCTCTAAATATCAATATAAATTAGATGTAACGAATCAGTTCAGTTCTATAGACCCAACCATATGACGCACTATATTAGTGATAAGAATACGACATCCGAAATTTTGTTATTTGCCCAAAGTCGCAAATCCACCTTAGACCGATGAGATCAAAGTAGGAGGAGTATAACAATAACTTAAATTGACCAAATATTTCTACCAGTAACTCTCTAAACTCTAGAGAACTCTTCTATTTATGTGCATTACTCACAAACTTTGATTTCAGATATGTTTCAATGAGAGGAAGCACAAGCATTATTACCAAAATGGCTAGACAACAATAAAGTACATACATAATTACAATACTTGTATAGACAACATTAGAATTAGACCCTTGTGAAGATATCTACTATAATAGTATATTTAGTTCTACTGCTCAGTCTGCTCTAGCACAAAGCTTACCTTTTTTTTTTTTTTTTTCTCTTTTCCCTCTCTTATGTACCCCCTTTAAATGGCCCGCAACAAAATCGTAGCTTGGTGGAATATATCTCTGAAATATAAACAGACAGCTTGCTTGCTCTGCTGCCCTTGCTGCTCCCACTTCCCATCCCCCCATCCCCGCACCCCCCCACCCTTTCTTATTCAACCTTCCAATTTTGCTCCATCTTCCGCTCCTGCTCCGCGTCGCCGAAGTGGGTTTGCGCTGGAGTTCCCCTCCGGTGCCCCCCGTGGTGCTGGTGGAGCTCATGAAGTGGCCAGTAAGTACGTCTTCCTCTTCTTTCTTTTTTCTTTTTTAACTTTTTCCTCATCGATTTTTCGCGTTTGGTCGTCGTTTCTGATTCTCCGGACTTCGTTTGCTGTCGGGGGTGCTGATTTTTCTTTGCAAAAATCTGTTTTTTATGTTCGGTCTTCTGTGATCCTGGGCTTGGTGGATTTTGTGTTTCGCTGGTTGGATTGGATTCCGAAGTGTTCCGCCCGTCGGGTGCTTCCGGAGATCGTTTTATCACTACCGATGCCGGAAATCTTTGATCTTGATAAATGGGTCTTCCTTCTTGCGCCTCTTCTTCCCGGCGGATTGGGATGTGCGCTCCATTTATCTCCTTGTTTCTGTCTCATTCACAGCTGCTGTTTTTCTTCACCATTTCTTACTAGATCTTACAGTATAATGGCTCGAGGACTGTCTATTGAGTTTTTGGTTTTCTTCTATACCGATAATCTGAGAAGAGAACAGAGTCCAATTGGCTATCCGGAGTGATCATCTTCTCCTTGAGTTAGTCAAATCATCATTCGGATTGTGAATTTGATTGGTCGTTTTGTCTCTTTTGAATTCTATTAATGAGACGTAGAAGTACGGTTTGGATTCTAGGGACACGGTCGTAACTGCTTTTAGGCCATCTTTCTTCATCTTCCTCTCAGTTAATGCCGCTGCTTTGCTTGTAATTAATACATTTCGTGCCCAATTCCAGTACATAACTTTCTTTCATGACTTCTAGGAATTCTTATGGCAGTTATTTCGACTGGTCATGATGCCAAATATGTTCAGATGGTACTGCTGCTAGTTGTGTTAGTCTTCAAGGTTGGCGAAGGCAATGGCTGCATCTCCAACGGGCAGTGCAGATATGACAACGGTCCGTCCCCGAGACCCCACAGCGTCTCCATCTTGGAGTTTGGAGCTGTCGGAGATGGGAGGACAATCAACACACTTGCATTCCAGAATGCGGTTTTCTATCTCAGATCATTTGCTGACAAGGGCGGTGCTCAGCTGTATGTTCCTACTGGAAGATGGTTAACTGGAAGCTTCAATCTCACTAGCCACCTAACCCTCTTTCTGGAAAAAGATGCCATTATTGTTGGAACTCAGGTTGGATGTAACCAACGTTGTTTCTTCTTAGAGAATTTGATTGGGTTTGTTAGGCTTTAGTTCATCATAATGCCTGCAGTGGAAAAGATATCAATTTTATTGAAAATGATTTCAAGATTCAGATTTAAGCTAGATAAGCTAATTTAATGCCAATGTGTTTTTATTTTGTGATCTTTTTCTCCATATTTTTATCCTTAATGCTGTGTCAAGCATGCATGATGTTACATTATCGACAATTGATAAGAATATATGTTTCAGCACTTTTCACTAGGTGTCCCATGTTAGAAAAAAAAATTGTGGGTTACACCACCCATTTTAGTGTAAATAGAAGCAGTACAACCTAAGCAGATGCTCCCCAACTATCAATCCTTCATGGTAAGTAAACAAGAGATGAAACTACAGAAAACCAAGAATGCCTTCCAAATCTGAATTTTCATTATGTGTGTTAATTGATTTCTGATACAATGAAAAACTAGTAAATTTCTAGCTCTTTTTCCATGAAGTTCGAATTCCAATTTACAATGCTGCATATTGCTTTCAGCATGTTATTGACATATTTTCCTAATAGTTTTTCTGCACCTGGAGGAGATGAAATGCTGTTTTCTAGTAGACTGATCATTTCTGGGTTTTATAGTCAGTCAGTTCATCCAATGTGTGTTTGTCCTAAATTCATTGTTTTTAATAGTGAATTTTCTTGGTTTAACATGAATTGGTATGTCCCTAGGTAAATCAAGAAAAAGAATGTCTACAGGGAGATGAATGTCAAACAACATAAACGAAACAAAATTTCTTGTTTCCCGCTTTCCCTTTTCTTTCTTAGAGGTAGCCATTTGTTCTTTTATTTTGAATTTTGCAAGTTTATCAACTCATAAAGAAGCTGACTCATAAAGAAGCTGCATCTGAAAAATTTACTGGAAAATATTGCTTATTTCTTATTATTGCGTTTGGTTTGCAATAATTGGTTGATGATGTTAATGATTGTTCCTCTCCCTTCCTAACAGGATCCATCACAGTGGCCTGTAGTTGAACCCTTGCCTCATATGGTCGTGGCATAGAGCTTCCTGGAGGAAGACATCGCAGCTTGATCAGTGGCTATAACTTGACAGATGTTGTGATAACAGGCACTGACTTCACTGTTGATTATTTTTCACTTGTCTTCCTATGACATGGTTATTCTCCATTCCACGCAGCATGCTGCTGATATCTGTTGCTGCTGCAGGTGATATGGTGCCATCAATGGTCAGGGTTCTATTTGGTGGGACTGGGTCCTTTCTCATTCCCTTAATTATAGTCGCCCACACCTCGTGGAACTTGTGTATTGCAAGAACATTACAATCTCAAATTTGACTTTCTTGGATTCTCCTGATTGGCACATTCATCCAGTCTATAGTAGGTGAGTTAGCAAAGCTGTCAAATTTTTATAAATGGTTTATGGGAGCAGATCTACTGGTTTTTGCTGAGAAGTTTAACACAATCTAAAATTTCTTTACTTTTGATAAAATGCAGCAATGTCCACATCCAGAACATAACGGTACATGCTTCACCTAACTTTTCTTACACAAGTGGTATCGTCCCAGGTTAGTGACATGCCTTACATTTTATGATCTTGGATCTTTTGTTGTTTGGCTGTGGAGAAGCATTGTCTCTATGAAGCATTGTGGTCCTTGGTTTTAAACATGCAAGTTTCTGTTTGAACCTCTTTACTCTACTTTTCATGAAGCATCTTGATTGTATGCAATGCCTACAGAATTTCTTAATAGTTTAACTATTGAAGATTCAAGGTCATAAGTCAATTCCTTAGCATGTGGTAATTGTGGAAGTAAATATTTATCATCAAAGGGTAATAATATTGGTAGCTTTTTCATGGCTGATAGGATGTTCTCTCTAATATTAAGCATAATCTTCTTTTAGAATTTGACCCTCTTCATGGGATTCTGTTGCATGAGTGACGTACATATTTGGTGTATTCCCTTGGATTCCATGGTCCAATGGCATACAATGCCTATAGAAATCTACAACATCTCTGGGATGGCTTATTTGCTTATGCTTCAGTTTTGCTGGAAGGCATGCTTGTAGATGACTTTATAAAAGTTGACTGCCACTGTTGTACTTAAAGCTTCCCTTTTCCTGGCATCTTTTAAGAGCAAAAACTCACACTTTATATAGGAGTTAAGTCTGTTAAACAAGAAAAATGTGATTTCCATCTATGGGTACACTGAAATGTGTACTGCAATTGAATCTAGAATGTTAGTGAAATACCTCCAGATACCTGCAGAATTCAGATCCCTCCCTCATTCTTTCTGGAAAGACTTATTCTATGTCTGACAAATTCTTATCTACCTAATAATCAAATATTTATAGGATGGAAATGTCTGACAGATTTCCATTGCCTTCAGATTCGTGCTCTGACGTGTGGATTGAGGACTGCACCATTACAGTGGGACATGACGCCATTGTTCTAAAGAGTGGTTGGGACAAGTATGGCATCTTGTATGGCAGGCCTATTACAAATGTCCACATCAGCAGGGTTGAACTGCAAACTTCTCTTGGTTCTGGCCTTGCATTTGGCAGTGAGATGTCTGGTGGTGTCAGTGACATATATGCTGAGCATCTCCGAATTTATGATTCTTTCACTGGTGTAAAATTCAAGACTACCCGAGGCAGAGGTGGCTACATGAAAGATATTGTCATCTCAGATGTTGATATGGAAAATGTGCACACTGCAATAGAATTCAATGGCCATTGTGGTCATCATCCAGATGATCAGTTTGATCCTGATGTTCTTCCGGTCATTAGTAGGGTGACCCTCAAGAAAATGACGGGTAAGAACATAACTGTTGCTGGAATCCTTTCTGGCATCGACGGCGATCCCTTTTCTGCAGTCTGCCTTTCAGATATCAAATTTTCTGTTACTTCCAATCTTTCTTGGACTTGTTCCAATGTGCAGGGTTTCTCTCAATCTGTTTTTCCTGAACCCTGCCCCGACCTTCAACCCCCTTATTCCAATTCCTCAGACCTATGTTATTCCCTAGTAAATTTTAGTGGCATTGCAGTAGCCTAGAGAGAGAATTTTGCTACTATTGCCATTTATTCCTGCCCCTCTGTACAATGAGAGACTCAAAAGTTCCATTTTCATCTCTCCTAATTCTTTTCCAATAAATCCAATATAATCAGGCATTTCTCCTGCTGCTTTGGATCGATAAGTATGCACTTTCCATCAGAACTCAGGCAGTAAGTCACGCAGTTTCTCCCCGGCAGCCCTGTATCAAAGACAACAGTGTGGTTATCTGTACAGCTTCATTTCTTCATTCAACGTGTAAGAAATTTTTTTGGTAGTGGTGGACATACATTTCATATTATTGCATTTGTTGCATTTGCTGCTGTTTCATCAAATTGTTCATGATGTATATGGCTTTCTTCCTCCCAAAACTTTTCTTCTTCCTCATGGACACACTTTTCGACCATTTGAGACGGGCTAGGAGTAGATGTTGATGTGTGAACTCCATATAAAATTCAAATAAAGGATGCCTGCTTAAACTAAACTGAAGACCAACTTTTACATGTGGTTGGTGCACACTGCTGGTGCAGCAGCTGTCTCCACCTTCACCCTTTTCGTCTTTCTTGTTTGTCTTGTCTATTCTTTGTTCATGCCAATATCCCTAGAGCCAACAAGAGCTTCATTGTTTAACCCAAGTGCACATGTCATCTCCAAATGATTGACCTTAACGCAGCTTAGAAGATTTCTATTCTCTGTTTAGTTTTGGAGGTGGGGGCAGTTTTCTAGCTGTGTAGCTTTTGCTGGACCACTTGCTCAGATGGGGGGCAAAATGGCTCACAACCCAGCAGCATGTGTTAAAAGTATGCAAAGCTGAGGGTGGTGTTGCCCTCTGCCTTTTGTTTTTTCCCCTGCGCATTCCATTCCCCCACCTCTGTTTGAGTTAAGAGAAAAAGCTGGACCGCACGCACCATAGTACAATGGAGGGTGGGGCAGAGCCTGCATCCCTGGGCGTGGGGTTGCTTTCTTTCCGGTGGTGTAGGCATTTCTATAAAAGATGATGTGACTGATGGTGATCCCAGCGGCACCAGTCTCTTTTTGCTTCTTGGGAAGAAACAGTCTGAAGAAGGTTCATCAATTGTGTGAATTATGAATGCTTAGATCCAAACGTTCTCAAAAAGCGACAAAGACCCAGTTGATAAAAACTAAATGCCAATTAACTCTTTAGGCCGAAGGACCCATCCTGTTCTGTATCATGGTCATAAAGATTCTGCAAAGTTCAGTTCCACATACCATTTGTCGTACTGGTAATGGCTGCAATAGACGTTACTGGCCTGGAAGGTCTCAGATTCAAAACTCAGTGGGTCATGTTTAAAAACGGAATCTTAAGAAAAGTTGTAATATGTTACTGTACTTAAGGTATATAAAAAATAAATGAGCATTACTGGTGTATGATATGCACATAAATGCAATTAAAACAGGGGGGGGGGAGGGGAAGGAATGAAGACTGTACCTCTGCAAGCTGCTGTCATGGCAGCCAGTGGAGAGATGGAATGGGATAGCTGATGACCATGCCTTCCTGGGCATGAGACACAGAGGGGGCAGAGGATGATCCCTTCTAAAAGAAGATGGACTACTCAGCTAAAGCCTAAAACAACGCCAAGCGTGACAAGTGGCCAGCAAAGAAGCTGCCACAGGAGGTGGTGTCATCCTTCTGAAGGAGATTCGGCGATTTCAGGACTCTGTCGAAGAATGGTGAGCTGATCACCTGAGCATTTGGAAGGGACGATCAGAACGGCTCTACTTCTGGGTGTCGCCACTCTGTAAAAGCGATCCCTTTGCCGCGTGGAATTGTTTGATTGCAGAAATTTTAAAAAAAATGTTTCTACTTCTTTCGATGTTCGGAAAAAGACTTTTATCTGATAAGGCAACAAAAATCTCAATCTTGCACGATAAATCTTGTAAACCCATCTTATGGAAATGGAGGATCTCTACTGACATGCTTACTTATCTTGTGGGTATTTCATAAAGTCGTAATGGGTATTTTTTTTAGCTTGCAAAAAGATCATTGCAATTAGTACTTATTTATGATGATAGTTGGAGATAGAAAATCTCGGTCTTCTGATCCAATTCATAAGACTTAGTTATTAAAGCTGGGTCCAATAGGTTAAAAGCTAATTACTAAACATGAGTCTATCTACCAAAACCCAATTATTGAACAAGATTCATGAAACACCACGAGCACATGATTTGCCACTTTAAGGAGGGCTCTTATCCTAGCATCGACACTAGGAGGATAGTCTGAGGCGACGTTATGGCTATTGAGATAACATCTTTGGCATACACTAAGATAGGAAATTAACTCGACCGACACTCTATGATATATCTTGGCAAACCTTGGCCGGACAGACCTTATCCCAATAGTATATAGTTTGAGAGACTTAACCCAACATGTTCTTAACTTGGTGGAGCCTTAACTCTATAGAAGTGAAACAACATACACTCTTGTCTGATATACTAAATTAGCAAATCCCGCATGAACAATGATTACCCAATAGCAGTAAACCTCCAAGAGGATAACGATAGGTTGCTCGTGATTGGTACGATCATCAGTCATCACTCACGATTCTCGTAGCGGACATAAAAATTTCTGATGATAATTATCTTGCGGTTACGTCCATGACCTTAGTCATAACTGTAGTCTCGCTTGGACTATTAGGGAGATTTGATCACTACAATAAATCTCAGACGGAATCTTTCATATAGGGATATGCAAGATTCTACACCCATTCTATTGTGGGAAGCAAACTTGAATCACTCACTCTTTTGTTCTCACTCTTATTTTAATCTAACTTAAGTATTGAAAAGTTTTTTATCTTGAGTTTCCCATCGCAGGGCCTTCTGATTCAATTTTATTATATTTTCTTCTTGACATCTAAGGTCACCACCTCATTTTTTTTAATCCTAAGACTATCTAACGGTCATCATCAGATTCGAGATTTGACCTCTTGAATAGTTTTTTTTTTTTTTGAATGTTTTTTTAAGGAAAATGCTTCAAATGAAGGCCAGTGGTTGTGCTGCAGTGCATATGCTTTTTAGCGACAGTTTGGAACTTGATGTTTTAGCGACATTCTGAAACATTCAGATTGTCAGGTCGTAAGAAATGTTCTTTTCGGGATTATTGGGACATCCATCTGGGTCTTTTATCCAATCTTGAAACCACGTTGTTGATGTCATCTGAAAGTTTTAGTAACAGTAACAGGAAATTAATGAGATGTGGAATATAGCAGACTGCTATATCCTCTGGGGCTGATGCTACTTGTGGGACTTTGGCAGTCTTATTTGGTCTGACATGAAACACCATTAATATTATAAAAATGTATTATATTTATATATTCATACCTTATTTTTGGATTTTTTTATTGTGCTTGATATATACGTACGTGGGTTCACAGAGATACTTGACAGTCATATTCATATCTTACAAATTATGAATCTTGATGGATCAAGTTGGGAAACTGTAATCTATCTTAAACTGACTAGTTATTTACGAGGTCCAGCACTCTCTAATATAAAATTTCACACATCAACTTATTCTGAACTTTAATCATCAACATCTGACACAGACCATGACAAATCAAGATTCTTATTTTGATGCTTCAAAATCATCTCTTCCCTTTAAGAAGAAAGTGAACTTATGCATAGTCTTATCAAATAGATGGCTGCGAGGGTATTGCTCTAAATTTATTGTTGAATTCCTCGTTGGTCACAAAGATTGAGAAGTGTCGACTTTAAAATTGTTCGAGAAGAGCTTCGTCAAGCGCTAAAAAAGTGATGGAAGAAGAAGCCATCGATCGATTAGACCTTCACATAAGTCAAGTTAGAAGGTTGGTTCCTAAGGCTAGCTCTCCAACAATATAGTCAGGATGAGTGAAGGCAAAGAAGGGATATAAGGTCGAGGAGTATGGGGTGGATGAGTCGAGAGCTGTTGAGACCCAACTTTCCTCCGTGTCTTTTACATGTGCTTCTTACTTTATTTTTATAGCCACTATGAAGATTCCTCAAGAGATGGGAACCGTCGGCCATTACATCTCTCGACGCACTTTCCACTATCTATTACAGTCGCGAGAGTCAAACGTTAGCATCATTATGCGCCATGTTTGATGAGTAATAGACCTTATCTAATTATTGTGTTAAAGAGTCGCAAACGTGGATGTTACAATCATGGCCTTGATAAGTACTTTTTCTCGATCTTAGCTCTTCGTATGAGGTGAGGACACCTTGACTTGACTTCCAAGAATTTGGCTTTCTCTTATAGGGATTGGGCCCAATCATCCTGACTTCTCGGTTGGACCGACCATGAGTTACCAACATTTACTATGTTACTAAGATATGTGCTGAGGTGTAAACACGTTTCTAAAGAGTTCAGGCTTTGCAGCCATTTTAACCGACCTAATTCAATCCAAGCACATCTTTTTGCGAGTAGAAGCGTATGCAAGATTCATGACTTGATTCCGGATGACCATGGTCGGGGTAAAGTAATATGCCATAAAAGTAGTTAACTAAGGTGGCGTTTGATAATACTTAATTAATGCTTAAATCTAAAATCTTAATTTTCATCTATTCTCTAAATTTGAAATTTTAAAAGAACTTGATACATATAAGATATACATTAAGAGATATTTGATAACCAACTTAAATAATATTTGAATTGTGGCACAGTTGATTAAAATGATACACTTCTATTGGGTAGGTGTTGGGTTCAAAACCTAAAACTAGTAAAATTAATTTTTTGAAATCAAGTCGTCGGATTCCAAAGATAGTCGTCGACTGGTGGCCATGGTCAGCGCCGGATTCCAGCGACAGTTGTTGGTCGGGGGCCATGGCCGGTGCCGGATTCAGGCCACTGTCGTTGGGGTTACCAGATTTCGGCGACAGTTGTCGGTTGGCGGCCATGGCCGTCGTTGGAATTCAGTGACCATCTGGGAAGGTCGCCGATCCGGATGACGATCATCTGAGTTGAAAAAATTTGAAAAAAAATGATTTCTCTTAAGATTTAAGTGATTAAATCAGATATTATATCAAGCAATCTGAAATCTTAAAAATTAATTAATTTAAATTCAAATGCACATTAAGAGTTATCAAACAGGGGCTAAATCTTAACTTAGTTATTTATATTAACTTAGATATATAATCCAACTTTGCATCTTCTTCCTATAATCAAGCCTAACAAATTGTGTGCTCTTATCTTGGCATCTTACCTTGTCACGTCTTGACAATGTAGACATCGAGATATGAAAGACATAGGGAATGACAAACCAGCTCAAGGGCACAATAAAAAATAATTTCATATACTCACTTAGACACAAGGTTTTAAAACAAACTCATATTATTTAAGTCAATTACATGCCAAAATACTGTAGCAACAATGATTTTCAAAATTCTAAATAAAATACAAATTTAATAAAATAAATGTGATAAATAGAATTTAATTAAAATAAAGAGGGTATAATTGAATTAAAAGGAATTAAATCAATACGCATTAAGCTAAATTAGTAATGGATTGTACTAATGATTCAAATACAAAAGAATGGGCCCAAATGAGAAGAGCCCATCTTTGGATGGGAGGCAATTAAGTGAAATTCGTAATAAAAATAGTAATAATTAGTAAAATAGTTAAGATAAATATTAAATGACCCATATATATCCTAAATAGGAGTGCTCATTCCATCATAACCCATTACCCACGAAATTAGACCTCTCCCTTAGCCTATTTGGTGGATAAATGCTAGAAAATAGGGTGATAATTATAGAATTTCGGAGTTTGAAGAGGAGATGAGAGTTTTAAGGTTTTAGGACTCTTACACTAGCTAAAACACCTCCAATTCGTCCCTACCAAGCCATAACTCGTTGCTGGAGCTCTAGAAAACAAGGAGAGAAGGCTGAGGATGAGGAGCAAGGAGAGGAAGGGCTTGGAGCAAGAGGATTTCTCCTTCATCTTCGTCAACCCTAGGTCTTCTTTACATCACAAAAAGGTAGGAAATCACTCAAGCTTAATCTAATTAAACTTGACCCTAGGTAGATCTTGATCCCCTCTTTGAAAGCCCTATGATTTTCCCTAATTTTCGTGACTCCATGGAGGAGTATTAAATGTTCTAAACTCTGTCCTTACCATGCAACCGAACCTATCATGTTTGCTTTCAATCCACGCATGTACTTGATCCCATACCATGCAATTATTCTCATAAATATTACATGATGTTAGCTCTCAAACGCCCCTATTTTCCCCAATTTTCATCATGTATCTTTTGCGAATTAAATCGTTTTCTCGAACTGTGCATGATTGGGTCACCGAAAGGTAACCTAACTAAAGCATGCTCTATACGTGTCTATTTTCTAATTACTCATACTCAGTGATAGATCTACATGTCTACTTTCGTTTAAAATAGGTTTCATGATTTTTGGAGCTTCCTGCGATTTTATACGGATTTTAGAGTAGCACTGTATCATGCATAGAGGGAGGGACCCAACCTGGAAAAGGGCAGATTTCCCCTTTCCTGGGCTCGGGCCACCTTCTGAAATCACGACGGCCTGACCCGTCGCGATTCTCCCCGGTTCAACTGTGACGGCCGGTTCAGCAGAATGCAACCGGACCATGTGTCGCGATCTGAAACGCGACGGGTACCCCGTCGCGATTTCAGCTGAGCGGCCAGAAAACCCTAATTACTTATATACCCTGTTAAAATTACCATTTAAACCATGTTTAACCCTAATTAAGTACTGTCATGAAGAGTAACGATTTGTTAATTATTAATGTGTAATATTCACATGATATTAATTAATTTAAAGCCATGTGCACAGTCTTTCATGCTCTCATGATTTCTTAACACTTACACACACTTAACCTAAATGTTTGTCATCTAGACCTTATTAAATCATTCCATAATCTATCTGGTAATTAAGTAAAATTAATTATTAAATCTCCCAATTAATTAATGACACTTGTGTTCGTTTCATTCGCGTGCTTTGTACACCGACATCGCGTCCCTCTGCCTTCGAGCACTCAAGGCAAGGCAGACAACGTTTCGTTACACACTTTCTCTTGGCATGGACCACCTCTCCATTGGAAATACTCCTGACTGGACCAGGGACTCCTTGTCAAGGCCTCCATAAGTCTCCTTGGCTTTGGCGCACATCCATTGCCGACGAGCTGGTTGTACCCTTAAAACCCGTTACATCCTTAGGGATCAGTACAATCCAACGGCCTTAGTGTGTATCTTTCTTATCTTGGGATCACACCGGACCTCTGGTCTGTGTCTTGGCACGGCTAGTGGGTGGTTGTGACCTCTACCAGACTATCGGCACACGACCTAATTCTGTGCAACTGTTACTATCGACCGTTTAACGTTGTTTTTACGAATATGTCCCTATCTCATCTACTATCTCTTTACTCTCATTTGTTCACTTTCTCTCTACACTCTTGTCTATTTGTCTACTATTCTCCTCTATTCTTGGTACTCTACCTGGCCATCCATATGATTGTCTAAGATAAGAAACATGACTATGCCAGTGCAATAGGGCCCGATCTGGTCCTAGGGAGAGCGCCCGAAAAGTGCCATTTGTCCATGGGAGTTAAAATGATCAGGATGCTGGCATACATCCAGTGCCATTATACTATCAAGATTTAATCTATGACAATCAATCAGTGCAATCTATACAAATGCTATATATACAAATGCTATATATACAAGTGCTATCGTTACTAGTGCACCGTTGTGCAACTTTATGTTCTATATCGTTACATGGACAATCCATCATCATTCTTGTTGTGCTATTTTCCATATACGAGTGCTATCATTCTCTTGCTATCGTTACTTTGCTCTACATGACTATTCTCTCTAGTTATCTTGTCTTTTAAGACATTAATCATTTAAATCATACTTGTTCATCCGAGATATTAAGTCGTACTGGGCGTTAATCGCTCATCCTGCGTTATTATTTCATGTGTTTTAGGTGAGTCTGATGAGGATTACCACACTCACGAAGAAGGGAATGAGGATGATGCTCAGGAGTGACCCGTTTTCGACAGCCACTGCTTAGTAGTTAGTTAATTTGTTGTCAATTAGTCAATATGTAATAGTTGGATTTGAATAAAGTACTTTGGGCCCTAGTTTTGACTCTGATTAGTAATTGTAATAGTTAGTTGATGAATTATAAATGAAGTTGGATTACATTTGGTTTTATTCAAATTGTGCAATGGTTTGATATTTAATTATCGCTTGATACTATTTAAATAACTGTAATATCACTCTGATATTCCGCATCGGGACGTTACAATTACACAAGTCATTAATAAGAGTTTATGTCCCTCACAATGGAGAGAAGACCATCAACAATTAAATAAAAAAGGTCTTTCTAAGATCTTGTAGCTACCGACAACAAAAGTCAGGATGAACTCTCGACACTCAACCCAATCTTAGAAAGCTCCTAGTCTTGAGAGTCATGTCATTAGAGATCACTTGAAAAACAATGAAAATTTTAAGGTGAGCATAAAATGTCTAGTAGGATTTACTCTCTAAGAACAAACCATATTAAATGATTTAGTGAGAGATGATCACAACAAAATGTTAGGAATAATCATTCAAGGGATGATTTTCTTTCAGAAATGAGATTTCCATAAACATGAGTCATGTAATAAATAGCCATTAACAAGCATGTTCAAGAATGTCATATCAAGTAATAAGCATTGAGCATTCAAATCAAACATATAGTAGTGTCATGTCTAAACATTTAATCATGTACTCTCTAGTTGGTCAGTAAGAGTTTTTGGATGCTCTTCTCGGGCTTCTGGCATAAGGTATAACTCTAAGAGAGATCCAAAACCCCAATTATATGTAATTGGACAATTCATACATTTAAATAACCAAATATTTTAAGAAATTAATTCAGATTTTATAGTAAGTAATTTTCCAAGAAAAATATAGCACGAGAATTGCAAGACATATGACTCTAAATGTGCTCAGAGAAGAAAAACAAATTAATCTAGAATAATCAATGAAATAGATTAAAATTTTAATTGCTTAAAATAGGTCAAAGTCGATTTTGACATAAGTCTGCGAGTTGATTTCTAAATAAGTTTAAAAGTCATTTTTAAAATGAGTCAATTTTTTATTTATGTCTAGGAGTCTATTTGAGTGTGATAGTCGGTTTAAGTTTGAGAGTTGATTTTGGATTTAGAAACATGAGACTTGATTCTATCGGAGACTCAATTCTAGTGAAAATCGATTCTCAACAAGACACAATAGTTTGAGGCTAAATTTTAGGATGTATCTGAGACTCTATAACATAAGACTCGATTTCTAACTAGTCTTGAGACTCGTTTACATGAGACTTGATTTATGAGACTTAATAATCATATGTGTTGTTGTTGTTCACATGGAATTGACAACAAAAGAACAATACAATATCAATTCATAAGCTTTTGAAAAATGATTAAAATAATTGGTTTTTTTTAGTCTCTACAAATAAGTATAATTTTATTTTAATCCCTCAATTATAACTATTATTTTTAAAGTTCCTAAAATCTAGGTCGTTGTCCTTATTAGTCCCTGCCTTTCAATTATGTATTCAAAGTGTAAATCTATATAGTTAACTAACCAAATAATATGAAAAGATGATATTGCCCTTGAGACGGAACACCTCGTACAAGCACGTTAAACCAATAACGAACTTGAACTGAGTCCGCCTCCCGCGAACGGGCCGTAGCCTCGCAAGGGATACCACACACGAGTCTGAGAAAACAGAAAGGAACACACTTGATCACATATATGATTCACCATTTCATATATAATGTACAAGATTTACATAGCCAAATTTCAAGAAAAGTACAAGAAAGTACAGGAGCCTGGGACATACCCCCGAGATAAATTGGTACAACTGAGGAAAGAAACTGCACTGCTGGCGGCACTGGCCCAACACCGCTGCGGCGCGGCCCTGAATTGGAAGACGGTAACGAAACCTCCTCCTCGCCTTCGCCTGTGAGGAGTAGGGGTGAGCCTCACTAGTCACTGGCTCAGTAGGGAACTCCCCCAACTCGAGCAAACCATACTCAAGTACGGAAGCAGTAAACTATACTAGCAATTTATAGCACAACCACGCAGGTTATTAAAGCAATAAATATACTTACCATTTGCCGACTATATTAAACAAAATAAATAAATAAACGGCAAAACTCAATCACGTGTACGAGCTAAAGTAGGGACCGCCACACTCGAGCCACGTAGACTAGTTCGCGACACAAGTAACTGACTCGGACAAACAAACACAGGTGTACCTCTCAGTCTCGCAGCCACGGACGAAAGGTCCAGCTGCCGCTCCACGTAGAAAACTCAAACAACTGTGGAGACCAATTAAACACCACTCCTGCGGGTACACAACCGCAAGCCCATGCCTGGCACCTCTAGGGTCTCTGGCCGGAGCACCCTAGAGTGAGGCACTGGAAAGGACTAGCTGGGGACCAGTGTCGACTACCAGTGTCCGTACCCCCAGCTAAGAACGCGCTACAAGTAACTAAAAACAAACTCAAGAGTTACTATCCCACTGTCGTCTTTCCCTCAACCGGACGAACAACTCAAACAAAGGAGTGAGGGTGTCCAGGACAGACGACACAGACCTCGACGGTACAACACAAGTACCGGGACAAGCCCCGAACTAACAACCTGGCTCACAGAGAACCTGGGGCACCCAACTGGAGAGGTAACCACGGTAGGCGTTGTACTACCTGCCACGCACACAAAACCACGTGCGCACCGCACAAACCACGTGAAATATGACGATATTCACGAGTACCGACTGTCGACAACACGTGAACACAGTGCGTCTCGCGTGCATATCACGTCAACACGTAAACCACCAGCTAGCTACGTAACCAACATGCTAGCCTCGTAAACATGCACTCCTAGAGCGCCACAGGTGCCAATGCACAGCACGGTATTACCAAATATATCGAATAATAACAATCGGATAATCATGTCTCATAAGTCATGCACATTCAGACTACTCGGCTATGGTCGCGACATAGGCCTGTGTCGCCTTTAGAACGCGACGACCCGATATGGCGCATTCACCACATGAACACGATGCACAAACATGTCACGTTCCCCACCTGAACGCGACGGGTCGACCTGTCGCGTTCAGATCGCGACAGGGGGTTCCGTCGCCTTCACAGGCAAGAACCCTAATCTGGGATCCTCTCCACGGATTACCACTTTATGCTATGCAAACCACCCTTAATTCGTGTTTTTCATGCTTTTGTGAGTCCCTAGTCATAGTATCTATTGTTAAAAACACAAATAACAAATCGAACGATCGTCACCCGCGATCTACAGCCCAAAAAACGGGTGGAATTACCCTACCTTCGTGAAGAACACACAACCCGACGATTTCTCGACGTTTCCCCCGCTCCACACGAAGTCCCCGCAGCGAGAACACGCCGTGTAGTACCCTGAATTTTTAAAATCCAAATAAAATAAATTTTTTATTTTAAATAAATGAGGTAAATAGATTTAATTAGAATAAATGAGAAATAAGTGAAATAAAAGGGCATTTAATCAAGCCCAATAAGTTAAAACCCTAATGGGTTGTGTAAATGGCTCAATTACAAAATAATGGGCCTAATAAAGAGGAGCCCATCATGGGATGAGATTTAATTAAGTGAAATTCGCATTGCTAAAGAATAGTAAATTAGAAAAGGGGTGAAATAGGTATTAAATAGGTCATATATATCTAAAAGAGGAGTCCTAACTTTACTATAACTCATTACCCACGAAATTAACCTCTCTTCCATCCTAATTAGGAGATAAAGGCTAGGGAGGAAGGTGATAAATGAGGGAAAAAATGAATTTTTAATAGAAATAAGAGTTTTTAGGAAAGAAGGACTCTATTAGCAACCAATACACCCTAATCCGACCCTCTCAACCCTCATTTGCGTGCTGAGACTTTGGGGAACGAAGGAGAATGGCTGAGGACGAAGAGTGAAGGAGGAGAGGAGCTAGAGCAAAGGATTTCTTCTTCATTTTTCGTCACCAACTAGACAAAAGCCCTCTCATCTCGTTCTATTTAGCTTATCCATTTGGGCAAATTAATTACTTGAAACCCTACTGTTTCCATGTACCTGACCCTTCATGATTACCTTTGAACCTCGTGCATATTTGATTTCATGCCATGAGAAAATTCTCATAAATACTACATCATGTTAGCTTTTAAATGCCCTTAGTTTCCCTAATTTTTATCATGTATCCATCACTAATTAATTCGTTGACCCAAGACTGCGCATGTTTAGGTTAACGAAATGTAACCCAGTTAAAGCATGCTCTATTCATGACTGATTTCCAATTAATCATGACCAGAGACGGATCTCCGTGTTAGCACTCGTTTAAAATTAGTTTCATGCTTTTTGGATATCCATGCGATTTTATATCGAATTTTTAGTGTACCTGTATCATGCACACCCTACTTGGAAAAAGGGAAAAGCCCTTTTTGGGCTCGGGCGGTCTTCTGGTGTCGCGATGGCCCGATCCGCCGCTACCTCAGAAGGGGTTGCGATAAGAAGAACCGCCGCGTTCTGAACGCGACGGGTCGACATGTCGCGACCTGCCCTCCGGTCCACCCCAGCGCCCAGTTCAGAAGATCGCGACCGATCCTGGTAACGCGACCTGATTGCAACCATAGACCTTGTCGCGACCTGATCTTGAACGCGGCCCGTACTTACGTCGCGACCTAGATGCGACAGACCCCTGCGTCGCTTTATGAACAGAACGGCCAGAACCTGCCATTTACACTTATAACCTTGCTATAGTTGTCAATTAAACCCTGTGTAACCTTAATTAAGCACTGTCAAGGTGTACCTCGACTTGTTAATCATTAATGAATAATGGGCCTAATGGGCTAAGAAATGAGCCTTGCGAGGATGATCCAAAATGCGTGTCTACCAGAGTAGACGTCCAGGGAGTCTGCCGTTAACAAGGTGTCAGCGGCAATCGATGTTGCCATTTACATGGGATCCGAGGCAAGTCAATAAACGGTCAAACAAGCCTTATTGGGCCATGAACCACGCGGGGATGGGTCAAATCTCGCGTCTACAAATGCCCCTCCGAGACATCTGGTCTTGCAAGGGAGCAGAGCGGACTGAAAGATTGGTGTCTCGGTAAACACAGGATGCAGAGATTTGATCGAAGGGCCATCTCCGAGGATAGGAATTCTAGCGAACCAAACGAAAGAGTCAGGCTAGAAACAGATGACGTATCGTCTGAGAGACAAATAGGGGTAAGAAAAAGGGTGATCTACCCGTGTAACTACAACTGCGACCCAATGGCAGGGTCCCTGGCGTGGCCGTGTCGGACTTTGACTAGTTTCTGGTGTGTCTGAGTCAAAGGAGTTGTAATATGACGGTTGAATCAGGAGGGTCTCATAACCGGAGCTCACGGGCTCGCTGGCCTAATCAGGACGTCGGTCCCGAATTTAGGAGGTCGTGGAGACAAGGAGTTGGTTGACCTCTCAAAGGATTATCAAAAGATTCTAACTGGAATCACATGCTTGGAAAGCCTGAAGTCCGGAATTAAGCTCGCGGCTGGCGAAGGCTCAAATGAACTCAATAAGGCTGCTTGATGATTTGTTGAAAGCACGGTGGGACTATTGGAGAATGGGCAACAAAGACCCAATATTCAGCTCTGGTATTCAAGAAGATGGTGCTGACCCGGTTAAACTTGGGATCTGGGTGAACAGACAACCTACAGGATCTGGTTAAACTCAAGATTTCACTTGATTGATCTTAGCTGAAGAAAAAACTAGCAAAACGCAATTCTAGCCACCAGGATAACTTTAAAGCACGAGACAGGGGAAAAATCTTTCTTCCTCAGTTAGTAAAGTTAACAGAGAAAATGACATGATGCATGCAGGGTTTGCCCTATTTAAATGCAAGTTAGTAAACCAGAGGAATTATTAAAGGCCAATCAAATAACTGGGAGATCACAAACCCGTCACAGTTTTTGGTGAAGGGGAACTCTAGGTTCATGGTCGCCAAGTTATTAGCTTCTGGTGCAGCTAAACCCAGGTTAGACATACCTGAACATGATAGCCAGGAATTGACTACCTGCGAACCTCGGGCGGATGATTCAATGAAGTGCCACTTTGGTCAATCCCTTTCTCAATCTTTTTTTTTTTTTTCGGACCCTCTCCTTAGCTTCTAGATACTTCTCAGTTGATATAACACTTAAGAAAAAAGTGATCAGTGAAGCTCTGACTTCAACCCCTTGCCTAAGAGTGACATGCCTTAATTTCTTGAAGCAAGGTCAAGAGACTGAGTTTTATTAACAAAATTAAAAAAAAAGAAATATGTACAAGCAAAGCAAAATACTAACTTGGAAACAAATATGTACGTACGATGTTAAAACAAATGATATTTTTTGGATTTTTTTTTTATGAAAGCAAATGCATAAGGGAAAACATAAAAACACTTTTTTTTTTGGGTCAAAGCCTGGAAACCATCGTTATGGCAATGAAAGAGCGCGAGGCTGATGAAGTAAAGGAAAATTGGCCTAGCAGAAATATGGAGATTCTTCATGGCAATAACCTTGCCCCTTGTGAACAGATTAACGTGAAGTGTGATTTTAAAAATGGAGCCGTGATCCTCAAAAGAAACTTGTCCTTCAGACACCTCAGAGGTTTGGAATCCTCAAGGGAGAAAAGAAGAAATAAGGGGATAAACTTCTCTAGAGGATCAGCAAAACCATTAAGTTGATGAGCTGAGACAGTCTTGACAACATGCCCCTTCAGGGTGATTTCAGACTGAATTTTTGACTTGTTTGCCTCTAGACTTTTGCAAGGTGCTAATTGGATGAGAGAACCTGGCCATGTGTGGCTTAACGGGCTCAAGGTGAGGTGTTTCGTGGACCCAGGGTCAGAACCTGGCAACCCCTACTTTGCCGAGCACCTGTATTGCCCTACCGTAATCGGATAAGGAAAAACTCAAGCAATGTAGCATTTGACTTTATATTGAATGGAGGGCTTTTATCTCCAGGCACGGTCACGACCAGGCTCTTTTCTTTTCTTTTCTATTGATTGATTTTTTTTTCTCTTTTGTTTGCCTGCGGGGACACTGCCCTCTTCACGTGCTCTGTGTCATTTGACTTTATATTGAATGGAGGGCTTCTATCTCCAGGCACGGTCACGACCAGGCTCTTTTCTTTTCTTTTCTATTGATTGATTTTTTTTTCTTTTGTTTGCCTGCGGGGACACTGCCCTCTTCACGTGCTCTGTGTCTTAGTCTCACCTTAGGGAAGTTGCCTTGACTGTTAAGCTCAACAGTTTAAAGGTGTTGAATGACTCGATCCGTCGAGTGGAAGAAGGAGGATTGTAACCTTTGTTATGTCCTAGGACAAATAACTATCTTGGAGTGACGACTCAAATTTTTAAGTTGTGGGGTGTGTGTATGTTGATTCATTCTTCAAAAGCTAGGCTATGATGCCTGACAGAAATTTCCACGACTTTGCTAGACCATGTTCCTTGGTTCACTCATGTGCCTCTTACTCCTTCACATGTAACTTGAGATGCATGACAGTTGCCAGTCTATTGACTTCCTTTTTTTTTGTTCTAACAGATATTTAAGAAGAAAAAACAAATGTAGGCAATATATACACCATTTTTTTGGATTTTTGGATATATAATTTTTTTTTGTTTTTTTTGTGTAAAAATTTGAGAAAAGTAAAATAAATTGAACAATTCTGAAAATGGTATGTACAATGAGTGGGAACATCCCGAGCGAAATGCCCCTAGGCAAAGATCTCACCTGTGCCTTCTAGCCATTGTCAAAGATGAGCCTTATGAAGCAAATTGGCCTCAGGCGATGAAATGCTCGTAAGGAGGTACCTGCAAACCAATACTTACCTTTCTCGCACAACCACCTTGGATGATAATGGTGAAAGGTGAAATAGAAGGCGAGAAGAAAGGATGTGATGGCGATGAATGTGAATTGAGTGAGGTAAGGATAGAGAATGTACAATAATGGAAAGATGAGGGAGCACATAATAAATAACCTGGTCCATGGGAGGAAGGCATGCCCCTTGTGATAGGGTGAGTGATGAGAAGAAGCGAACAAGTCGGGTGGCTTAGCAGAAGGCTGATTGAGTGAAGTGGGGTCCCCCTCAAGCATAAAGAAAGGGGTTAAACTTGACGGAGATAGGGATGAAGTTCTCCGGATCAATGTGGCTTGCCCTTGAGACAAGAGTGTGAGGAGCTGAAATGGTGGGCCCCAAACCCGAGTTGAATAGCACATCACAGAGATCCCAACATCTGAAGATGGTCCAATATGAAATTGATATAAGAATAGACAACGGGCCAAATAAACAATGGTATGCCCCTTGAAGCCAAAGCCAAAGCATATAACAAAGTAGCCAAAGTGCCCCCTGAAAGTGCCTTGTTTGAAAAGGAGGTAGATGGATCTAGCTGGAATGAAAAGGTTGCCCCTGATCCTGAATGATAAGCCAACTGTGAGGGATTCAGTGGAGAACAAATCACTCTGAGTCCTTGTTGAACGGGTCAAACATGAATGAGATTGAGGGACTCGAAGAACAGTTAAGGGAGTTGACTTGATGAGAGGAAGGGGACCAAGCATTGTAGGGAATGAGCTGGGTGCAAGCTTTGCAAGTAAGCTAACATGGCAGATTAGCCTGAGCAAAATTGGCTTGGTCTCCTGATGTGCATGGAGAATAGTAACTCTCCAGAAAGCTTCAACTGATTGCCAAGGAATAATGACCCCATATCCTATAGATCTCGGATATTCAGGTTCCAGCAGGAGCGGATTGGGGATCTGCAAGGCTGATCTCAAGATAGGTGACAAAACGATCTGGATTTGCAATGACTTGGCAACTTGATTGGATGGCTTGGAAATTTGGGTGATGGTTTGGGTTGAGCAATCATTGGATGCCCCTAACTTGACTGGTTCTCTGGCTTCATTCCCCTTCTCCTCACTAGGTGCCTCTACTTCCTTTATCACCTCTTTGTTTGGGCAAGGAAATGTTGAAACCACTCCTACCATCACGGGCTGGATGGATTCCTCCCTTATCAATGCCCCTTCTATAACCTCCTCATGATGGACTGACTCTTTCCCCCTAGAATGAGAATAAATGGAGTATGAGACTGAAGGAATGGTTGGTTGTGATCTCACACTTTTAGAAGGAGGGAGAATGAGTTGGAGCCTTTGACTCAAGTTTGGATGAGAGTGTGGTATAGTTGAGGTGGTGGCAGTCCAAACAGGGTCACAACTTGAAGGTGGTTTGAACTGGACTGGGTGAGAGGGTCCTTCAAGTAGGACTCAAGAATTCTTGCTCGATCACAGAGTTGAGCAAATGTGGAAATATGGCTTAGCTCAAGTAAAGATCGAAGCTCATGAGTGGAATTATAGATCAGGAAAGGGATAGCTTGAGACTCGGAGATGCCCAAACCTGATCTAAAAGCCATGTCTCTCCACCTGATAGCAAACTTAAGGAAGGATTCATCTGGTCTCATTTTCTCCACCGCCAAATCGGAAAATGTAGGGGTTGGACTTGCCAAATGTTCAAAATGAGCTACAAACCTCTCTGAAAGAATGTCAAAGTTGACGAGGTCTGTAGCTGGGAGAGATATGAACCATGAAAGGGCCTCACCTTCAAGTGATTTGTAGAACAAATGGACAAGTAGGGCCCGATCATGAAGCCATTGATAAGAATCCATAAGAAATGTGGCAAGGTGAAAGTGAGGATCAATAGTCCCATCATACTTCCTGTATTTGGGAAACTTGAATCTTGGCGAGAAATGAACAGGTGGGAGTTTGCAATAGCTCTTCCAAGAATGAGACTTTGGCAAATACTTAGCTAGGAGCATCCTGACATACCCCTCCATCTCACTCCTACTGATGTGGTCTTGTGGTGGAGGAGCTTTAGGAGAGGTAGAGTGAACTGATTTACGGGGTACGGAGGATCCAACTTGGGTAGGGGTCCTGAATTGAGTAGGATTGTTGGACGGAACCCTACCACTAGGAACATCATGTTGAGCATGAGACTTGGCCACGGGGATTGGAGTAGAAATGCAAGATGTCTTGCCCCTGGACAAGAACTGAAGGACATGACTGGGGGAGTAACGTGAAAGGATATGAGACAACTCCACATCCTCCTGAGGGAGGAGAGAAGTTGAGGAAGAAGATCGCCCAAACAGTGAATTTTCCATTGGCTACTTCCATCCAAACTCATGTGTCAAGTTAGCACACAGAGTGAACTCATACGTCAACACACATGACCAACACTCAACAGACAACAATTGACCCTATCATTGAGAAAATGGATGACACACCAGTGTGCACTAGCACTGAAAATAGATTGTTTATCAAGAATTATGTCCCAGACAACTTTTAAGCTTATTTGGCCAATCTTAGAGTGATTTTCTTGATTGTTCTCTCAAGATGAGAGGGAGACAGGGTATAGCCAACACGGTGTAGATTCGTGAGCTCACAACACACAACCCGGGTTTTCTAGACACAGGGTGAAGGTCCTCTTGCCCCGTACCGTGAGGGAATCCACGGAATGTAGGGACTTACAGAGTTCTCATTTGGCACCGATCCGATTTACCTGAGAGGGAATCCCCAAGTAAGAGACCGTGAACCAAAGAGGGGCTATCTTAGAATGTGTGAAGAGGCTGCTGACTCATCACTCACCAACCAGCAGATAGAGAGGAAAAGAAGAAGAGAGAAAAAAAATGAAACAAAATATTGCTGAACACACTAAATAGCAAGAAATAAAATATATATACAACAGGGAGACAAGGTAATCACATGACTAAGCAAGATGCTAAGCACAACAGCAGTAGCAGGCAACGGCTAAAAACCTACAAAATAACAAAAGTAAACACACTAGGAGACAAGACAAAATAGCATGCCATTTTATGTAGAGAGCATTGGTGGCAGGATATCAAAACATGAGCCGGTGCATTATTTTAAGAGATATACAGCCAAGATTTGCATGAAAAAATAGCATGCAAAATTGACATAAAGGGTCACCACGATGGCATGTAATATTGATGTTAAAATAATCCTCACCACATGCAAAAGCAATCCACGTCATGCTATTTTGCCATAAAATAACCCATGAAAATTTGCAAGGAGCATGGTGGCGTTGAAGCATGCAACATGGATATTAAAATAAGTGGAAAATTTATTTCAGAAACAACTAATCAAAACAGCAGGAAGAATGAAGTGATATCACCGTGGTAAGCAATATGTGTCCCACCGTGATCGCCAAAAAAGAATTGTAGACGTTATTTTTCGGTGACGAACATCCACATTCATTTTGGCGAAAAGATGGCAAGGAAAATGATGATGTGATCGCCAGGGACTTTTTACCTCCGCCCGGAGGAGATGTGATCGTGTAATGTCTCGATGTGGAGATGATGGGCTCTTCACTCCTCCTCTTTCGGCCGGCCAAAGGGTGAGGGCTCTACAGTATAGCTTCAACTCTCCTACGTGAAAAACATTAAAAAAAAAAAACCCATTAGACTGCCAATAGTGTAGAAAATGTTCATGCGTGAGAGATGAAACATATAATCAGGGACATGCTTACCGGATGGAGGCTTGAGAGGGAAGACAGCCAAACGCTGTGGCCGCTTCCCTCCCTCCTTTTTTTTTTTGAGGAAACCCCTTAAAATGGGTGTGGAAGGAATAGATTTACGTGCTCCGTGTGTGTGAGAGTGTGATCAATATGCAATGCGTATGATCACAAGTTAAATAAGAAGAGAGAGCGGGGAAGAAAGAAAATTCCCTATCTGGCAGGCGTGGCAACTGTGTGGCCGTTTCTCCGAAGCAAGATGATACTCCAACATGGGCGGTGAACAGAAGTTGTTGACTGGCCTTCCGAGATAGTGTTCGAGACTGATGCAGTGTTGTGTGCGGTGGAGGCGGCAACCGGGACGTGCGTGAGAGTCCGAGACAGAGCAGGGTGGTGTTCGCGATGGTGAGCACGCGTGGGCTGCTGTGTGTTTCTCCCAGGGACCAGATGCACGAGGCCTCGCGTACTAGGAGGGAGGAAGGTTTGGCGGAAACCAGGCAGTTCTGGGAAGCGACCCTCCTCTCCCTGTTGCCAGGATCACTCCCCCCCCCCTATGATGGAACGAAGGCGGCGTCCTTATCACCTCGTCGCATGCATCCCCTCCTGAAGAGGCGGGGCTGTACTGGTTAACGTAGGAGAGGGTTCCGCGGGTCTCACGGCGACTTGGATGCCAAAGCCGGAACGGTGGGCATGAGTGCGTGAGACGAGGGAGGGGATAACAACGTGTGTGGGAGGTTGACCTGGTCTCAGGGATTTTGTTGCAAGAGTTGGTGTGCATGGTGTGGTGGACGCGTGTGAATGGGGGAGCTGTGGGCTCGTGTGGGTGAGAGGAAGACAGCAGGTCTGCAGGTGAGTGCATGGGACTGGCCACGGTGCATGGTTGCGTGTGGGTTTTAAAGGGGATTAAATGGGTTAGGATTTGCATGGCTTTTGTTGTTTGGATGGGTTACGTTGGTCTTAGATGGTAGGGTCTTATTTTTAATAGTTTGAATTGTTTATGGATTTTAATGGGTTTAAGTGGGTATGGCTGGCTACGTTTTTAGTGGGTTGGATTTATATGAGTGTGGGTGGGTAGATTACTTACGTTGCATGGAGATGAAGCATGGGTATTGTTATTATTATTATTATCATTATTGGTGGTGGTGTTGGATTTTGTTTTATGTGGATTTTATTTTTAATTTTATTTAGTTGTTGAGTTTAAATCAGAATGGGTTTTATGTGGATTTTATGGAACTCAGCTATGGGTTTTATTATTTAGTTCATTTTATTTAGATTTTAAGTGGGGTTCTAGTTGATGGGTATGGTTGGTTTATTTATTGAGTTTTATGGGTTTTATGTGATTTTTTTTATTTATTGAGATTTTAAGTTGGGTTTAAATTGTTTAGATTTTAAATGGGGTTGGATTTGGTTGTTTCCTTTTATTATGAATTTATTTATTTTATATGTTTTACATGGATCGTTTAATTTGTTTAGTGGGGTTGGGTTGATCTATTTTATGTGGGTATGATTTAGTTTGGGTAATGAGATGGCACGCTGGCCTTTTTTAATAGGTTGGTTGTTTGTGGGTTTTTAAATTCTTTTGTAGATTTGAATGTATTTTATTTACTTGGTTTGTTATTTTTATTTGTTAAGGATGGGTCCTACTATGTGGTTTACGTGGATTTTAATTGTTTCATTTATTAATTAATTTGATTTATTTGGACTTGGGTTTAGGTGAATTTAACTGGAGTGTGGCTTTGGGTACACGCAAAGGACAGTTAGAAAGTTGTGGAAATGGCAAGCACACAACACCACACACTATGCAAGAGATAATGGCAGAAGAGGCTGGCACCAGGAAAAGTGTAGGCGACATACGACTATGTCGCCAAAAGATCTTGACGACAATGAATTTTGCAGCTCAAACATGACCGATAACCAAACTCTAGTCATCATAATTGGAGCGACGACAATCAGGCCCGCCGACAAGGGCACGAGCTACCCTGGAGACCTTAATGGAGATAACATTGCGCCTACTGAATAATGGGCCTAATGGGCTAAGAAATGAGCCTTGCGAGGATGATCCAAAATGCGCGTCTACTAGAGTAGACGTCCAGGGAGTCTGCCGTTAACAAGATGTCAGCGGCAATCGATGTTGCCATTTACATGGGATCCGAGGGAAGTCAATAAACGGTCAAACAAGCCTTATTGGGCCATGAACCACGCGGGGATGGGTCAAATCTCGCGTCTACAGGCTAGTGGGCGGTGATGATTTCTACCAGACTGCCGGTACCCGACCCGGTGCCGCGCAACTGTGACTATCGTTGTTTCTCGTGTTTTTACGATAATACCCCTATCCCATCTGCTCTCTATATTCTCTCGTCTGTTCACGTTCTCTCTACTACTCTCATCTTTTTCTTGGTACTCTATTGGCCATTCTTGTGATTGTCTGAGATAAAGAAATGACTAATGCCAGCGCAATGGGGCCCGATCAGGTCCTGGGAGGAGCGCCCGAAAAGTGCTAGTGCCCATGGGAGTTAAAATGATCAAGGATGTGTGACATGCATCCAACGCCATCATACTATCAAGATTAATCTATGACAATCAAAGTTCTATCTATGCCAGTTCAATTGTTATCGTTACTAGTGCACGTTGTGCAATCTACATGTTATATCGTTACATGGCCATTCTATTATTATTCTCGTTGTACTATTTTCCCTGTGCCAGATGCTATTGTTCTCTCGGTATCGTTACTTGTTCTACATGACTATTCTCTCTAGTTAGCCTACCATTAATACATTAATTATTTAACCATGCTTGTGTTCATGAGATATTAAGTCATATTGGGCGTTATTCGCTCATCCTGCGTTTTTATTTAAATGTGTTTCAAGTGAGTCAGATGATGACCACACTCACAATGCTGGGACTGAGGAGGATGCTCAGGAGTGACCCCGTTCATCAACCATTGCTTTAGTAGTTAGTTAGCATAGAATGAGTCAGATAGTTTTGATGTATTAGTTGGATTTTTAATAAAGTACTCTGGGCCTTAGTTTTGGCTCTGATACATTGATGTAATAGTTAGACAATGAAGTCAATGAGATATTAGTGGTTGTAATGAAGTGATGGATTATTAATGAAATTGGAGTTTTATTGGTGTTATTCCATTTGTGAAATGGTTTGTATTTATTTTCTCACTCTGTACTATTTAATAACTGTAATATCGCTCCGATATTCCGCGTCGGAGCGTTACACGCCGAACGCCAAGCTTCCACGCCAAAACGCCCCTGAAAACCCACAAAGCTCCTCCCCCTGGCCAAACAGAGCATGTTCAGCTCTGTCTGGCCAACAAGGGTTTAAGCACCTCTTGCGGTTCAGAACGCGACGGACCATTCCGTCGCGACCTCATTGCGATGGTCCTGGGCGTCGCCTTCCTAAGGCTGACGTCTGCAAGTCGCCTGGCGTGCGACACGCGGCGCACATGCAGACGATCGCCGATCCCTGGCAGTTTCCAGAATGCGACGGGCAGGGCGGTCGCATTCAAAACGCGACGACCCCCTCTGTCACGTTCACAGACAGAGAATTCTAGGGTGCTACGGGCCCAAATTGTCGGCCCAATAAGCTCTAAAAACACATGTACACACCGAACAGATGCCACATTGGCCACGCATTGGCCTCACAAGCGCTAAACACAAGATCCATAAGGATCCGAAAAATACACGACGTTACATTACTATCATCTAAAAAGAAATTTCGACCTTGAAATTCAAAACATATTCCAAATACATTCAACTTTAAAACATAATTACAAATACTATCATCTAGAAAGATTTAAAACGTTACTCAAACAAGTAAGGATACCCTTTAGCCATCTCCTCGGCTAATTCCCAAGTATCCTCAACTCCCAGCCTATTTTCCCACCTAACCTTAACTAACTCGATTTCTTTATTTCTTAACTTCCTTGTCTTATGGCCTGTAATTTGCACTGGATATTCTGGCATAGACATATTTGGCCTCAAATCTCCACCTTGATAACTGATTATTTGAGCTGGGTCTTCAATACACTTTCTTAACAAGGAGACATGGAAAATATCATGAACATCTGCAAAATCAGCTGGCAAATCAAGTCTATAGGTTGTCTCCCCAATTTTATCTAACACTTGAAAGGGTCCCACATACCTTGGACTCAACTTTTCTTTCTTACCAAACCGCACAATACCTTTAGTAGGAGAAACTCTCAGAAAGACAAAGTCTCCAACCTCAAATTGAAGTGGTCTCCTTCGATTATCAGCATAACTTTTCTGCCTGCTCTGAGCTATCTGTAACTTTTCTTTAAAAACTTTACCATTTCAGTGGTTTGCTGTATCAACTCAGGGCATACCATTTGTCTTTCTCCCACCTCATGCCAATTCAATGGTGTTCAACACGCCTTCCATATAAAGCTTCATATGGTGCCATCCCGAGACTGGTATGATAACTATTATTATAAGCAAATTCAACCATACCCAGATGCTGCTCCCAACTACCACCCTAAACTAAACAACATGCTCGCAACATGTCTTCAATTGTCTGAATAGTCCTCTCTGTCTGACCATCCATCTGGGGGTGGTAAGCTGAGCTATATCTTAGCTCGGTGCCAACTACTCTCTGCAAGCTCCTCCAAAAACCAGAAGTAAACCTGGGATCCCTATCAGAAACAATATACTTTGGGATACCATGCAGTGGAATAATTCTATCAACATAAACCTTTGATAATCTGTCCTGACCAGGACATACTTACTGCTATTAATCTGCATACCTTGGTTAGCCTATCAACAAATACCCATATTCCATTATGTCCTGCTGCTGACCTTGGCAAGCCTGCTACAAAGTCCATAGCAATATCATCCCATTCCATTGCGGAATGGGTAATGGTTGCAATAAACCTCCAGGCTTCTGATGCTCTGCCTTGATTTGTTGGCAAACTGCACATCTTGAAACAAATTCTGCTATTTCCTTTTTCATATGAGGCCACCAAAAATGCTTCTTCATATCCTGGTACATCTTGGTACTACCGAGGTGAATAGTGTACCGGGATTTATGGGCCTCTTCTAATACTCTCTGCTTTACTTCTCTTTCTGCTGGCACAAATAACCTACCTCTGAGCCTGACCACACAACTATCATCTATAGTAACTTCTTCCATTTTCACAATTTCAGCTAAATTTACATCCGCTCTCTGGGCCTCAACAATTTGCCAATACTATGATGGCTCTACAACACTACTAGCTAATATTGCCCGCCGTTGACTGCTTGGCACATACAAGGAGTTCTCCGCTATCTCCTCATACAACTTCCATTCCTTGATCATCATATGACTTAGATATGCTTTTCTGCTTAAGGCATCAGCAACGACATTGGCTTTACCCGGATGGTAAGCCAAACTGAAATCATAATCTTTTAAATACTCCACCCATCTACGCTGACGAAGATTCTAGTCTTTCTGGGAAAAGATATACTTTAAACTTTTATGATCTGTAAAAATCTCAAATATCTCGCCATATAGATAATACCTCCACATCTTTAAGGAAAACACAACTGCTGCTAGCTCTAAATCATGAGTGGGGTAATTCTCTTCTGCTGGTTTCAATTGCATGGACACATAAGCTATTACCTTGCCATGTTGCATTAGCACTGCGCCAAGCCCTCTCCTAGATGCATCTGTATATACAACAAAACCACGGTTACCTGTTGGTAATGTCAGTACTGGTGCCGTTGTAATTAGTCTCTTCTTTAATTCCATAAAACTTCTTTGACATTCACCATACCATACAAATGGCACACTCTTTCTAGTCAACCTAGTCATGGGTGCGGCAATCTTAGAAAAATCTTGAATGAAGCGCCTATAATAGACTACTAACCCTAAAAAATTTCTAATCTCAGTAATTGTCTTAGGCACCTCCCATCTCATCACTGCCTCCACTTTACTTGGGCCAACTGCCACTCCCTCAGCTGATATGACATGGCCCAAGAACTGAATCTCTTTTAGCCAAAATTCACACTTACTGAATTTGGCGAACAACTGATTATCTCTTAATAACTGCAAGACAAATCTCAAATGTGCTGCATGCTCCTCTTTAGATGCTGAGTAAATCAGAATATCATCTATAAAGACCACAATAAACTGGTCCAAATACGGATGAAAAATCATGTTCATCAGATCCATAAAAGCTACAGGAGCATTGGTTAGCCCAAATGGCATAACCACAAACTCATAGTGACCATATCGGGTTCTAAATGTTGTTTTATCAATATCACCCTCTCTAATTCTCAACTGGTGGTACCCTGACCTTAAATCAATTTTAGAAAATACCTTAGCTGATTACAACTGATCAAACAAATCATCAATTCTAGGTAACAAGTACTTATTCTTTATGGTCACCTCATTCAATTTTCTGTAATCAATACACATTCTAAAGCTTTCATCTTTTTTCTTACAAACAACACCGGCGCCCCCCATGGGGAGTGACTCGGCCTAATGAACCCTTTTTCCAGCATCTCTTCTAACTGTTTTTTCAATTCTTTAAGTTCTGTCGGCGCCATCCGATATGGTGCTTTAGAAATCGGCATGGTGCCCGACAACAACTCAATGGTAAAGTCCACCTCTCTGTGTGGAGCTAAACCCGGCAAATCATCTGAAAAAACATCTACAAATTCCCTAACCACGGGAACTGCTTCTACTGACTTACCAGCCTCAACAAGACTCACAGAAGCTAAATAAGCTACACATCCCTCATTAACTAATTTTCTAGCTTTAATTGCAGAAATTATAAACTTAGAAGTACGAGAAGACATACCTTGATATTCAAACACTGTACCATTAGGGTGACAAAACTTGATTCTTTTCTTTCTGCAATCTAGCATAGCTCCATAATCTTCTAACCAATCTATACCCAAGATGATATCATAATCAGTCAACTGAAGAGCATACAACCGGCCCAGCATCTGGTTCCCTGAACCACAACAGGAGCTTCATCTATGTAACACGAGGTGAGCATAAACTCACCCGAGGGAACCTCCACTACTAATTCACATGACTTCTCTTCTAGAGGATGAGCCATACAATCCAAAAATTCTTCGAAAATGAAAGAGTGAGAAGCACTTGAATCAAATAGAACTCTGGCTGAAAAATCATAAATAGGTATTGTACCTTCTATCATGTTCGATGTCTCTGCCTGGGCACGGGTGATAGCCATAACCTGGCCCCTACCTCGCTGTTGTGGTGCACCTCCACCACGACCTGCTAATGGCTGCTGGGGCTGCTGCTGCTGCTGAACACCTCTACCATACCCATATTCTCTCGGATAGAGGCAATTGTGGATCAAATGCCCTGGCTGATTACAATTATAACACTTGTAACCTGGTGAAATAGTGGGCTGCCTGGCAGTGCTCTGCTGCGATTCTTCTACCTCTGGCTTATAGCCACGCCCCTGCTGAAACTGCTGACGATCTCCTCCTCCTCTTCCTTTGCCCTTGAATACTTGCTTCAATTTCTGACCCCACTTACCAAAAACTGAAGAAGAAGGTCCTGCTGGTGCTTTTCCATTATTGACTCCTGCTGCCTGCTGGGGTAGCCGAAAACTACCCGAACCTGACCCGCTTACCTGTCGAGCTCGAATAGACCTCTCAAGTGTAGCTGCTCTCTGGGCTGCCTCCTCAACTGTTCTACACATTAATGGTATTACCGCATTCTGCAACTCTTCTCTCAAACCCCGAATAAAATACTCAACCATCATAGCATTATCTGATACTACATAAGGCGCATATCGGCTAAGTGCCATAAACCGCATATGATATTCTAAAACTGAGGTATTACTTTGCTGAAGTGTCCGGAATTGCTCTCTTTTCGCTTTCTGCACTTGAAGTGGAAAGAATGTGTCGTTGAATGCTTCAAGAAATTCCGGCCAGGTAATAACCTCCTTTGTCCTGCTTGCAAAGGTGGTCTGCATCTTCAGACGCCACCACTACTGCACAAAGCCTCTCAATTGGTATGTGGCTAGCACAACTTTATCCGCTGCTAGACACCTCATGGTCGTAAAGACCCTTTCAATCTCATGAATCCAGTGCTCTGCAGTATCTATATTCAGCCCTCCTGTATAAGTGGGCGGCTACAACCTTAGAAAATCTTCAACTTGCATCACCGGCTCTTCTGCTGCCATTGCTGGTGGTGGTGGTACAGATGCCACATAGGGTACCTCCACCCTTGGCGGTGGTGGAATTGAGGCCACGGGTACTCCAACAACTGGTGGTACTGGAGGTATCGGTGCCTACTGATCCCCATCCTCATCCGAATATCGGTGAGACTCTCCCAAATCCTCTCAATCATATGCTGAGTGGACTCTTCAGGGTCCTCTCTTCCACCACCCCAATCCCTTCTATCATCCATCTCAGCTTCTTGCACAAATAACATATCAATTACGAACAAAGTCGGTCATTACAAAATCAGAGTCAGCTACCAGTAGTGTACAAGTATAGAAATAAGGCTATGTAATTTCCCAATTCCTTTATATTTACACGGACCTCGCTCTGATACCAACTGAGACGGAACGCCTCATACAAGCCCGTTAAACTAATAACGAACTTGAACCGAGTCCGCCTCCCGCGAACGGGCCGTAGCCTCGCAAGGGATACCACACACGAGTCCGTGAAAACAGAAAGGAACACACTTGATCACATATATGATTCACCATTTCATATATAATATACAAGATTTACATAGCCAAATTTCAACAAAAGTACAAGAAAGTACAGGAGCCTGGGGCATACCCCGAGGTAAACTGGTACAACTGAGGAAAGAAACTACACTGCTGGGGGCACTGGCCCAACACCGCTGCGGCGCGGCCCTGAACTGGAAGACAGTAATGAAACCTCCTCCTCGCCTTCGCTTGTGGGGAGTAGGGGTGAGCCTCACTAGTCACTGGCTCAGTAGGGAACTCCCCCAACTAGAGCAAACCATATACAAGTACGGAAGCAGTAAACTATACTAGCAATTTATAGCACAACCACGTAGGTTATTAAAGCAATAAATATACTTACCATTTGCCGACTATATTAAACAAAATAAATAAATAAACGGCAAAACTCAATCACGTGTACGAGCTAAAGTAGGGACCGCCACACTCGAGCCACGTAGACTGGTTCGCGACACAAGTAACTGACTCGGACAAACAAACACAGGTGTACCTCTCAGTCTCGCAGCCACGGACGAAAGGTCCAGCTGCCGCTCCACGTAGAAAAGTCAAACAACTGTGGAGACCAACTAAACACCACTCCTGCGGGTACACAACCGCAGGCCCATGTCTGGCACCTCTAGGGTCTCTGGCCGGAGCACCCTAGAGTGAGGCACTGGAAAGGACTAGCTGGGGACCAGTGTCGACTACCAGTGTCCGTACCCCCAGCTAAGAGCGCGCTACAAGTGACTAAAAACAAACTCAAGAGTCACTGTCCCACTGTCGTCTTTCCCTCAGCCGGATGAACAACTCAAACAAAGGAGTGAGGGTGTCCAGGACAGACGACACAGACCTCGACGGTACAACACAAGTACCGGGACAAGCCCCGAACTAACAGCCTGGCTCACAGAGAACCTGGGGCACCCAACTGGAGAGGTAACCACGGTAGGCGTCGTACTACCTGCCACGCACACAAAACCACGTGCGCACTGCACAAACCACGTGAAATCTGACGATATTCATAAGTACCGACTGTCCACAACACGTGAACACAGTGCATCTCGTGTGCATATCACGCCAACACGTAAACCACCAGCTAGCTACGTAACCAACATGCTAGCCTCGTAAACATGCGCTCCCAGAGCGCCACAGGTGCCAATGCACCGCACGGTATTACCAAATATATCGAATAATAACAATCAGATAATCATGTCTCATAAGTCATGCACATTCAGACCACTCGGTTGTGGTCGCGACATGACCCTGTGTCGCCTTCAGAACGGGACGGCCCGATATGGCGCGTTCACCACATGAACGCGACGCACAAACATGTCGCGTTCCCCACACCTGAACGCGACGGGTTGACCTTTCGCGTTCAGATTGCGACAGGGGGTTCCGTCGCCTTAACAGGCAGGAACCCTAATCCGGGATCCTCTCCACGGATTACCACTCTATGCTATGCAAACCACCCTTAATTCGTGTTTTTCATGCTTTTGTGAGTCCCTAGTCATGGTATCTATTGTTAGAAACACAAATAACAAATCGAACGATCGTCACCCGCGATCTACAACCCAAAAAACGGGAGGAATTACCCTACCACCACGAAGAACACACAACCCGACGATTTCTCGACGTTTCCCCCGCTCCACACGAAGTCCCTGCAGCGAGAACACGCCGAACGCCAAGCTTCCAAGCCAAAACGCCCCTGAAAACCTGCAAAGCTCCTCCCCATGGCCAAACAGAGCATGTTCAGCTCTGTCTGGCCAGCAAGGGTTTAAGCACCACTTGCGGTTCAGAACGCGACGGACCATTCCGTCGCGACCTCATCGCGACGGTCCTGGGCGCCGCCTTCCTAAGGCTGACGTCTGTAAGTCGCCTGGCGTGCGACACGCGACGCACATGCAGACGATCGCCGATCCCTGGCGGTTTCCAGAACGCGACGGGCAGGGCGGTCGCGTTCAGAACGCGATGACCCCCTCTGTCGTGTTCACAGACAGAGAATTCCAGGGTGCTACGGGCCCAAACTGTCGGCCCAATAAGCTCCAAAAACACATGTACACACCGAACACATGCCACATTGACCACGCATTGGCCTCACAAGCGCTAAACACAAGATCCACAAGGATCCGAAAAACGTGCGACATTACAGCCCTTGGTTAGGGAGAGAGAGAGAGAGAGAGAGAGAGAGAGAGAGAGAGAGAGAGAGAGAGAGAGAGAGAGAGAGAGAGAGAGAGAGAGAGAGAGAGAGAGAGAGATGGAGCTCACCGGCTCAGGCTCAACCAAAAGCTCTGATTTGGCCACCAACAGCGGGGATGCATGACGGCGCCGCTTGGATCGGCGGTGGGAGGGACGGTAGTTTCGATGACTTCGCCATCGCCATCCTCACTTGGGAGGGTGTGGAGGTGAAGGGGCAGGGGGAAGGTGAGGCAGGGCGTGCAGGGGGAGGGGTGGGGGGCACTGGGAGGGAGAGGGGGGTGGTCAGGAGGGGGCGTCGGGAGGGGTGGGGGGTTGTCGGGAGGGGGAGCGCGAGATGCGAAGGGAAGGGACTTACTTGCAGCTGTGGCAGTGGCGACTGGACGTGCGTGGCGATGATGGCGGCAGTCGGAAGCAGAGGCGCCTCGGCAACAGGAAGCGGTGGTGGCGGCGGGCCGCATGACGCAGAGAGAGAGAGAGAGAGAGAGAGAGAGAGAGAGGCGGCTTCGACATCTTCGCAATCGCCACCCTCTTGACCCCCCACTACTCCATCAATGTCTTTTGTGCCCTACTTTTCTTCGACATGGATTTTTTGGGCGTCATCCTCGTTGTCCACGCAATAGTCATCAACTGGAATGGTCCAAATCACATGGCCACACTCACCTAGGAGGCCGCTACGACGATGTCCTACCTTAGCGGGATGTTTTTCTACGTCAATCAGGTGTCGGAGTGGTGGCGGCCATGGCGCTTCGACCTCGTCGGATAGAGCCACCTCGACGCTGACCTCTCCATTGACGGCATCGGCCTCAACTTCGTCAAGGGGCGTCAAGCAGGGAGAGTGGGGGAGGGTATTTTAGACATTTTAATCTAACAGTTACTTTTAAATGGAATATTCTTCAGAATATATATATATTTTAATATCTGCTTGTTAGATGAACTTTTACATAAGAGTTAGAATATTTTAGAGACTTTAAAAATAATAGTTATAATTGAGGGATTAAAACAGAAATATATTTATTTGTAGAGACTAAAAAATAATAATGTATGTGGATCGTTTTTACTTTTAATTTAGTCCAATCTACTTTGTTGAACTAGAATTTTCCGCATTTTTGTTCTGGGGAAGGCCCTAAGCTGTCTCTGTTGTAGGTTCCGGTTAAGTTAAGAACGTCGTGATGGTACATCTTATCTACGTCATCACGACCATAGAGAGGAGAGAGAAATCCAGAACGGGGTGTCGCCGCCGCTGTCTCCAGACACGAACCATCTCCTTCGCCGGGCGCCGCCGAGCCACCAGAGAGCGCAAAGCGAAGAGCAGAGGAAGGAAGAATGGCGAAGGCGCCGGTGCGGATGAAGGCGGTGGTGTATGCCCTGTCGCCGTTTCAGCAGAAGGTGATGTCAGGGCTGTGGAAGGACCTTCCCTCCAAGATCCACCACAAGGTCTCCGAGAACTGGATCAGCGCCACCCTCCTCCTCACCCCGCTCGTCGGCACATACACGTACGGCCCCTAAAATCTCTCTCCTGGCCTTTGTGATCTTCTTATCTTCCTTTTCTTACACCGGGTTGTAGTTTTGATGGAAAATTTCCTTTTGCTGGATCGTTTCGGATGGTTTATCTCATCAAGTGGCGATTTTTTAGGAATAAGAGATGGTTGGGTTAACCACTATATGATGCGCTGTTTACAAGTTTGATGTGGTGGCTTTGAGCTGCACAGAGATTGGGATCTCCGACCATGTCATTAGGGTTGCATCTTAGGGCGCAAAATATTTTAGGGGGTGAAAGGAAAACCTAGCACGGCGGTGCGGATCCGGTGTGTGCGTCGGCGATCTTGGAATTTTTGAATTCAGCGAGAGGAAGAAGGAAACTTGATTTCGACGTTGAATCAAAGGGAAACATGCTCATCTGCCATTTTGGGCCGTTGGTGTACCTGGGGAGCTTCATTAAAAACCACACAACGCTTTGGTCATCTGCTTATTTGTTATTTGGGAGCATTGACTTCTTTATTTCATGACAGGCACTAGCTTTGAGGTTATGTGCGCCTGTCTTTAGGTTGCGGACGTTTTTTTTTAGGGCTCAATTAACATTGTTCATCACATAGATGAGTGAAAGCCTTCAATTTTTCTTTCATACGTGAGTTTTCTTCTGTTTTGTGGAAAAGTTGATAAGGCGGCAGGAGTTATTATTAGCCTTGCTTCACCTTTTGTTGTAAACTGGCAATATTGACTTAACACTATCAACATTGTTCATCACATAGATGGGTGAAAGCCTTCAGTTTTTCTTTCATACGTGAGTTTTCTTCTGTTTTGTGGAAAAGTTGATAAGACGGCAGGGGTTATTAGTACTCTTGCTTCACCTTTTTGTTGCGAACTGGCAATATTTGACGTAAACATGGGAATTACTTCGTTTTGTTGGGCGAACTTAGACTTTAACTTGGAAAAACACTTGCAAAATGCAGATTATAAGTAGCCAAGGGTTCTTTGTAAAGCTTTAACCACATTGAGAAAACGCACATCACTATCCCTCCCCTTTGTAGACATAAAGTACATAATGTTCAGTATAATACGTACTGTCTAGAATGAGGCTTGGGCTTGGTTGTGTTTAGGTAGAGAAGTGGGGTTGCGTTGGGCCTGGACCTAGCTTTTCAATTTGGCTTGGGTTTTACCAACCTTAAACCTAGTGAAGCCTTTAGTCGGGCGGTCCATGGATAGGCATGGCAAAGCTTTCTAGCTTAAGATAGCTGGCTTGCTTATGCCTGAATGAGCTTGGCCTGGCAGGACTACATGCTCTGCTTCCATTCCTGCTGCTGGATAAGTAGTTCCATGGAGTAATTGTGGAGAAAGCAGTATCTTATCATGAAAGAAGATGCTCGACATGATCTGCCGAGGTGGTAGGGACAGCAGGACGTGGCCTGTGGTCCTTCACCTCATCCTGCACACCACATGACCATGTCTCCACAATTGCTGCCATCTCCAAGAACTAGATTGGTGGAGGGCTTGGACAAGGGCAGCAGAATGGTTGTTGGAATCATAGTTAGTGGTCACTCATGGAAATAGCAGGTAATAAAGTACGCTAACGGGGAACAATGTGTATGAGGCTCTTCTGTTGAAATGGTAGTGAAGATCTTCATTGCTTGTTCATTGTAAGAGGCTATTCTCATACTAGGTATTTAAATAACATGTCAGCCCAAGGACTTCCCTTCGAACCAGCATGGTTTCTGAGGCAGTTTCATGAAGAAAATTTCAATTTGTTGAAACAATTGCCTTGATTTGATGGTGCCTATGGATTTATATGAAACTTGAGGTTGATGGTGAGGAAATACATTTATGATCTTATACTGGTAAAATGTCACATTACTTATACATTCCATTCTTCTTGAGGTTTTTGCTATTGGAACATTACAAGATGGGATGAGACGAACACAGTTTCTGTTGGTTGGGTCTGTCGTTTAGATGTAATTATTTCACGCCAAGTTATTGTGTAGTATAGATTCAATTTTCAGCTTACTTTTTGGGGCTGCTTTGCACATATATCCTCTGATATTGATATGCTCACAGAAACTTGGTCTTGTATATTTGATTGACCTTTATTTTAAATCATAAAAGTGGACATGTCTTCTGCTTTAAATCTATTAAAGAATTGGACTGTGTTTCTCTATTCTGAAAGAAAGCTGATTGTGTTCTTTCATTCATATTCCTTTTCTGACAGGAACTCGTTCAATTGCTTAGTTAAATGGGTTTTTATTCTAAATCATAAAACCTGGGATATTTTCTGCCTGAAATCCATTAAAGAACTGGCTGAAAGAACGCTGATGCTGTTCTTTCACTTATTCGTGCAGGTATGTGCAATACTACAAGGAACAAGAGAAGTTGGCCCACCGTTACTGAAGGCTCTGACATGCGACAGTCTGCTGAAATAGAGGAGAAGATGCTTTTGGTCTACTATCGGTTGCTTGCTCTAGTGCCCGAGTCAAAAATAAACGTCGGAAAGATGCAACTTTGTTTGTCAGGTTTTGTTTGCTAGCACATGATTTGCACACTGTTACAATAATGGCTGAACCAAGTACAATTTAGAACGTTCATTACATCCTGTTACTATGATGAATCGATCGGCTTCTTCATTAACAGTGTTTTTCCCGCAACGTTTTGCTGCATAAAAGTGTTCATTTCATCCGAGTTAGTTCAGGTAATGAGAGATCAAGTGGTAGCTTAAATTGATGGGAAAATGTCCATTGGAGCACGTAATTACATTGACAGATACGGACCGATCGCGGACTTGGGTTGTTCATCATATCAGAGAAGAAACAGAGTTGAACTCCGACAATCATTATTGTAGTGGGGAAAACCAGGCCGGCTAGTTACGGCCCAATCGACTGGTCCATTAGCCCAGCTAGGGGCTGGATGGGCCCTCACTGAACGTGGTCCAGCAGTGGCAGTTCGAAAGGACGTCTACTTCTTGGATTGACTAGAGTTGAGTCCTCCACCTCACGTAATCTTCTTTTGTATGGTGCATGGTGCTCTTTTCCCGTTCGACAATCTATATCTATCACATCAAGGTATGGACGGCCATGTGATGTATCCCCATGATGGATAGTTGAGTCCCTTTCTCTATGGATCCCAGACCATTTAGAGTAGTGGTTGAGGGGGAGGGGAGAGATTGGCACTCTCTCAATATTAGGTCAATGTGCCCTCTTTGTGAAAAGGCTCGGCCACATAGGTAAGACGTGCCTCCCATTTGTTCAGGTGTATGATGACTTTGTGCAACATCAATTCCACGTCCTTATAGTTCATCTATAAGGCCAATAGGAAGAGAGATCGAGCGTGGCATCAACTCCACTCTCTATAGTTCTAGTACACAATCAAGAGGGGAAGATACACCTTGGGACCTCTGTGGCACTAGCACCTCCACCTCCTCTACGACATGTTTATATGGCCGAAAACAAGGATACATGTCCAAGATGCCTCAAACTTATGCTTAAAGAGAGACGCTTTGGCCACAAGATAGGAGAATGTTGGACCCAAAAAAATCACAAACCAAAATGATCCTCCCCTAATCCCCTCCTTCCCATGTTCCGATAGGCTCTTTAACTTGAGGATTAAAGGGTTTTTCCTCGGAACCACTCTTGCGTCCCCTTTTAACCACTCATTCTATTTTGTAAATGCAAGTCAACATTCTCTCTCAACAAATAAATTTAAGAGATTGTGAAGATGAGACCGTGAAAGTTCATCGACCACTTTTCAACCACTACAATTATCATGTTCAAAATAAATAATTTAACATAACTTCAAATATAAATGCAATGTACTGAACATTACCTTCGTGTAGGTTAACTGTAGCGTCGTGGCGGTTCGGATCCGAGTTTAATAGTTGTAATGTGGTGCTTTTAGTCAATGTGTAATATCCTGTGTGTGGGACCTTAGGTCCAGAACCTTTAAGTCTACCTTTAGAAGTTTGTTTTTGAACTTGGCACTTTAGTTAAAAAAAAAACATTTTACCCATAATTATGACCATATTTGTTCACTAATCGATGTCTTTAGTCAACAATCGACGTCTTTAGTCACCAATCGGTATCCTTAGTCATCAATCGATATCTTTAATCAACAATCGATGTCTTTAGTCATCAATCAGTATCCTTAGTCACCAATCGATGTCTTTAGTCAACAATCGATGTCTTTAGTCAACAATCGATGCCTTTAGTCACCAATCGATATCCTTAGTCACCAATTGATGTTTTTAGTCACCAATCAATGTTCTTTCTTCAGTAATCGAAACTCTCTTCAGCAATCGATAGGAGCTTCTTTTGTTCCCCAATCGATATGACTATTGTTCAGTAATCGATTAACTATCCAGTCAAAGTCAAGTTCTTCAGTAATCGATTGGATCTCCAGTCAAAGTCAAGTTCTTCAGAAATCAATTGGCTCTCCAGTCAAAGTCAAGTTCTTCAATAATCGATTGGCTCTCCAGTCAAAGTCAAGTTCTTTAGTAATCGATTGGCCTCCAATCGAAGTTTCTTTGTTCTCCAATCGATATTTCTCTTATTCTCTAATCAAATTAGAGTTGAGTATAATCTCTTAAGTGCCTGTATTTTTGTCATATTATTAAAAATTTTCGTCATCATCTGACCCCGTTGGCTTGCCAACTTTCTTACTTAGACCCCTGTGCCTGTCAAAATAACTCATACTTTTCCCACAGATTGTGCTGTTTGCCTCTGAAAAATCTTCCACTCATAGTCCCATCAGTCATCTCCACTAGATTAGTATCTTCCTTTGGCCTGCATGTTAGCCAAATGTTTGGATCCTCTTGTTAGAATCGACCCACTTGAACTTTAACTCCTCTTAGAGCCTTTGTGACCTTCCTTCCAGCCAACCTTTCTGTCTTTTGCTACTGGGAAAACTGAAGGTTAGAGTTTGGAGTTGTTGCAGCTTTCTGGAAAAGTTGGCCTCCTAGTTTTCTAATTGGAGCTTTTGTTGGATTTTCGCACACTAAGGTAGGCATAACCAATCCCTTCATTGACCTTTTGGAAGCCTTTCTTTATCTCCTCTGTGCAGTGTCACTTGTGAACCTTCATGTTTGATCCAGAAGCCTGATTTAAACCCTTTTATGTTATCTTTGAGGCCCTATATCCGGTTGTCTTGTCAAGATACTTTGATCTCTTTCTCTCTCTCTGGGGTGATAAGGACTCCTCATGGTTGGCATCATGCATGAGGGGTCAGTCGTGACGATGGTCTCATCCCACAAATCAAACGTGGGTGGTTAGGCTCAATTTTCCGGACATTCTTAGTATGTATGTACATGTAAACATCATGTTTCGACAAGTGGTTAGCTATATGTTATGCATCCCTATGAGAGATTTGATGATGCCATTCGATATGTTTGAATTTGAATCCTTGCCAAACATTTATGTTTTGAAATATGCTACATGCACTCCTGTAAGCATGTAACTTGTTAAATCTTCATTGCGATGTACTCCTTGTGTAGCTTTTGTACTTCTGTAACCTTATAAACTATGCCATGTTCCATACTCATATGTTCTATTTCTCATGTTGGTTTGTCTACTGAGTTCTTTTAGGACTCATGCCTTTGTTTGAACCTATTTCAGATTCTTCATCCTGACGAGGTCCCTTCATCAAGCCAACCTCCTTTGCTATCTAAATTTTCAGACTAGATGATCTTACAGATAAAACTGTGTTTAAGTCGTGGTTGTGCCACCTTTTGTACTCAACTATGCCTGACATGTAACTAATGAATAAATATGATATTGTATATGTTATATGCAATGCATGGGTGTAGGTGAAAAAAGTTGTACTTAATATTATTATCATGTACTACTCTTTTGGTTGGTTTGCTAAAGTATTTCATGCATCACATAAGACCTTCCCATAACAGTGTGTGTAAGATGCTTCCATTTTGTGGTTGTGAGTGTCACCTTTTAACTGGACGGGAGGGGTGCCACAACACTACAGATGGTATCAGAGCCATGGTTATGGGATAAGGCCGATCTGTGACAATTCACTTAATAAAATGCTAATAAGAATTAGAGCATGTGTGCTTTTGGGTATTTATAATCTTTTGTTCTTAGGAACTAAAGGGTTATAAATTTCGTTTGGAGGTGCTAGTCTCTAACTAGGTGGCATTCATTCAGGAGAATGGACAAAAGGGGAAAAAGATTGGATACTTCCAGTCAGGAGGAGCCCACTAATGTTGGAGGATACTCTGGGGGAGACACCCCAAATGGTGGTCCCCAAGAAGCTTCTGTCGCCCCCAACTTTACTGCATTTATGCAGTCGTTTTAGGGGTTTGTACAGACTATGATGAAGAACCCTGGAACTCCCCAGCTAGATAGGGGAGCAGGAATATCATTGATAGAGAAATTCTAGAAAATAGTGTGGACGCCCCGTTTCTGCGCACTCCCGCCGCCGATGCCGACTCCCGAGTTCACGAACGTTTGCCGCTCCCTCGTTGGCGTGAAGGGTTGTTGGTGTCTTCTTTGACTCTTCGTTTGACCACGTTGACCAAGGAGAAAACAAAGAAAACCACAAATGAAAGGGAGATTTTGTGATCGCCATGGCCTTACTTGTGCCCAAGGAAGTGTTGTGACCACGTTGGTGATGCTGCCTCAGTAGCGGACGGAGATGGGCTCAACTTCTCCTTCTTCGGCCGGCCAAAGAAGGAGAGCTCCACGGTCTCGTACAAGTGTTCCTGCCACAGAAAGAAGACTCTATTAGACTCTAAGAAGTGCAGTAAATGCTCAAAAATGAAAAGAAGAGGCCCAAAAGGAGAGTCCCGTATCGGTTACGGGCTTGAGAAGAGGGGTGGTCAAGTGCTATGACCACCCTTCTTCCCTCCGTTTTTGGTTGGAAAATCCCTTTCTAGGTGTGTAGGAAGGTGACCTACGTGCCTAGGGTGTGTGTGTGTATGTGTAACATGTAAAAGCTAAGAGAGAGAGAGGAGAAGGAAGAGGATGGGAGGAGGGAGATGATCCTCGTTTTGCAGCTTGCTAGGCTCCTTTGTGGGCTCCTTCAGCTCGGGGTGGAGCCTCCTGGGCGCTCCAAAAGATGAGAGGAAGAGAGGGAACAAGTATGGGAGCTTGAGTTAATTTTTCTCTCTCCTCTCTCAAAACATCAAGGCTTGGGCATCCAGCATCCCCCCCTTGCTTAGAAGGCTTAAGGGTGAGTTATATAGACAGTAGGGTCAGAGTCAGAAGCTTTGGATGCCCCAAGTTTGAAGAAACACACTTGTACAAGTGGCAATCCAGTATTAAAGCCCAACCATGAGGAGAGGCCAAGTAGGATTTTTACTGGTCAAGGGGTGCAAGGTGGCCCATATCCCGTTGGGAACGGCTACATGTGTTGCATGGCCGAGAGAATTGCGCAAGTAGGCTGGAATCTCGGGCAGTTGTAAACCCAGGTTGACGTCCAACGATCCTGCCGCCAACCCCATGCAGGCGTCCACATCTGTGGACGCCAACAACGGTCAACGTCTAGGGGGCTTGCCGCCAACATGAAGTCAGCGGCAATCGATGCTGCCGTCTACATGGGATCCGAGGCAAGTCAACAAACGGTCAAACAAGCCTTATTGGGCCATGAACCACGTGGAGATGGGCCAAATCTCGTGTCTACAAATGCTCCTCCGAGACATCCGGTCTTGTAAGGGAGCAGAGCGGGCTAAAAGGTTGGTGTCTCAGCAAACAAAGGACGCGAAGATTTGATGGAAATGCCATCTCCAAGGATGGGAATTCTAGCAAGCCAAACGAATGAGTTAGGCTAGAAACAAATGACTAATCATCTGAGAGATAAATGTGGATAAGAGGAAGAGTGATCTACCCGTGTCACTACAACTTCAACCCAACGTTAGGGTCCCTGGCGTGCCGTGTTGGACTTTGACTAGTTTCTGGTGTATCTGAGTCAAAGGAGTTGTATATGACGGTTGAATCAAGGGGTCTCATAACCGGCTTGTCTGGGCTCGCGTGGCTAATCAGGACGTGTGTCCAAATTTAGGGGGTTGTGGAGACAAGGGATGGTTAATCTCTCAAAGAACTATCAAAAGATTCTAACTGGAATCATGTTTGGAAAGCCTGAAGTCCAGAATTAAGCTCATGACTGGCGAATGTTTGAATGAACTCAATAAGGGTAGCTTGACGTTTGTGATAAGCACAGTGGGACAAGTTCTCGAAGGGGGGACAACAAAGGCGAAATTGGCTCAAATATAAAGATTAAAGAGGGTGTTGACCGGTAGACCTAATGCATGCTGGTGTGGGTTGCCTATCTAAAATGCAAGTTAGAACCAGAGGAAAATTCTAAGGCCGTACAAATAACTGAGAGATCGCAAACCCGCCATGTTTTTGGTAAAGGGGAACTCCGTTCACGGTCGCCAAGTTATTCGCCTCTGGTGAGGTCCTATGTTAGACTTACCTGTGTAACACTCACGGTCGCATGAGCGTTCCGAATATGAAGCACTGCTTATGCTTAAATATCTGCAAGACAACTCGTAGCATAAGGTGAGAAATAAGGGCCATTTAGAAAATAAACTTTGGAAATTTCGCTGGTATTAACGTCCACATCGATTGCCGCCCATTTAAGGTTGACGTCAACAAAGGCCACTGTCCACAATGGTAGATGGCCACGGATGATGCCGTCAATAGTAAACAGACGTCAACTGATGTTGACGTTAACTAACCAGCGGATCAAACCGAAAAAATAGGTGTTGGAAGGCCATTAGGACTCTATCATCTCCTTCCTCCGTCTTTACTTCTCTCAGTTTCAAGCCAGAGGACCTAGGAATGACACACAGTAGCTGAAATGGCCTCTTCATCGACCGGAACGTCCATGAGCATGAAGGCATGAATTCTAAGCGAGGTTCCGGGGCATTTAAGCACCCGATTGGCCAACGGAGAGGTACGTAATGCTCATTTCTGCTTCTTCTTAGGCTGAAAATGCCCCAAAACTCTTTCTCACGGTGTCCATGGATGTGCAGGAGGTGCCTGCCTTCCCGAGCCAAGGCAAGTACGGGCCTCTCGTGGCTTGTGAACTTATGAACGCCATCACCCTGGACATGAGAAGCCAAGGCCAAGTACGGGCCTTCTCGTGGCTTGTGAACTTATGAACGCCATCACCCCTGGACATGAGAAGCTTCCATCGGGATGTGGAACTTGAATTTCATGGTGGTGTTGGAGAAGAACATGAAGGATATGCTGGTGGGACTGTCGACGCCTTGTGAGCGCTTGTGGAGCGGTGGCACCCGCACACACACGTTCGTATTCCAGGGGTTTGAGGCGAGTGTGTTGCTGGAGGAGGTGGAATGGTTCTTGGGATGGAGGCGGTGCGTAGGGTACGACGTGACGACCCCTCTTCTCTCGTGGGAAGAGATTCTCGCAGACATCGTACAGGACAAGAAGGAGGTGTTGAGAATGACGAACAAGCATGGGATCTTCCTAGATCGGCTGGCTTGGTGGTTGATCCAGCATGCGAAGGAGATTGACGGAGAGAGAGTGACCCGAGGACTGACACTCTGCCTAGCTGGAGTGTTCCTGTTCCCCACTAGCGGCGACTTCCTCCTCTACGAGCACATGGGAATCCTATCTCTGCTGTGGCGCGGGCAGTCACTTGCCCCTGCAGTGCTGGCACACCTCTATAGCTCACTGACCACGATGAGTTTAGGCGAACGCACATGCGGGAGCTTGTTCCTGCTTCAGGTATGGATGGAGGCTCACTTGAAATTTGATTTTGCTGAAAAGCAACCTACCCCCTCCAGAATCTTCCTTCGGAGCTTGGTGCACTGTAGCAGGGCATGATATGAGCCAGAGGATGAGATCAAGTGTGTGACAGCACACTTGAAGAGCAGGGATGCATGGTGAGACTACCTGGGCTACTTCCCTGTGGAGGACTTCATAGTCAGGCCGCTGTTCATGAGGGCAATTGAATTTAGCGTGCGGACCAGGGAGGAATAGAGCTTTGTGGTTGATTGGGGCGAGCGGATGGTGGTGTACCAACCTCATCGGTGCCATTGTCAGCTTGGAATTCCACAGGTCATCCCAACTTCATCCAGCTGCACCAATATGATCATCCCGGGAGAGAATTGAGAAGCTGATGAAGAAGGCAAGGAAAAGACTTGGGAAAGGCATACAGTGAGCAAGAAGGTGGGACGGCTGTGCAGGAGAGTTGGGAGGATATCGGGAAATATGAGGATTCATTGACACTATTCACCCTATTTCTTGTGATTTTTACATGGCTCGTAGTGCAAAATGATGTACTTTCCTCATTTCAATAAGTGTAACACAAAACTAGTGAATAAAGAGTGATTTGCATTATGTTCAATGGCATTGGATTGCTTGAGAGATTTGAATTGTGTCAAATTGGCCTTCAAATGTGTTTATTGGAGTGTTCTGTGAGAACTGAGTGCGCTGGAATTGGCGTCCACATCGATGGACGCCAAGAACAGGTAGACGGCCACAGGGGTGTCGCTAACCATCAGACGGAAGATAGACGTCCAAATCAGTAGCCATCTAATTCAAACTTGACGTCCATATAAAGGACGTTGATCGGATTTCAAGGTCTGACAGGGGTACCTCGGGGCCAGACATAGACGGCCACCATGTGGCCGTCAAAAGAAGTAAACGGCCATCTAGGTGACGTCAAACGATAAGTAGGCGATAGCCCCATTGACGTCAATTTCAAAACTCAGCTTTTTGCAAACCGACGTGTCACGGCGCCATTTCACTCTCAAACGTCGGGAGAACTCCTCTTCTTCCCTCTCTCTTCCACCTCTTCACTCTTCCTAAAACCTATCTTCTCTTTCTAATCCATCAAACCCTCACAAACCTTTTCTTTTCTGCATTTCGATGCTTGGACTGTGCGATATGGTGAGGGGAAGAGGCAAATACTGCGAACCCACCACCAACGGAGGAGGAAGAGGAGGGGAAGGGGAGGAGAGCATGGCGGAGAGGAAATGGGGCGGGGGCGGCGGCGACAGCCGGAGGGGGAAGAGAGGCAAGTGAGGGGGAAGAAACAGAGGCAGAGGCGGCCGGGAGACACCCACGGCGGACCCAAGGTAGGCCACTTGAACCTCAAAAAACCTTGTGGATGTGTGTTTGTAGAAAGCGGGATAGAAGGGGAAACAGGGGCAAGGCCGTTCGGTTCAACAGGAACTTAACGTCAACATCGGTTGACGTCGGGTTCCTATTGACGTCCAGGGCCTTGTCGTCAAGATGAACTTGACGGCAATACTCTGGACGTTAACCTTTGAACTTAACGGCCAAACCCCTGCCGTTAACTCTGGTTACACGGCCATACCCTTGGCGCCAATTATGTTTAAATGGCAATCGATACTGACACCTATTGTTTGTGTGTTCTGTGCAGGGAAAGGGCAGGATGAGGAGCAGGGTTACTTGGGACCTGTGCTGGGCCTGGTACCGGGCACTGCCGGAGGCCCAGCAGACCTGGATTGCCCAGATGGGGTTCAGGCACCTTCTAGCGGTGCGGCCATTCCACGTGGATGTGCCGTACCTAGAGGCGCTCCGGGAGCGGTGGGAGGAGGACTGCAAGGCATTCATCATGCCTTGGGGGCACATGATACCCACGTTGGAGGACGTGGTGTATCTGACAGGACTACCGGTTCAGGGAGAGCCGGTAGTAGGACAGGAGAGGAGTGACTACTATGATGACATAGTAGAGTTGCTGGGGCTAGAGTTCGTGGCCGGGAGGAGGAGACCGATCCGGAGCATCCTGCTCGGATCGTTGTCAGAGGCAGTGGGGTTGAGAGGCCAGAGGAGAGGACCTCTAGAGACCCTCGAGGAGTTCTAAACTGGGGTGCGGAGGTCGCTCCAGCTAGGAGACAGGAGCAAGGAGAGGTCCGTGCGGATTTTTGTCGCCTACCTTTTCGGACAGCTCCTCTTCGCGACGCAGTGATCCCAGATGAACTGCATGTTTGTAATGCTGCTGCGAGACCTGGAGCGGGCAGGGGGATACGACTGGGGCGCCGCGATGCTGGGGCACCTCTTCTCACTCCTCCCTAGTAGCTCGCGGCGTTCTCAGAGCACCGGGGGCTTCACCCCTTTTCTCCAGGTACGCAAATTTTCTCTCATGCTTATCATTGAATTAAATCAAATTGACTGACATTGCTTTTCTCCTTGCAGATTGGGGATATACCCGCTTCCCCATGGATGCGGGGTGGGGAGAGGGAGCCTAGCCATGGTGCCCCTTATGGCAAGGGGGTGGCGGGCCGGTGGGAGGTGTGGGCCGGTCCGATGGGGACAGACCGCGCGCAGAGGATTGTGAGGAGCTGCCCTGGACACTATCCCCATGATCAGGTATGAAGTTCAACTAACTCTCCTTCTTTCTTTCTTTCTTTTACATTTAATGTGACTAACCAGTGTTCTTCTTGTGCAGGTGGTTTGGACCCTTACCGGGGGGAGACGGACCCAGCGGTGGCGACAGTTCGACCCCTCTTCGACCGCCACCTGCTCTGCTCTGCCTGGGGACGTGCGAGGTCCTCTACTAGAGTTGGTGGTACGGACTCTGGGCTAGCACCAGCCGGCCATAGAGGTACCTCTCTAGGTAGAGAGGGGCACTCTCGCCGACGGTTCTTCGCCGAGGACGGGAAGGGGTGAGGACCACGGTAGCACGGTCGCCTACTGGCAAGAGGGCGGCGAGCAGGGTGCTCGGCAGACGGAGCTCGCCGACAGCTCAAGTACTAGAGGACTACCGGGCACGCTACGCTGGGCGACTCCGGCTAGACAGGCGAGCGGTGAGTGAATATAATTCTAAACCTTGTCATTTGAACTGATTTGACTTGATTCGTGAGTGAATTTATAATTCTAACCTTGTCATTTGAACTGATTTGACTTGATTCTAACCTTGATGTGCAAATGACAGATGCTGGAGTCACAGACGGTACGCCTCCTCGAGGGGAGGCTGGCGGAGCAGGCTGTGGAGATGGAGAGACTCCGTGCCGAGACACGGACACTGGTAAGTAACATCTCCACCTTGACCATATCTTGAATTGGCTTGATTTGATCACTGACCACAGTTTGTGGATGTAGAAGGAGGAGCTAGCGCGAGTACGGGCGAGCCAGGGTGCCGGGGCAAGCTCGTTTGCACAGCCAGCGAGAGGGGATCTGGAGATCCGACTTTAGGAGGCCCTGGACCGGGCACAGGCGAGGGCCCAGGAGCGCGAGGCAGAGGTAAGACTCTCAACCACCACCTTTCTGCACATGATTTGATTGTCCTGACATGTTTTCCCCCTTTATATGCAGCGGCAGGGAGGAGGAGTGGCGACCCTTCAGGCGCAGATGGACGGTCTGCGGCTGGAGTTGGTGAGAACGGAGGGTCGCCTGCTCGAGGCGAGAGAGAGACAGAGCCAGGCGGAGGCCGACCGGGCGCGGGTGATTGAGAAGCGGGCGCGGACTGTCGCAGATTTAGAGTTCTTGAAGGACGGGTGCTGAAGAAGCGCCGGGAGCAGCAACGATAGGCCCAGCAGGAGGCAGCAGGTCAGGCGGGTTGGTCTTCGGGTCTCTTGATGACATTGTGTCAGTGGGAGACCCATCCGCGGACGAGGAGGGGGACAGAGACCAGAGGCCTCAGTGGCGTCGAGACCTCCTCTCCAGACCGAGTCGGGAGAGGGAGGAGGAGGAGGTGAGCAGCTCTCGCCGGCAGAGCAGCAGAGCAAGGGAGAGAGGAGAGAGGAGGTGAGGAGCGAGGCTCCAGATGTAGCACCAGGGGTATGCCCCTGTCATGATATGTACATACTTGATTCCTTTAGTGGATTTTACAGATTTGATCATTTTGTGTGCTTGAATGGTTTACAAATGTGCCTTGATTTCTGCATCCACAACACTTAAAGGAAAAAAGTAGTGTAGATATGCTTAGCCCCTTGCCTAAAAGATGTGCCTTCTTGAGATCTGGTCAAGGGGCTATGTCTAATCAAGATAGAAACGTAACGAAATAATGAAGGGAACTATGCACATGCATTTTTTGTCTTTTTTATTTTTATTTTTTTGGGAAATATGTACAGAGTGAGATATATACATCGAGAGACTCTCTTTTTGTCTTTTATCTCATTTTCCATTTTTTTGGATTTTTTGGACTCTAAAACATATTCATCACATGTCAAATCATAGGGTCCGTATGATCTACTTAACCACGGAGGTCATGAATAAGGAGGATCGTGCATGAAATCCTTGATGTTGGAAACTGCCATTAACTTTCTTGATATTTTTTCACTATGGAAGGTCTTATGAGGTCAAATTGCCTTAGAGGGAGAAATGGGAAGAAATAAATAGAAGGTCATGCGAGGATTTGGTTCAAACCATTTTGTTTCCAAACCGACATATCACACTAAAAGAATTGGTCAACAACTATTTTCAGGGGTATCTTTCATTTCATTTCATTTCTGGGGTGGAGGTACGTACTATTTGCTATTCCTTAAGTTGGTCAGCCTTTTTTTGGGTACGTACTTTTTGCTACCTTTTTTGACATTCTAGGCTTTTCTTTGCCCCCTTTGGCTTGATTTGTTATTTTGCCTTTGTTGATTGACCTTTGTGGTGACCTTGTCTCTTAAGTGAGAGTGGGGTGGTCCCTACTCATGGCTTGCCCCTTTTTAGACTTGACGAGTGGGAAGAGAATAGGGTTATATTGACTAAATTAGACCGTCCAGCGTACTGATGATTTTCTAGCTAAGGACACTTTTCAACATCGCGTAGTGTGTGAAGAGACCCTGTCTTACTGATGACCAAGTGGAGAAGTAGAGTCTTAGACCCACACCATCAACAAGTGATGAATGACAGACCTGACTGACAGACAAATTAAGAGTAGAACTTCTTGAGGTAGACTGCATTCCAAGGATGTGACAACTCAATTCCCTCGGAGTCCACTAACTTATAAGCGTTCCTCGAGTATGCCTCTTTGACAACGAACGGACCTTCACAATTTTCTTGCAATTTGCTCCTGGGACCTAGTGCCTTTATGATTTTACACTTTAGGACCATCTCGCCCACTTCAAATTTTCTCGCAAGCACTCTTTTATCATAAAAACGTTCAATTCTTTGGCGATAGACTTGAGCGTGGTCAGCCACTATCATTCGCATCTAAGAGTTCAAGTTGTGCCAGCAAGGCCTCCCGTCGTTGACCGGGGTCAAGTTCGGAATCCAATTGAACTCTAAGTGAAGGGACGAAGATCTCATATGGGAATATCGCATCTGATCCATATGTGAAAGTATAGGGGGTTTGCCCCGTAGGAGTTCGGACCGAGTGCGATAAGCCCAAAGAGCCTCAACTAAGCGTTCGCCAGTCAACGTTGTTGGTTATGAGATTTGTAAGTTTTCTTTATGATTTTGATGAGAGTTTATTAGTAGCTTCCACTTGTCCATTGCCTTGTGGATAATATGTAGCACCCCGAAAATTTAATCCAAAGTAAATGGAAATAAATAATTTCCCTAATACCAGAGTATTAAACATACGTATCATTATCGTATGTGCTAAAACACATCAGAAAATTTCGTAAAAATTATAAATCAACCCTAAATTTATTACTAAATGTTCACAAAGAAATTTGAGCCAATAAAAATCAGATCATCCAAGTTTAAAGTGTTTCGCGACTTATTATCGTAATTCATGAATAAGTCATAAAATCATTATCACACGTACGTGGATGAGTCAGAAAATTAAATAAAAAATCATATAGGACTTCAAATAATACCTCTAATGACTCATCAAGAAATTGGTTCAATAAAAACATTGAGCTAGGTTTAAGAGTTATTGCGAGATTAAATCTACGAATCAAATTAGGAAACAAGAAATACGACGTAATCAAAAATTAAATAAAAATGTTGGAGAGATTTCTAACATTATATTAATGGACCCAATATCTTAATTGGCCAATGGACCCCATATGACCCCAAAATCAAATGAAGCAAGAAAATACATAGAAATTCGTAACTCTAAATAGGCTGAAATTAGAAAGAGCAATTTGAGTTGAATTGGGATGCAATCATGCTTTCATGGCAACCCAAATTCGGCCTAACTATGAGGGGAGGTTTCCTAATGCCTCACACACTCAAAGGAGGAGGAAATCATCAAAAATAGGAAACCAAACATACCAATCCCAAAACCCTCCTTTCCTAGTTATAATAGGACTCCTAAACACCATGGTTACTTAATACTTTCAACCCAAACCCTAGGAACTAATTTAGAACTTGCTAGGGTCGTGTAGGGGAGCTCTGGGTGGCTAAGGAGCTTTGGAACGACCACAAGAAGCCGTTCTTCTTCCCCTTCTCATCTGCTGCGACCTGCACAAACCACTCTCTTGAAGCCGACCAAAGGTGAGTCAAACCTAAACCGAACCTTGCAAGGCCTATACCCTGGAAAGAGAGTCAAGCCTACGTCTAACCCTAAGTGGAATGCCCAAATTCCATGCAGTATACACGGAGTAGTAAGCGTTTTCCTCCAAGTGGTCTGAACACGGGTTTTTCTGGAATAACAGAACTTCTTCAACCCAAAAGGTAGGTTTTCTTGGGCCAACCTTAACATATCCTATACCAATGTGTAGAGCATCAAGTTAACTTTCATTTCCCTGTTTTCATCGATTTCAATTAGTAGATTTTGATTTATAAAGCTTTTGCCAAAGTCGCAAACTGTTAGGGCTTTTCCCATTCTTAATATGTTGCACATGTTTCAAGACCGAATTAGAGAAAACTCATAACAGAAAGTTATTCTACTAGTTGTCTCGTCAGGTTTCATGTTGAAGCGTTTTGTCTAAATCTCATTAGTTATAGAGTTATAAGCACGTTAAGAGGGTTGCTGCATGAAACTACGTATTCAGGTTACCCTTGGTCTGACTTTGTGTTCCCCGTGATCAAAGTCTATCGAAACCATCCTTATTATCCAATTCTGATTTACTGGAAGTACCCTTGTATGTCTAGGTTGTTTTAAAATTGGTTTCGTTATTTTTCATACCCTGTACAAATTGTTCTCTATTTTAGAAGCACCCTGTGTCAAAGGAAGGAAGTCTGGTCCGCAATCCAAGGCACTGTCCTTACTCTGTCAGAGCCAGGCACGGACCCTGTGAACGCGACGGCCCGATATGTCACCTTCAGAGATCTTATTGCGACAGCCTATTGTCGCTTTCTGAATGCGACGTGTACTACGTCGCTATCTACTGCCTATCTATTTCCTGTTTCCGTCGATGCTCACATCCCTGTGTCGCCTTCTGGGCCCGACCCGTCGCCTTCCTTACAGGAGTCTGTCGCGACCTGACCCGAGCCTGACAGACCCTGTCGCCTTCCTTATATGGCTATGTCGCGATCTCTCAGGAGTTGTACCTGAAACCACGTTTTTCTTGCAAAGTTTTCCACATATACCCGAGGTCTGTTTTAATGTGATATTTACTGTGTAAGTTGCTGTCTTGGGTCTGATCATTACATGATTTTATTTAATGGCTTAAATTTATTAACCCATTTAAAAGCTTTAATTACATGAATGCTATTCTAAGTGCTCTTTAAATGATTGATCCATTCATGCTACTTATGATTAATCTTCCTACTGATTCTACCATGCCTAAAAGACAAGGGTTATCATAAAATCTTGCAATCCATGATTAGTCAAAGTGCATAATTTTATATTCCATGTTCTATTGTCAAGTGCTTCCTGCGAGTTTGAGACCGATGGTTCGTGATTGAGACACGCGTACCGCACTACACACTAGCACTATTAGGCGAGCCTTTTCTTAGGAAATTGAAATCTCTACCGGTACTTCATTCTGAATCGGTAGACAAGCGACCTTTTCACCAAGGCCTCCGTAAATCTCCTTCTGACCATGGATTCCCACATGGCCGACCGAGTTGGTTGTACCATGAAGTTCCATGGAGATAGCTTGCACTTCCTTTCTCTTCTGATATCGTGAGTATGACTTACAAACTAGACTAAAGCCATTAATGTAAAGATTGAACGAAAGTATAATCGTACCGTTATGCTGCCGAATTTATCTCTTGACCATTGTTCTCATGAAATCATGTTAATTTAATTATTACTTATTCTCATCATCATCATGAACATGACATTACACATGCTACGTTTTGAAAACTCTCATTGGCCATTCTTAATGACTGTGGGTATCTACATTTAAAATTTACTGAGATGGTGACAGGGCACGGCGTGTGTCCAAGGGCTCCAGTCTAGCCCCAATGACGGAGTCATAAATATACTGTTAACCATGGGGTACTTTCTTGCTTTGAATGTTAGATAAATAACAACATACACGTGTCCTAGTGTACATTCTTGATGGATCTTTTCTTGGTGTACATTGGGTCTACGTGCCTGATTAGTGTTACTTGATCGTGCTTGTGAAATCTTGTTGCTTGTTGCTTGCGTGATATGGCCATCCTGTATTTAATGCAATTAATGATATCTTGCGTTCTTGACATCAATGAAATCTTGCGTGCTTGTGCAAAGTGATCTATTGCTAGTTCTATCTCGTTCACAAATCTTGTTCTATCGTAATCTCTCTCTCTAGCTTGTTTTTATATCATGTTTTAAGAGTTTTATTCGTACTTGCATATCATTATCGTACTTGCCTAGTTCTAAAATGTTAATCACTTATATCATTGCCGCACATTGAGATATAAATCCTACTGGGCTAGTGTGCTCATTCCCTACTTTTACCCAATCTAGGTGACTATGAAGTTGAAGAGGAAGAGCAAGTCGAGGATGGGAATGCGTCCGAGTGATGAGACGTTCCAATTATGAGTCTATCTATAGTTAGTTTATTTTGAGTGTTAGATTCATGTAGTAGGAAGTGAGGTATAGAATGTACTTTTCCTTTTATTGAGTCTTAGTCCTGTAATAATTTTCTCTTTGAATACAATAAGTTGAGATTTGAATACAATTTATTGAGTTCAATATATGGGCCCTATTATGATGTGTGTTGATACACATTTAGTGCGTACTAGCTAGAGGCTTATTTGCCGACTGTCCACGTCTCGAAATATCGACTCGAATTATTCGAACTATTATCCGCTGCGTAATTCTCGGGACGTGACATAATATGGGGATGAATGATGCAAATTGATGCCATATTTACCACACATGTCGCGAAGCTCCTGTGAAGCGAATTGAGGTCCATTGTCGGTGACGATGTCCCGAGGCACGCCGAACCTTGCAAGAATGTTGCGCTTGATGAACTTGACCACTGTTGAAGCTTTGACCTCTATGAACGTTTCTGCTTCAGCCCACTTCTTGAAGTACTCCGTGGCGGTCAGAATGAAGGACTTCTTATGGATTTCTCCGGTTCTGTCTGCGAGAGGACCGACCACGTCGAATGCCCACATGCGCGAAAGGCCATGGGGCAATGAGAGGGTGAAGAGAAGAGGAAGGAGCATGAATTTTGTCACTGTGAAATTGGCATTTAGCACCAATGAGAACAAAGTGACAACAATCTTCTTCCATGGTGGGCCAGTAATAGTGTCTTAGCAATTTCTGAGCGATGCTCTACCTTGACATGGCCACCACATTCACTGGAGTGAGCGGCTCTTCAACGACATTTGGGACTCGATTTCATCAAGACAACGAAGATAGACCCCACTGAGAGATTTCTGTAAAGAACACCACCTATAATCTTGTAACGCTCGGAGACACGGCGAATGACCCGTCTGTTAGCAGAGGTGGCATAATCAGGGAAGGATCCATCTTTGAGAAACTTTTTGATGTCAAAGTACCAGGGATGGCCATCTTCGAGATCGATTTCGGGCTCTTTTGAGGGCGCATGGATCTGAAGGGAGGGAGACTTGAGTTGAGAAAACCAAGGATCAACATGAGAAGAGACTTTTAACCTTTGAATAGAGATGGTTTCAGAAGATCTCCCTAACGGAATAGGGATGGAAGAAGCTAAGGAGGCAAGTGAATCTGCTAAGATATTCTGAGCCCTTGGAGTGTGGACTAGGGTGAGCTTCCTAAACTACCAGACTACCTTTCCTACCAATTCTTGGTATGGCTTCAATTTGGGATCTCGGGTTTGGTACTTGCTAAGAGACTGCCGGAGTATCAACTGCGAATCACCAATAATCCTTAACTCCTTAACCCCGAGCAACAAAGCCAATTTCAGCCCAACTAAGAGTGCCACATACTCAGCCATATTGTTTGTGGCACGGAAGGTTAATTGATAGGCGTGCGGAATGACTACCCCTTCCGGTGAGAGGAGGACTGCCCCTATTCCACACCCTTTGGAATTGAGAGCTCTGTCAAAGTAAAGTGTCCATGAAGGTTCACCATTGATAATGGCTCATAACTCTTCATCCGGAAAGCTTTCATCAACAGGAGAGTATGAAGGTAAGGGGGTGGTGGGCCAAATGCTCAGAATAGCATGCCCCTTGATTGACTTTTGGTTGACATAGGTGATATCAAATTGATTGAGGAAGCTTTGCCACCTCATCAACCGCTCCTCATCACCGCTCAGTCAGGACGGGCTTCTCAAGCAAGTACCGAATTGGGTCCATACGTGTAACGACCCAGAATCCGCATTAACCAGTAACAACCAGTAACTCGAATTCTGACCCGCTAACCCACGAGACAAGCTCGGAAGGGTAGAAAGTGAAAGTCCGAGGAGACTATATGTAAGAAGATACACACCATGTAAAGTTGTAAAATTCCACTATATGAACATATCAATACAACCTCAAGTCTGAGCAAAGTACAGAGTACAGAAGTACAACAAAAAGGTACTACTCACTGCAGCTAGGGAGCACCACACCGGAGTGGCTAGACTCGCCTGGAACGGGAGTCGACGAAGACCACCCTGAAAGGAAGGGAGAGTTCTCAAGAAAAGAGACCCAGTAGGGAAAAGTAACCCCACCGGCAACTAAACTAAAGTGCGGAAAGTAAAAACTGAAAGTAAGTACACGTCGCACTACAACACAAAACTGTAAACCACGCGGCTCAGTAACACACACTCACACACACAGCAAGTAGGACTCAGCTAGGGTCTGTGGCTCGGCGTCCCGTCACCACAGAGCTCTCAACCCCAGCCACGTGTGCACACTACAGACGCTCTCTCTCTCGCGTCTGGTCCACGACCGGTTTTTCCCCTACGCTTGACCCTAGCGGTAGAGAAGGGGCTCCACGGAGACCGGCTCAAACCACCCAAGAGAGTACGCACAGGACAGAGTCGCACTCGACGTCCTGGCTCACTAGCGGAGGACAACCACACACTAGTCGTCTAGACGGAGTCGCACCCACGCCTAGGTAACACAACAGAAACGAGTACACGGTAACGCAACGCGCGTACAACAGACGGAACACACTCAACGTCTGAAACCCCGTACAGTAAGTAAACACCTCGAGTCACAACTAGTCTCTCTGCACAGGCAGAGTCACACTCTAAGCCTGGCTCACATGTGCTATTAGGGCGGACATCACATGTCAATCGCCTCTAATCACAACTCAAGTCTGCTGGGAGACAGGAGATTAACGGCTACATCGATTGCCGCCAATATGAGGTAAACGGCACTCCCAATGTCGTTTATCCTGATTAAAAACGGCAATCGATCTTGTCGTTTAAATCACCCATGAAGATCTCAATGTCAACAGATGTGGACGTTGATATCTTCAGTCCCTAAACCCAGAACTGAACCGAATCAGTTCAAATGGGTAGAAAAACTCATAAAATTCGACTGATGGAGGGGAACACTTCCTTCATCAATTCACACTACCAGAACATCAATCAAAATTCTAACACCTAGATTGTCCAATTCACCCTCCATTCTGTCTTAATATAACCAAACCCTAAACATAATTTACACCCCAATCAACATTACCATTATCACTTAGGCATGCTGGTTTGCTGGGAAAGGTTATAGGGGTTAAGTCCCTACCTCAGAAAGCTAAGAATCCCCAAATACCCACTACGCGGCGGACGGCACCCCCGAAGACTCCGCGCGAATCACACCAAAATCTCGCGTTTCCCCCCGATCAAGCAACGCCACACGATCCAGGACTTCCCACGAGCTCAAATCAACCAACAGGAGCTGCAGAAATCAAGAAAAGCAAAGGTGGAGGGAAGGAGAGGAAAGGAGAAAGATAGGTTCTGCTCTCGGGCTGCCCTATTTCAACAGGACTGGTTAGTCGACGTCAACATCATTGGTCGCCAACTGAACCGCCTACAGACTTCAACTACACAGAACCTCTAACAGACCCAATAAGGATCCATTCTAAAGACCCAGACCTTACACAGCCCTCCCCCCTTAAGGAATTTTGCCCTCAAATTCAAACAACACAAAAGAAAAGACTCACCAAAGAGGTACGGAAACTGCTCGCGCATTTCGTCCTCCCGCTCCCATGTCGACTCACCACCGGAGTGCCGCTGCCACGCAACACGAACTAAAGGGATTGCCTTGTTCCTCAACCTCTGAACTCGGCGATCCTCAATGTGCAACGGAAACTCTGGTACAGTCAACACTGGAGTCACCTCAGACCACTCTGCACTCTGCAGAACGTGAGACTCGTCAGAAAGGTACCTCCGAGCATCGACACGTGAAACACATCGTGCACTGCTGCCAACTCTGACGGAAGCTCAAGTCTGTACCCAAACCTCCGACACGCTCAGAAATGGTAAAAGGCCCAATAAAGCGAGGACTCAACTTTCCACGCTTACCGAACCTCACCACTCCCTTCATAGGAGACACACAACAACAACACCTGGTCTCCTACCTGAAACTCGAGCGGTCGTCTGCGCTGATCTGCATAACTCTTCTGCCGACTCTGAGCTGACTGAAGCCTCTGTCTCACAAGCTGAACTACCTCAACTGACTGCTGAACCAACTCTGGCCCGTGACAACTCGTTCGCCAACCTCGAACCAGTCAGAGGAGTGCGACACGGTCGTCCGTACAAAGCCTCATATGGTGCCAACCGATACTGGAGTGATAACTATTATTATATGCGAACTCGACCAACGGCAAGTGAGCTGTCCACGACCCCTGCCACTCCAGACAACAAGCTCTAAGCATGTCCTCCAAAGTCTGGATAGTCCGCTCTGACTGACCGTCTGACTGAGGGTGGTAGGCGGAACTAAAAGCCAACTCTGTCCCCAAAGCTCTCTGGAAACTGCGCCAGAACCCAGAAGTGAAGCGAGGATCCCTGTCTGACACAATAGAGATCGCACTCCATGCAAAGGAACAATCCGCTCTACGTACAACGCGGCCAACCTACTCACACCCCAACTAGTCCTGACAGGCAAGAATCTGGCAGTCTTCGTCAATCTGTCCACAAGAACCCAAATGCTGTCAAAACCTGTCCTCGGCAAACCACAAACAAAGTCAGTCGTCACATGGTCCCACTTCCACATCGGAATCTCTAACGGCTGCACAAGTCCTCCTGGACGCTGATGTTCGGCCTTCACCTGCTGACAGACCAAACACCTAGCAACAAAAGCCGCTATGTCTCTCTTCATCCATCCCAGGCCACCAAAACTGACGTCTCAACCTGTGGTACATCTTGGTCGCCCCTGGATGAATAGAGTACCTGGAACCATGTGCCTCCTGCAACACAACTCTCCTGATAGACTCCTCAACAGGAACATAGAGTCTATCTCGGAACCTAACAGTCCCGTCCTCGCAAAGCTCAACCTCTGGAGAAGCAACACACTGTGCAACTCGGGATCTGCCTGCTGAGCCTCAGCAACCTGTCTCACAACGGCGGGAGCGCTAACAAACTGCCCAACACACACTGACGACGACTGGACGAAACTCTGAAAGACCCCTCTGTCGCAGACTGCCACAACTGCCACTCTCTAAGCATCAGATGACTCATCTGTGCTTTCCTACTCAAGGCATCTGCAACTACATTCGCCTTTCCAGGCTTATACTCAATGCTGAAATCATAGTCTTTCAGATATTCCATCCATCGACGCTGCCTCATATTCAGATCCCTCTGAGAAAACACATATCTCAAACTCTGTACAGGTAAAGACGCAAATCCGCAAAGCAAAACCACAGCTGCAAGCTCTAGGTCGTGGGTCGGGTAACTCTCCCTCGTGGGGCTTAAGCTGGCGAGACGCAAAAGCCACCACTCGGCCTTCGGCATCAAGACCGCACCCAAAACCAAACACCTGATGCATCTGTGCAAACCTCAAAACCTCCTCAATGAAAGTAAGGCAAGAAATGGCGCCGACCGTAAGCAGTCGCTTCAACTCTATGAAGCTCTGCTCACACTGCTCCGAACCACTCAAACAGAACTCCCTTTCTCGTCAATCGAGTCAAGGGTGCAGCAACCTGAGAAAAATCTCGAACAAATCTGCGGTAGAACCTGCCAAAACCAGAAAACTACGAATCTCAGACACAGATTTGGGACTCTCCACTGCAAAAACTGCCTCAACCTTCGCTGGATCCACAGAAAATCCTCACTGAGATCACGTGCCCCAAAAAGTGAACCTGTTGTAGCCAAAACTCACACTTACTAAGTTTGGCATACAACTGGTGCTCTCGCAAGGTCTGCAACACGATCCTCAGGTGCTCGGCGTGCTCCTCCTCCGAAAACGGAGTACACCAGAATGTCGTCAACAAACACTACGACAAACCGGTCCAAGAACTGGTGGACACCCGATGCATCAGATCCATGAAGGCTGCTGGAGCATTGGTGAGCCCAAACGGCATCACCAAAAACTCAAAATGTCCATATCTGGTCCAAAAAGCAGTCCTCTCAATGTCCGAATCTCTAAATCCGCAACTGATAGTAGCCCGACCTCAAGTCAATCTTCGAGAAGACACGAGCAGACTGAAGCTGATCAAAGAGATCATCAATCCTAGGCAAAGGATACCTATTCTTGATGGTCACTTGATTTAGCTTCCTATAATCAATACACAACCTCAGGCTACCATCCTTCTTCCGGATAAACAAAACAGGTGACCCCCACGGAGAAAAGCTAGGACGAATATAGCCCGTCTCCAACAACTCCTCAAGCTGCCTCTTCAACTCCCTCAACTCTGCTGGTGCCATACGGTACGGTGTCTGAGCAAAAGGTAAAGTGCCAGGAACCAACTCTACAGTAAACTCAATCTCTCTCTCTGGTGGAAACCAGGCAACTCTTCCGAAAGACATCCGGAAACTCACACACTACGGGAATGTCCCCCACTCCCGAGGCAATCTGGTCAAGAGTCACTGCAGAAACTAGGAAACCCTGACAACCAGAAGCAAGTAATCTCCCTGCCCTCAAAGCAGAAACTAAAAGCGAGAAGTAAGAGGTACGATACCCTGGAAGTAGAACGCCGCTGCTCCAGGTATCCGCAAGTGCACCCTCTTCTTCTGGCAATCCATCACTGCACCATACCGCTCTAACAGTCCATACCCAAAACAAATCATAGTCATGTAACTGCAAGGCAAACAGACGGGCTGACAACCACTGATCCTGCAACTGCACAGGTACCTCCTCGAGACAGTAGGACGTAAGGACAAAGTCCCCTGTCGGCAACTCTATACTACTAACCAACAGACTCCCGAACTCAACTCTCCAAGGAGTCTAAAAAGTCCTCAGACACAAAAGAGTGAGAGGCACCGGAATCAAACAAGACTCTAGCTGCATAACCAAAAACTGAAACAGTACCTTCCACCAGGTGAGCCGCCTCCGCGTCTGCACGAGTCAAGTGGGTAACACGACCTCTACCTCTCGATCCACCAAAACCTCCGGTCTGCTGACGCTGCTGCACAGGTGCCTGCTGCTGCTGCTGCTGCTGCTGCTGCACTCGAGGCTGTGACTGGGTCTGCTGCTGCGGCACACGAGGTAGCAAAGGCAATCTCGCACCATATGACCCATCTGGTCACACCGGTAACACTGCCCAGCAAAAGTACATTGTACCTGCTGCGAAGGCTGACCTGTCGGCTGCTGAACACTCCCAACCGACTGCTGCCTCTGCTCTACCTGCCTCCTATCACGCCGAAACTTCCTCCAAGATCCTAACTTCGACGTCGTCCCAGTAGAAGTGGACGCGTAGGAAGTCGCAGTCCTCGGGGTCGTCTGCACACTACCCTGCTACTGGTGAGGCTGAGAAGGAACTACCTGCGTTTGAACCTCTACGCTCCGAGCACGAGTCCGCAAGGTGTCTGCCTCCAACGCTGCCGCTCTGATAGGCCGCATCTAAGTCTGTGACACGAGGAACTATCAGCGTCTGCCTGAGCTCTGGCTCAAGCCTCTCACGAACTGCTGAGTCCTCAGACCCTCATCTCCCATAATCTGCGGAGCATAACGCCCTAGCTCCATAAATCTGGCCCTATACTGCACCACAGTAGAGTCCCTCTGCTGCAAGTCCAGAAACTGGTACAACCTCTCCGTCCGGACGTAAGTAGGACATAAGGCTCTCTCAAAGAAACGAAAACTCCTGCCACAGAATCTGTCTAAGTGGGCGAGACTGAAAAGTAGTCTCCCACTCATCGGACCACCAAGTCAACGCCTGCGCCTGCAACTGGTAACTGGCTAGCAGCACTCGCTCCTCTGGAACACACTCCATGGAACGAAAGTCCGCTCCACTGCATCTAACCATGCCCGCGCTGCATCTGGATCAGGCGGGCCCAAAAACTGAGGAGGCTGAAACTGCAAGAACTCCCTCAACACCTTCCCAGTACCACCCTGGGGTACCGGTGCGTCACGGTGCTGAGCTACAAATTGAGCCATCCCCTCAAGAAATCGAGTCATGTCTAATCCCTGAGCTACCTGAGGTGGAGGTGGCGGCGGAGCAATACCACTATGTGCATCCTGTGGCAAAGGTTGCGTTTGCTGAGGTGGCGGAGCATCTCCAACCTCCTGACGAGTCGCCTACTCGGCTACTCCCTCTCTAGGACGTCGCCTAGGTGCCATAGAACTACACACAGAATAAAATACACACATAAATACACTAACTAACTCCGGGCTACATAGCTAGATAGATAGCAAGCTACAGCTGCAGTTGTACTCTTTATACTCTGAGTTAACATGATGGGTATTTTCTTATATAATCTCATCAGACCAGGCTCTGATACCAAACTGTAACGACCCAGAATCCGCATTACCAGTAACAACCAGTAACTCGAATTCTGACCCGCTAACCCACGAGACAAGCTCGGAAGGGTAGAAAGTGAAAGTCCGAGGAGACTATATGTAAGAAGATACACACCATGTAAAGTTGTAAAATTCCACTATATGAACATATCAAATACAACCTCAAAGTCTGAGCAAAGTACAGAGTACAGAAGTACAACAAAAAGGTACTACTCACTGCAGCTAGGGAGCACCAACACCGGAGTGGCTAGACTCGCCTGGAACGGGAGTCGACGAAGACCCACCTGAAAGGGAAGGGAGTGAGTCTCAAGAAAAGAGACCCAGTAGGGAAAAGTAACCCCACCGGCAACTAAACTAAAGTGCGGAAAGTAAAAATTGAAAGTAAGTACACGTCGCACACAACACAAAACTGTAAACCACGCGGCTCAGTAACACACACTCACACACACAGCAAGTAGGACTCAGCTAGGGTCTGTGGCTCGGCGTCCCGTCACCACAGAGGCTCTCAACCCCAGCCACGTGTGCACACTACAGCGCTCTCTCTCGCGTCTGGTCCACGACCGATTTTTCCCCTACGCTTGACCCTAGCGGTAGAGAAGGGGCTCCACGGAGACCGGCTCAAAACCACCACAAGGAGTACGCACAGGACAGAGTCGCACTCGATCCTGGCTCACTAGCAGAGGACAACCACACACTAGTCGTCTAGACGGAGTCGCACCCACGCCTAGGTAACACAACAGAAACGAGTACACGGTAACGCAACGCGCGTACAACAGACGGAACACACTCAACGTCTGAAACCCCGTACAGTAAGTAAACACCTCGAGTCACAACTAGTCTCTCATGCGCACAGGCAGAGTCACACTCTAAGCCTGGCTCACATGTGCTATTAGGGCGGACATCACATGTCAATCGCCTCTAATCACACAACTCAAGTCTGCTGGGAGACAGGAGATTAACGGCTACATCGATTGCCGCCAATATGAGGTAAACGGCACTCACCATGTCGTTTATCCTGATTAAACGGCAATCGACCTTGTCGTTTAAATCACCCCTGAAGATCTCAACGTCAACAGATGTGGACGTTGATATCTTCAGTCCCCTAAACCCAGAACTGAACCGAATCAGTTCAAATGGGTAGCAAAAATCAACAGAAATTCGACTGATGGAGGGAACACTTCTTCCATCAATTCACACTACCAGAACATCATAATCAAACATTCTAACACCTAGATTGTCCAATTCACCCTCCATTCCGGCTTAATATAACCCAAACCCTAAACCATGATTTACACACCAATTCACTTAATTGGGCATGCTGGTTTACTGGGGAAGTTATAGGGGTAAGTCCCTACCTCAGAAAGCCTTAAGAATCCCCAAACAGCCACTAATCGCGCCGGATTCCCCCAAGACTCCGCGCGAATCACACCAAAATCTCGCGTTTCCCACACGATCCAGGGACTTCCCACGAGCTCAAATCAACCAACAGGAGCTGCAGAAATCAAGAAAAGCAAAGGTGGAGGGAAGGAGAGGAAAGGAGAAAGATAGGTTCTGCTCTCGGGCTGCCCTATTTCAACAGGACTGGTTAGTCGACGTCAACATCATTGGTCGCCAACTGAACCGCCTACAGACTGACGTCCAGATCCCTTGTCGCTGAGTTCAACATCAGACGTCCACATCGCTGGACGCTGACTTTGACTCAACGGCAAGCCTTGGCCGTCAACTACACAGGACCTCTAACAGACCCAATAAGGATCCACTAAAGACCCGAGACCTTACAATACGCGCAGAAGAAATAGTGTTTTAACTTCTGGGCAACCCAGACAACAGCCGCACATGTTCTTTCATGGCCATGTACTTCTTCTCAGCCTCATTAAACAACTTGGATAAGTAGACACCGCTCTCTCCTCTTCTCATCGTCATATTGGGCCAAGATTTGCTCAGTTGAATCTTCAATGGTTGATACATAGAGTAGTAAAGGGCGACCAGGGACTGGAGGAGTGAGAACGGGGGGATTGAACAATAAACTCTTCAACTCTTCAAAGACTTTGGACATTTATCATTCCAATCAAATTTAGCTTCTCCTCTAAGCATTTCATAGAGGGTTTGCAACGAATTGAATTCTGGGAAAGAACCTCCTAATGAATGAAGTCTGGCAATCAGCCTCAACTTCTCTGATGTTCCTAGGAGGAGGCATGTCAATTATTGCTTTGGCCTTATTGGGATCAATCTCAATTCCCCTCTTGCTAACAATGAACCCTAGAACTTCCCGAGGAGACTCCAAAGACACATTTCTTGGGGTTCATCTTAAGCTTATGTGCTCTAGACCGTTGGAGAACTGCCCGGAGGACCTTAGCATGGCCATGTCGAGTCTTTGATTTAACCAAGACATCATCCACATAGACCTCCATATGCACATGCATCATGTCATGAAAAATTTCCATCATTGCCCTTTGATAAGTTGCTCCCACGTTCTTTAATCCAAAAGACATGACAACATAACAGTAGGTCCCCCAAGGCGTTGTGAAAGAAGTTTTCTCATGGTCTTCCTCCGCCAGACGGATTTGGTTATACCCAGAGAAACCATCCATGAAAGATAACATCTCAAAGCTGGCAGTGTTGTCTACTAGGACATCTATGTGTGGAAGAGGGAAATCATCCTTTGGGCAAGCACGATTAAGGTTACAGAAATCTATGCAGATCCTAACCTTACCGTCCTTCTTCATCCGGGGACGATATTAGCTACCCATTGTGGATAAAGCACAACTCGAATGAATTTGGCTTTGTGCAATTTGTCAATCTCCTCTTTGATTGCGTGCAAGCTTGGGATGTAGCCTCCTTAGCTTTTGTTTGATGGCCTTTGCATCGGCTTTTAGGACCAACCGGTGTTCGACCAAAGAGGTATCAAGTTCTGGCATGTCCTCGTAGGACCAAGAAAAACCGTCGGAGAATTCTTTAAGGATAGCTACAAGGGCTTCTTCTTCTTCAACACTCAAGTTGGCACTAACCAAGACTACCTTCGGGGATTCTTCGGTGCCAAGATTGACCTCTTTGGTAGGTTTGTCCGCAGCCATGGTTGGATCGTCGAACCTTTTTGTGCCATCCACATAGGAGCTCACTGGGTCCTCTTCTTCCGACCCAAGATCTCCCGGCTCACCATTCTCATCGAAATCTAGCAGATATACTCCTAAACCATCATCTACAGAGTCACCTTCTTCAAAATCAGACTCTACAAGGGCAGGTTCCTCAAGAAATTTTGGGACTTGACTTAACTTAACACATTTCTCAGCCAAGGCCATGACATAATGGGCAGGAACTTGCCTACCCTTTTCCTTACGAACACATGGCTGAGAGGAACTAGTCTTTTCTAAACTTAGACCTGACTCTAGACTAGACTCTAAACCCGACTCTAAACTAGAATCTAGACCACTATGTACAAAACTATGTATAGGGGAAGTGTCCCCAGAGGGGCGAGAAAGGGAGTTTAGGCTGGAAAGCGTCGGCCCCTGGCCGAGCGGAAGAGATTCCAGAGAGGAAGGGTGCCGATGGAAACCTCACATCCCACCTTTCAAAATCGGCTTTTTTTTTGAAGTCAGCTCAAAACCATGAGTTGTTGACTCAATGATACACCGATTGGACCAATGAGGATGAAGGTGATGAGGAGGGAGAAGATGGAGATTCAGAACCAAAGAGCGAAAGAAGTCCGAAGTCTTCGCAGACTTCTTCGATTTCAGCAACTTCCTCTTCTTCTTCATTCTCGGAGTCAGACAACTCCTCTATCACAGGTTCTCGAGTTTCTGGTTGGAGGGGCCCCTGAACGAAATGCTCCTTCAAGGTCCAAGTAAGGGGTTGATAGGGAATGAAAGGATCCGGATGAAAACCTAAACCAGCCCTATCTAGCAACCTTCTCATCTGCACACTACGGATAGGACCATGCTCATTCCTACCCAACCATCAGCCATGTATGTAGCCAATCTTGGCCATCACTTCCCAACCTTTCCCTTGAGGACATGGGACATGCTCGAGTTCTTCACGCGGAAAGGGAGGTTGGTTGAAATCACAAGGTAAGGGGAAGTCAAAGATGGACAGACTGGATCTTCCCCTTGTCCGGAATGAACAAATGTGGCATCTGCTCGAAGTGATAGAGTTGAGAGTTCCAAGGTGGATGCTCTTGATTTTGAGACCGCCATTGAAAGGAAATTTGAAACATTGGTGGGTGGTGGAAGGGACCCTAAAGTTTGCTCTAGCCAAGGACGACCAAGGTTGGCCTTATAGGCTGGGTCGACATCTAAGACTAGAATTCAGAAGACATGATGACAGGTTCCAATCTCGAGCTGAGAGTGATTTTACCTTTGGCAACCCTCTTAGAGTGTCGTAGGCATCAATAGTGGAGCAGATTTTCTTCAGATTGTCCTCCCCCAAAACCCAATTGCTTGAGGGTCTCATCGGACACACATTGATGGATGCCCAGTGTCAATGAGGGTGGAGTTCACCGAAACCCCTTGAGGTTGATGGTAAGACAAAGAGGAAAAGTGAACGACACTCGGGAGCAGAAAGATCTTGTCCGAGAAGGAGATTGATGGTCCGTGGGTAAGGGGAGAGGATAGCATTAGTGACCCACCGGAGGAAGGTCACGTTGACCATGATTTTCTGAAGGAATTGGAGGAGGTTGGATGATGAGATGGCGATCTCCGAATCAATTCCAAAATAGAACCCTTGCGGGGGTCTTATCCAAATGTTGCAGAATATCATATTTAGTGCGGCAGGTGGTGGAGGTCCACTATCCTCCTCATCTTGAAGATGGCCGTGGGAGAGGAGGAACAATCCGGTTCCTGGGCGTGACATGAACATCTTCCTGAGACTTAGGGAGAATGAGCTGGAGAGGTCTGGTTCTGGGGGTAGATGACTCGTAGACAGGGGAAATAGGAATGGAAGGGTAGGCCTTCTGATGTATGGGTCGGATGAGAACTAGAGGCCGTTCCTCTAAGATGGCGTCTACAGTGGTGGAGGGTTCCTTGAATTCTACGGAGGGACACGAATACCACTCCTCAAAACCTTCTACCCCCCATTGTTGTTCTCTCCTCACGACCCGTGTTTCCAAATGTGTCAAGGTATGAACATTTTCTTGGGGTCTGGAGGAGGAAGGATTGTTGCTTTGGTGGTTGGGGAGAGGGTTCTGGACAATACCAAGGTCCCTTTTGGTGTACCTAGACTTGGCTATGGTCACCTTGACATCTTCCAATTAATCATACCTTGGTCGTTCATGTCATACACCAGTCACGGAAGGTGAAGCAGTTGTGGAGCTCGTTACCATGGGCCCTGTGATAAGGACAGTATTTTGAGGTGTCCACCCTCGGATTGACGCTTTCCCTTTGTGGGGGGAGCCGGATAGCGTCACAGGACATGAGGGCGAAGAATACGTCCTCGAGGGTCTCAGGGAGAGGAGGGTAGTGAGACCTTTTAGGACCGGGCCGAGTGTAGCCAGAGGGAGGAGGAACAGCGGAATAAGGCTTGGAGGGGTGTGACGGGAATTGATGAGGATTAGAAGGAGGGTTGGGAGGAGGATTGGAGGACTTGTTGGGAGGCCTCAATGGCTGACTGCAAGCACTAACAGACTCGTTGACGGTCACCCCCTCGGTGGTAGGTGCCGCGGGAGCTTTACATCCCTTGGGCTTCCCTTCGAAGAAATGTGGGAGAGAGGAGTCCTTAATCTGATTCTGAACCACCCTAGCTCGATTATAAAGATGTGCAAAGGAGGGGAACTCACTTAGCATCAAAACAGATTTAAGCTGAGAGGTGGTGTTGTTGACGATCATAATGATGGCTTGAGACTCCGGGATGGTGACATTGGCTCTCGAAGCCATGGATCTCCAACAGTTGGCAAAAGTAACAAAGTCTTCGTCCGGCCTCATCTTCTCTGCCACCAAGTCGGAAAGCGTAGGGACTTGAGTGGCCATGTAGGAGAAATGGGAGATGAAGCGTTCGGAGACTATGTCGAAATTAATAAGATCCGATGCGGGTAAGGAGGTGAACCACCTCAAAGCTTCCCCTTCTAACGATTGTTGGAAGAGGTGAACTAAGAGGATCCAATCGTAGAGCCACCGATGGGAATCCATGGTAAAGCCAGCGAGGTGATATTGAGGGTCGGAGGTCCCGTCATACTTGCGGTATTTCGGGGCCTTGAAACCCGGGGGAAAGTAGGCGTTGGGGAGCTTGCAGTAGTTCTGAAGGGAATGAGGCTTAGAAAGAGACAAAGATTCCTAATAAGATCCTCCATTTCCGACCGAGAAATGGATTCGGATTGAGCAGGGGGTGTGGGCTGAACATTGGGTGGATAGGAGAAAGGAGGATTTAGGACAGAAGCAGGTAAAGGAGTGGGAGGATTCGGAGTGGAAAAAGGGAAGGGGGAGATGGGAACCCATGAGGGAGTGACGGGCTAGGAGTGGGCCTAGATGAAGAAGCATGGAAAGGAGAGGGGGATGGAGGGGAAGGAGAGATTGTTGCTCGAATGGTATGCTTAGAAAGCATAGAAATGATGTCCTCGGGCGAATAGCGGGAGAGGAGCTTGGAGAATTCGGGGTCTTCCTGAGTATCTTGAGCATACGTGGGATTGACCCTTAGACTTACACTCTCCTCATTGTCAGCTTGAGAGGAGGAGGACTGAACAGACTCTTCAAGTTGATTGTTAGTGTCAACCATTCCAATAAATTCATGGACATTGTCCTCGTATTCAAAGGCCGGATTGTCAGTCATATTCAAAGAGTTCAACCAAGAGTCCATTAGCACACAACCTACTAATTTTAGAATAGTTAAGTTGAGTTAATTACACTGTTTTTTTGGAAGAAAAGTGGATTCCTACCAAACAATGTGATCAAACAACGTCCCCAAGAATTTTAGACATTGAAGTTACGTGTTAATCAATTAACCTTGCAAAGGCTGATTCTCTCAAACCTTACTTAAACCCGGGTGAATAGGCGGACTAAATAGGAAGGTGAAAGGTCCTCCTGCCCCATACCGTGAGGGAATCCACGGAATTTAGGGACTTATAGAGTTCTCCTTGGAACCAACCCGATTTACTCGAGAGGGAATCCCCGAGTAAAAGGTTGTAAACCAAGGAGGGGCTATCCTAAAATGTGTGGGGAGGCTAGAACAGGGAAGAAGAATGACCCCCTCGAGACTGAGGACCGTTAGGAACACACAGGAAGTAGACATGAAAGAAAAACAAATCAAAACAGACAGAAAACAGGTTCTGTGAAGTAAACGGAAAGCCAATGGACGTGTAGTTCATCAGAAGTAGATTGACGGCATGATCAACATACGCGAGAACGTGATAAACGACAACCTATATGGACGTCTACAAGAAATAAACAACAGGAACGTTGGACGCTTACCTAGGCAAACGACAATATCTCTTGCCGTTTACCTGGATGCAGACTGAGACCGCAGCAGCAGTGCTTGTCCCACCGTGATCGCCAGAAAAGAGCTGTGGACGCCCCGTTTCGCGCACTCCCGCCGCCGATGCCGACTCCTGGAGTTCACGAACGTTGCCGCTCCCTCGTTGCCGTTGAAGGGTTGTTGGTTGTCTTCTTTGACTATCTGTTTGACCACGTTGACCAAGGAGAAAACAAAGAAAACCACAAATGAAAGGAAGATTTTGTGATCGCTAGGGCCTTACCTATGGCGGAACACCTCGTTCAAGCCTGTTAAACTGATAACGTACTTGATCCGAGTCCGCCTCCCGCGAACGGGCCGAAGCCTCGCTAGGGATACCATACCACAATCCGTGTAAACACAAAGGAACACACCATTTCATATATATATTTCACAAATTTACATAGCCATATTTCCACATAACTGTAAGAAAGTACAAGAGCCTGGGGCATACCCCGAGGTACAATTGAAGAAAGTAAACAACTAACTACACTACTACTGCTACACTACTGCTACTACACTGCTGGAGGTACTGACCCTGCACCGCTAAGACGCGGCTCTGAACTGGATGACGGTCGAGAGACGTCCTCCTCGCCTTCACCTGTGGGGGTAGGGGTGAGCCTCGCTAGTCACTGGCTCAGTAGGGAACTCCCCCAACACCGAGCAAAACCAAAACACAGGTACGAAAGTAGTAAACAGTACCAACAATTTATAGAACAGCTAAGCAAGTTATGAAAGCTGTAAAAGTTGTAAAAGTACTCACCGTCTGCCGACTACGAAAAACAACTGTAATAATTAAATGACAAACCAGTACAAGTGTACGAGCTAAAGTAGAGACCGCCAAACACGAGTCACGTGAACTGGTTCGCGACACCAGAGACTGACTCGGACAAGCTAACACAGGTCTACCTCTCAGTCTCGCAGCCACGGACGAAAGGTCCAGCTTCCGCTCCACGTGAAAAAGTCAAGCAACTATGGAGACCAACTAAACACCACCACCTGCAGACCACACGGTCGCAAGCCCATGCCTGGCACCTCTAGAGACCCTGGCCTGGGCTCGCTAGAGTGAGGCACTGGAAAAGGACTAGCTGGGGACCAGTGTCGACTACTGGTGTCCGTACCCCCAACTACGAGCGCGCTACAAGTGACTAGAAACAAACACTAGAGTTACTGTCCCACTGTCGTCTTTCCCTCAGCCGGACGTACAACTCAAACACAGGAGCGAGGGTGTCCAGGTCAGACGACACAGACCTCGACGGTACAGCACAAGTACTGGGACAAGGCCCCGAGCTAACAGCCTGGCTCACAGAGAACCTGAGGCACCCAACTGAAGAGGTAACCACGGTAGGCGTCGTACTACTCGCCACGTACACAAAACCACGTGCACGTCACACAAACCACGTGAAGACTCACGTAAACTGCGTGCACTAATAGTCCACTACACGTGAACACCACTAGACACGTAAAGAAACAACCAACTGCGTACCCAGTATGCTAGTCTCAGAAACCACGTGCGCTAGGTGCACCACAATTATCATTACACCATTCGATATCATTGAATATATAATATAACAACATTTTCATAAAAACATGCTGGCGGCATCATCGACTGCCGTCAATGGAATGTAAACGGCAAGGTATATAGCCGTTAAGCTCCCAGCCGAAGAACCTGGCGTCAATCGATGTTGACGCCAAGATCTTCGGCCATCAACTTCACAGAACCCTGGGCTGATACCTCAGGTATTCCCAGCCCTAAATTTAACAGAAAAACATGAGGAATCACTTCCTCTAACATACATGAATCCTAATTAACTCGAAACAACATGTTTCCTTTGTTAAATTGGTCAAACCACCCATTAACCCCGCATGAAGTACCATTACCCAAAAACATGATTAACATGCAGATTCATGCGTTCCAGATGCATGCCACAACCTGTAGGGACTAAAGGGATCATTCCCTACCTCAAGACGCACTTAAACCTCCTAAATTCTTCTGCGTCGCACCAAACCCTCCGCGAGCTCCTACGGCGATTACACCTTGCTCCGACGTTTCCTTGGCCGATTCGTCACCGTCTCGCATTCTACGATCCTCCAACTAGCCTTCTGCAACTGTTGGAAGTAGTGGGGAAGCAAGGGGCATGAAAACAGGGCAAGGGAGAGGGAGAATGAGCTGAGGAAACTGTCCTCGGGTAGACCTATATTCTGCAGGTCGCACAGGTTGGCGTTAACCCTACTGTCGCTTAGAGAACCGTCATAGTAGACATCCACAAAGCCTGCCGTTAAGTTCTCAAGTTGACTTCACCTTCGATGGACGTTAAACCAGTCAACGACCACACCTGGCCGTCAACTCCTAACCAACTGCAGCATGTCCTATCTTGTTTCAGGACCAAACCTGCTCCAAACCTGCGCACACCACACGTCCAAACCACACTGGCCTCACAATGGCCCCACAACCAACACGCACATGATCCATAAGGATCCGAAAAGCACACGACGTTACATTACCTATGCCCAAGGAAGTGTTGTGACCACGTTGGTGATGCTGCCTCACGTAGCGGACGGAGATGGGGCCTCAACTTCTCCTTCTTCGGCTGGCCAAAGAAGAAGAGCTCCACAGTCTCGTACAAGTGTTCCTGCCACAGAAAGAAGACTCTATTAGACTCTAAGAAGTGTAGTAAATGCTCAAAACGAAAAGAAGAGGCCCAAAAGGAGAGTCCCATACCGGTTACGGGCTTGAGAAGAGGGGTGGTCAAGTGCTATGACCACCCTTCTTCCCTCGTTTTTGGTTGAGAAACCCCTTTCTAGGTGTGTAGGAAGGTGACCTACGTGCCTAGGGTGTGTGTGTGTATGTGTAACATGTAAAAGCTAAGAGAGAGAGGAGAAGGAAGAGGATGGGAGGAGGGAGATGATCCTCGTTTTGCAGCTTGCTAGGCTCCTTTGTGGGCTCCTTCAGCTCGGGGTGGAGCCTCCTGGGCGCTCCAAAAGATGAGAGGAAGAGAGGGAACAAGTATGGGAGCTTGAGTTAATTTTTCTCTCTCCTCTCTCGAAACATCAAGGCTTGGGCATCCAGCATCCCCCACTTTGCTTAGAAGGCCTAAGGGTGAGTTATATAGACAGTAGGGTCGGAGTTCAGAAGCTTTGGATGCCCAAGTGTGAAGAAACACACTTGTACAAGTGGCAATCCATGTATTAAAGCTCCAACCAATGAGGAGAGGCCAAGTAGGATTTTTACTGGGTCAAGGGGGTGCCAAGGTGGCCCATATGCCTGTTGGGAACGGCTACATGCGTTGCATGGCCGAGAGAATGGCGCAAGTGGGCTGGAATCTCGGGTAGTTGCGCAGACCAGTTAAACCCAGGTTGACGTCCAACGATCCTACCGCCAACCCCATACAGGCGTCCACATCTGTGGACGCCAACAACAGTCAGCGTCCAGGGGGCTTGCCGCCAACATGAAGTCAGCGGCAATCGATGCTGCCATCTACATGGGATCCAGGCAAGTCAACAAATGATCAAACATGCCTTATTGGGCCATGAACCATGTGGAGATGGGCCAAATCTCGCGTCTACAAATAGGACCTTCGACTTTTACTAGAATCAGTCAACTGGAAGAGGTGGAAGGTTGGATAAGGAAATGGAAAAGATTTTCAAAGCTATAAGATATGCAGAGGAGGATAAGGTGACTTTGGCCACCTACATGCTTCAAGATAGGGCCGATGATTGGTGGCAATGCATGGTGAGAAACATCTTCAAGGGAAGGACTGATGATATTTGTTGGGAATAATTTTTGCAAGTATTCTATGAGAAATACACCCCTCAGCACATCAAGAACAAGAAAGAGCTAGAGTTCCTTCAGCTGGAGCAGAAAGGTTTGAGCGTATCTGAATATGTAGCTATGTTCACCCGTTTGGAAAAGTATGCACCCCATATATGCAGTGATGAAGTCAGAAGAGTAAAGAAATTTGTTAGAGGTTTGAAGCCTGATATCCGCAGTAGGGTGGCACCCATGGATCCTCAAACTATGACCGCTACTTTGAGGATAGTCTTTATAGTCGAAGCGAAATATAAGGAGTATGTCAAGGACAAAGGTGGCAGACCTGAGAAGAAAAAAGAAGCTTGCCTGAGAAGGACAAGAAGGAGAAGAACAAGAAGCCTTTCACAGGGCGCCCTAAAGGAGGAGGTAGTTAGAGATGGCCAGTTTATGTTCAATACTATAAAAGGCAGTCATCTTACCACCTGAGGCACTAAGCGGCATTGAGCATCTCGGAGTGCCGGTTCCGAATTGTGGTCTTATAAGAGATTTCGATAACTGAGCGAAAAGTTATGCCCGTTTGACCGAAGGGCTGTTATGTACTTGATCAGATCGTGTGCCAGCGGACACGCTCTCGGAGAGGCCGGTGTAGAAATCTATAGATCTGGTCTAGTGGCGACCACTCGAAGTGTCGATTCTGAATTGGAGTCTTGGAAGCAGTTTTGATCGCCAGATGAAGAAATATGCACGCTTTACTGAAGCGTTGTGATAATCGATCGAAATCTTGTACTTATACTCACGATCCAAAGTGGAATTTTGGCCTCAGAATGAAATTTGTGAAACCAGTGTCATGTCGACCGTCTCAGAGTGCGGACTCCGAATTGAGGTCTTACAAATGATTCTGATTACCGAGCGAAATGTTCTGACCGTTTTCACTGAAGGGGTGAGAATAAGCCAGAAGGGGTGAATATGTTGTGGGGGTTCGTATGCATGCATTCACCGCCTCAAGAGGAATTCTCATGCCGAGATGACCACAAATTCTCAACCGTCGGGGTAGGCGGACTCTGGATTGTGGCTCTGCAAGGGATTCATGCGATCGAGGAAGATGTTACGTGCATTTTTCCGCAAGGGACGTGGAGAAGGCCCACTAGAATCACAATTTTGGAGAGTAAAATGAAGATTTTTTTAAGCCGTAGTCGTCATCTTACCGCTTGAGGCAGTAAGCAGCGTCAAGCGTCTTGGAGTGCCGATTTCGAATTGTGGTCATATAAGCGATTTCGATAACTGAGCAGAAAGTTATGTCCGTCTGACCGAAGGGGTGTCGTGTACTTGATCAGATCATGTGCCAGCAGCCACGTTCCTGGAGAGGCATTGGGACACTGGTGTGGAAATCAACGGATCCGGCCAAGTGGCGATCGACTCGAATTGTCGATTTCAAATTTGGGTCTCGGAAGCAATTCTGATCGTCGGGCGAAGAAATATGCACGCTTTACTAAAACGTTGTGATAATCGATTGAAATCGTGTACATAAACTCATGCTCCGAGGTGGAATTTTGGCCTCGGAATGGAATTTCATGAAATCAATGACACTTCGACCGTCTCAGACTGTCAACTCCAAATTGAGGTCTTACAAATGATTCTGATCATCGAGCGGAACATTCTGGACGTTTTCGCTGAAGGGGTGAGAATAAGCCAGAAGGGGTGAATATATTTCGGTGGTTCGTGTGCACGCATTTAAGGCCTCAGGAGGAATTGTCATGCCTATATGACCACAATTTCTCAACCGTCGGGGTAGGCTGACTTTGGATTGTGGCTCTGCAAGGGATTCATATGATCGAGGAAGATGTTACGCACATTTTTTCGCAAGGGACGTGGAGAAGGCCCACTGGAATCGTAATTTTGGAGAGCAAAATGAAGATTTTTTTGGGTCGTAGGCATCATCTTACCACTTGAGGCAATAAGCGGCGTCGAGCGTCTCAGAGTGTCAATTCCGAATTGTGGTCGTATAACCGATTCTGATAACCGAGCGGAAAGTTATGCTCGTATGACCGAAGGGGTGTTGTATACTCGATCAGATCGTGTGCTAGAGGCCACGCTCCATGAGCGGCCAGCATTGGGGCACTGATGTAGAAATCTACGGATCCGGCCAAGTGGCGATTGACTCGAAGTGTCGATTCCGAATTGGGGTCTTGAAAGTGGTTCCGATCGTTGGGCGAAAAAATATGCACGCTGTACTGAAGCTTTGCGATAATCGATCGAAATCGTGTACTTATACTCTCACTCTAGAGTGGAATTTCGGACTTAGAATGAAATTTCATGAAACTAGTGTCATGTCGACCGTCTCGGAGTGCCGACTCTGAACTGAGGTCTTACAAATGATTCCAATCATCAAGTGAAACATTGTGGCCGTTTTTGCTGAAGGGGTGAATATATCGTGGGGGTTCTTGTGCATGCATTCATGGCATCGGGAGGAATTGTCGTGCCGACATGACCACAATTTCTCGACCATTGGGGTAGGCCGACTCTGGATTGTGGATTTGCAAGGGATTCGTGCGATCGAGGAAGATATTACGTGCATTTTTCCTCCAGGGATGTGGAGAAGGCCATTGCAATCGCAATTTTGGAGAGCAAAATGAAGTTTTTTTTTTTTTTTTTTTCTGTTGTAGTCGTCACCTTAACGCTTGAGGCAGATTCTGAATTGTGGTCATATAAGTGATTCTGATGACCGAGCAGAAAATTATGCCCATCTGACGGATGGGGTGTGGTGTACTCGATTAGATCGTGTGCCAGTGGCCATGCTCCAAGAAAGGCATTGGGGCACCGGTGTAGAAATCTGTGGATCCGGCCAAGTGGCGATCGACTCGAAGTGTCGATTCTGAATTGGGGTCTCGAAAGCTGTTTCGATCGCCAAGCGAAGAAATATGCTCGCTTTACTGAAGCATTGCGATAATCGATCGAAATCGTGTACATATACTCACGCTCTCGAGTGGAATTTCGGCCATAGAATGGAATTTTGCGAAACCAGTGTCATGTCGATTGTCTTGGAGTGTTGACTCCGAATTGAGGTTTTAAAAATGATTCCAATCATCGAGCAGAACATTCTGGCCGTTTTCGCTGAAGGGGTGAGAGTAAGCTAGAAGGGGTGAATATATCGCAGGGGTTCGTGTGCATGCATTCACGGCCTCGGGAGGAATTCTTGTGCCAATATGACCACAATTTCTCGATCGTCGGGGTAGGGAAACTCTAGATTGTGGCTCTACAAGGGATTCGGGTGATCGAGGAAGATGTTACGCGCATTTTTCCGCAAGGGACGTGGAGAAGGACCAATGGAATCATAATTTTGGAGAGCAAAATGAATATTTTTTGCATCATAGTCGTCGTTGTAGACGACGCTTTCGCGGTGCCCACAAAGAGGGGGGAATGAATAGTGGATATGTGATGTGTGTGATATGGAGTGGAAAGCGGAAAAGGGAATAAAATAAAAAGATCGTGATCGCCAGGTGCACGTGGGCACCGAAGGGAGATGCACGGCGAAGGGTGCGGGGTGGAAGAGTGATCGCGATCGTACCTTTTTAGCGAGGAGATTGCGTGGGGGAATGCGGGTCCTCTCTTCCTCTACGAACACGGCCAGCCGCGGTAGAGGGTGTTTACTCGTTTGATTACCCTGACAAAAGACAAAGAAAATAAGGGGATTAGCCAAATAGGGCATGTAGTACAGAATCCCATATGAATAAATGAAATGAGTAAAATGGGGAGGACTCACCGGTTGGTGGTTTTGAACCCCTAAATTGTAGGTGTGTGTGTATGCATGCATTTGTGTAAAAGAAAATGAAATGGGCCACGAGGGGCTGGGAGGAGAGAAATGAAAATAGAAGGAAGGGAAGGGGGGGTGCTTCCCCAAAATGTCGATGCGGCGTGACGAGCCGTTTCCAGTTGAAGGGAGGACGAGGAGGAAGAGGAGGAGGAAGACATCGCCTGCCTCGCTCCGGGGTACGTGGGCGATGGGGAGGACGCCGGCTCTGAACACCGCGGGAGGAAGGCGTGGATTGCTCGGAGTAGAGGGTCCCCGTGGGTTGGAGTCGAGGTGAGAATCCGGCAGGGCTTCGCCGCTTCGTTGGAACCCCCTGAACAAATGACCCTCGGGGGTCTATTTATAGGCAACAGATTCTTGAATCGCGTCCAATGCAGCAGACACCTATTTGACCTGAATTGTGTTCGGGAAGGACGCCACTATTTAAGAAGTCAACTTGATGGGACGGGCGTATGGCGGCCATGATGTGCGGCCATACCTTGAATCGCGTTCGGCAAGGCCACTGCGTTTTCAAAAATAAAATCGTATCTTTGACGAAATTGATCTTGATTTGACAGTTTTTAAAATGTGTCGTCCTTTCTGGATGCGATTCTGAGATTCGTCATAATCCCAGGCGTGGGCTCTTAAATGCGCTGTCAGCAGATCTTTTGACTTCTAAATCGCGGCGTCCTTGGTGGACGCAATTAAGACATTTGGTCATGATTCGAAGATGTGCGCGGCCATAGGCTTTTTGTCATTTTAATCGCGTCGTCCTTAGCGGACGCCTTTATAATTCGAACATGTAACGGAAAAAGGCCCTTAAACGCGTCCGAACCACCTGGGGAAGCACTGAGAAAGAAAGGGTGAGATCCTGAAATATTGGGAAAACACTCTTGCGAGGCAAAATAAGGGCCATTTGTGGCATTATGGCGCAATATGAAATTTACTTGTGGTGGAGCCAAATTCGTGTGTCTACCGTCGTCTTACCACTTAAGGAAGTAAGCGGCGTCGAGCGTCTCGGAGTGCCGATTCCGAATTGTGGTCATATAAGCAATTTCGATAACCGAGTGGAATGTTATGCCTATCTAGCTGAAGGGGTGTCATGTACTCGATCAGATCGTGTGCCAATGGCCACGCTCTCGGAGAGGCGTTGTGGCATCGGTTTTGAATTGAGGTCTCGAAAGCAGTTCCGATCGCCGGGTGAAGAAATATGCACGCTTTACTGAAGCGTTGCGATAATCAATCAAAATCGTGTACTTATACTCACGCTTTGGGGAGAAATTTCTGCCTCATAATGGAATTTCGTGAAACCAGTGTCATGTCAACCATCTCGGAGTGCCGACTCCGAATTAAGGTCTTATAAATGATTCTGATCATCAAGCGGAACATTCTAGATGTTTTCGTTGAAGGGGTGAGAATAAGCCAGAAGAGGTGAATATATTGTGGGGGTTCGTGTGCATGCATTCACGACCTCCAAAGGAATTCTCGAGCGGATATGACCACATTTTCCCTACCGTTGGGGTAGACTGACTCTAGATTGTCGCTCTGTAAGGGATTTGTGTGATCGCAGAAGATGTTATGTGCATTTTTCCTCAAGGGACGTGGATAAGTCCCATTAGAATCACAATTTTGGAGGGCAAAATGAAGATTTCTTTGGGTCATAGGCGTCGTCTTACCGCCTGAAGTAATAAGCGGCGTCGAGCGTCTTAGAGTGTCGATTTAGAATTATGGTCATATAAGAGATTCCAAAAACTGAGCAAAAAGTTATGCCTGTCTGACCGAAGAGGTGTCCTGTACTCGATCAGATCGTGTGCCAACGGCCACGCTCCCGGAGAGGTATTGGGGCACCGGTGTAGAAATCTACGAATTCGGTCAAGTGGTGACCGACTCGAAGTGTCGATTCTGAATTTGGGACTCATAAGCTGTTCTGATCGCCGGGCGAAGAAATATGCACACTTTATTGAAGTTTTGCGATAATTGATCGAAATTATGTACTTATACTCCCGCTCCGGGGTGGAATTTCGGCCTCAAAATAGAATTTGTGAAACTAGTGTCATGTCGACCGTCTTTGAGTGCCGACTCTGATTTGAGGTCTTTCAAATGATTCGATCACCGAGCGAAACGTTATGGTTCTTTTTGCTGAAGGGGTGAGAATAAGCCAGAAGGGGTGAATATATCACAAGGGTTCGTGTGCATGCATTCATGGCCTCAGGCGAAATTCTCGTGCCAAGATGTGCATAATTTTTTGACCGTTGGGGTAGGCCGTCTCTGGTTTGTTGCTCTGCAAGGGATTCGTGCGATTGAGGAAGATGTTACGTGCATTTTTTCGCAAGAGACATGGAGAAGGCCCACTAGAATCGCAATTTTGGAGAGCAAAATGAAGATTTCTTTGGGTCTTAGTCGTCATCTTACCGTTTAAGGCAGTAGGTGGCGGCGAGTGTCTCGGAGTGCCGATTCCGAATTGTGGTCATACAAGCGATTCCGGTAACCGAGCAAAAAGTTATGCCCATCTGACCGAAGGGGTGTCGTGTACTCGATATGATCATGTGCCAGTAGCTACGCTCCCGGAGAGGCATTGGGGCACCAGTGTAGAAATCTGCGGATCTGGCCAAGTGGCTATCGACTCTAAGTGTCGATTCCGAATTGGGGTCTCAAAAGCGGGTCTGATCATCGGGTGAAGAAATATGCATGCTTTACTAAAGTGTTGCGATAATCGATCGAAATTGTGTACTTATACTCACGCTCCGGGGTGAAAATTTGGCCTTAGAAAGGAATTTCGTGAAACTAGTGTCATATCGACCGTCTTGGAGTGCCGACTCTGAATTGAGGTGTTACAAATGATTCCAATCATCGTGTGGAACATTCTGGCCGTTTTCGCTGAAGTGGTAAGAATAAGCCTGAAGGGGTGAATATATCGCGGGGGTTCGTGTGCATGCATTCATGGCCTCGGGAGAAATTCTTGTGCCGAGATGACCACAATTTCTCAACCGTCGGGGTAGGACGACTCTGGAATGTGGCTCTGCAAGGGATTTGTGCGATCGAGGAAGATGTTACGCGCATTTTTCCTCGAGAGACATGAAGAAGGCCCACTGGAATTGTAATTTTAGAGATCAAAATGAAGATTTTTTTTTCTGTCATAGTCGTCATCTCAACGCTTGAGGCAGGAAGCGGCTTTGAGCATCTCAAAGTGCCGATTTCGAATTGTGGTCATATAGGCGATTCCGAGAACCAAGCGAAAAGTTATGCATGTCTGACCGATTGGGTGTCGTGTGCTCGATTTGATCGTGTGCCAGCGGCCACGCTCCAAGAAAGGCATTGGGGCACCGGTGTAGAAATCTGCAGATCCGACCAAGTGGCGATCGACTCGAAGTGTCGATTCCGAATTGGGGTCTCGAAAGCGGTTCCGATCGCCGAGCGAAGAAATATGCTCGCTTTACTAAAGCGTTGCGATAATCGATCGAATTCGTGTACATATACTCATGCTCTGGGGTGGAATTTCGGCCTTAGAAATGAAACCAGTGTCCTATCGACCGTCTCAAAGCGCTGACTCCGAATTGAGGTCTTACAAATGATTCCGATCATCGAGCAGAACATTCTGGCCATTTTCGTTGAAGGGGTGAGAATAAGCCTGAAGGGGTAAATATATCGCGGGGGTTAGTGTGGATGCATTCACGGCCTCGGGAGGAATTCTCATGTCGAGATGGCCACAATTTCTCGACCGTCGGGGTAGGCCGACTCTGGATTATGGCTCTGCAAGGGTTTCGTGCGATCGAGGAAGATGTTACGTGCATTTTTCCGTGAGGGACGTGAAGAAGGCCCACTAGAATCGCAATTTTGGAGAGCAAAATGAAGATTTTTTGGGTCGTAGTCGTTGGCTTAACACTTGAGGCAGTAAGGGGTGTTGAGCATCTCGAAGTGTCGATTCTGAATTGTAACGTAGCGCATTTTTCGAATCCTTACGGATCGTGGATTAGTGGTAGTTCGGATCTGTGTTTATTGGTTTTGGCGTGGTGCTCATGGCGAATATGGGGTCATTGGGCCTTGGTTGTGGTTTCTGCGCGCTGTGTGGAGCTTAGTGGGCCGGCAGGTTAGGCCCGTGATGCCCGTTGGTTCACTGAATGTGAACGCGACGGGGGAGTAGGTCGCGTTCTGAACGCGTCGGTAGTGGGGGTCGCGTTCAGGTTGCCGCTGTTTGGAGTTGACGTCTGCATGCGCGTCGCGTGTCGTGCACGGGGCGGGGCTACTGACGTCTGGAGTGGGAAGGCGACGCCTTAGTCCGTCGCGATCAAGTCGCGACGGGGAGGTGTGTCGCGATCCAAACCGCTGTGCAGTTTTTAAAAAGGTTTGGCCGAACAGAGCTTTCCCAAGCTTTGCTCGACCAGGGAAGGAGTTGCTGTGGCTATTCGGGGCGATTTGGCATTTCGGAGGAGTTCTCGTCGCGCTTTCGACGCGAGGACGTCACGAGGAGTGGAGGAAACGCCGCGCCATGCATGGATTGCACGTTCTTCATGGAGGTTGGGAGATTCCACCATTTTTTATTGCGTGGATGGCATGAGATGTGTATTCAATAGGTTTAATGCTTTATGAACAATAGATAGCATGCTAGATTATTTATTAAAGCATGAAAATCAGAAATTAAATGTGGTTTGCATGAAAATCTGGAGATGGTTCCTGGATTAGGGTTTGCGCCTGAGATGGCGACGGATCCTGCTGTCGCGACCAGGTCGTGGCAGGCCGACCCATCGCGTCAGGGTTTCTTGTCGCGCCATATCGTAGCGTCGCGATCAGAAGGCGGCCTTGGTCTCTATCGCGATCACAGCCAAGGGTTCTGTTTTGCATGCTTTTGGTGCTTTGGTTATTCGATTATCGTCGTTCATTGTGCTTAGCTTTGGTAAGAGGTGCATTGACACCTGTAGAGCTCTGTGAGCAGGTTGCCCACATGGTTAGTGGGAGGTTTATGTAAATCGGTGTGGTGTTATCGTGGTTTGAGGACGTGCATGGCACATTCTCCATTGTGGTGGTGTTTTGTGTGTGTGTGCATGGCACATGCACCGATTGTTGTAGTAGTTGGGCAGTGAGGTCCCTATGTGAACCTAGCCCTAGCTTTCTAATATGTGATTATAGATTGGTTAAGATGGTTACTTAATGGAATGTAAGTGTGGTTATTAAGTAATTACCAAGTAATGAGTTTAACGTGGCAACGGAGGTCACATTGTGACCAATGATAGGCCAAGTATAGTTGACTATCGGGATTTATAGTTGATGTCGCTTATTTTCGGATCCTTTTGGATCGTGTGTGTTGTGGTTGTGATGGCCGTTGTGAGGCCAGTGTGGTGTAGACGCGTGGTGTGTGCAGATGTGGTGCAGGTTAGGTCCCGAAATGAAATAGGACCTGCTGCAGTTGAGTATGAGTTGGCGGCCAGGGGTGGTCGTTGACTTGTTGGCGTCCAGGTAAGGTTCCGTTGACTTCATGATCTTGGCGGCATAATATGTGGACGTTTATGGTGGCAGTTGCCCTAGGCGACAGAGGGGTTGACGCCAACTTGTGAATTCTGCAGGTTATAGGGTCACCCGAGAGCAGGTTTTCTACCTGGTTCTCTCTTCCCCTTGCCCCAGCTTCATGCTCCCGTGTCCCTAAAGCTTCAAACAGGTACAGGAGAGTGGTTGGAGGATCGTGGGACGTGTGGCGTTGCCGAATCGGACGAGGAAACGCCGTGGCGTGGTGCAATTCCCGTAGGAGCTCGCGGAGGGTTCGGTGTGAACCGGGAGAATTCGGAGGGTTTGAGCGTGTTTTGAGGTAGGGAATGACCCTTGTAGTTCTTATAGGTTGTAATAGAATAATTAGAAAGAATGAAACTGCATGAAAATGGCAATTTCGGGTCATGGTATTCATGCGGGGTTCTAAGGGTGGTTTGATGGAATTTAATGGTTAATTCATGTAGTTTAAATCTTAAATGATGCATGTTTGGCTTGGAAAATAGTTTCCTCATGTTTTCTCGTTGTTTTGATGGTTGTAAAACCTGTAGAATCGGTTTAGGGTTTCTGCAGGGATAGAGGTTGAAGATCTTGGCGTCAAGATCGATTGACGCCAGGTTCATCAGTCAGGATATAAACGGCCAGAGCCATTGCCGTCTACTTCCTGTAAGCAGCAGTCGATGTTGTCGCTAACTTGTGTATAAGCAGAAATGACTGTTTATGGTATTTATAAATAATGAATGGTGCGTGGCACCTGTGGTGCACTGAGTGCACATGGTTTTTGTGTTTAGCATACAGGGTATGCAGTTACTTACTCACTTTCGAGGCTGTGTGTTGTTCACGCGAGTCCAGTTGGGTTCACGTGTAGTGGACCGTTGTTACCTGAGCTTTACGTGATGTTTCACGTGGTTTGTGTATGACGAGTACGTGGTTTTGTGTACGTGGCAAGTAGTACGACGCCTACCGTGGTTACCTCTCCAGTTGGGTGCCCCAGGTTCTTTGTGAGCCAGACTGTTAGCTCGGGGCTTTGTCCCGGTACTTGTGTTGTACCGTCGAGGTCTGTGTCGTCTGACCTGGACACCCTCACTCCTGTGTTGAGTTGTACGTCCGGCTGAGGGAAAGACGATAGTGGGACAGTGACACTTGTGTTTGTCTTTAGTCACTTGTAGCGCGCTCGTAGTTGGGGGTACGGACACCAGTAGACGTACTGGACCCCAGCTAGTCCTTTTCCAGTGCCTCACTTTAGAGAGTTCCGGGCCAGGATCTCTAGAGGTGTCAGGCATGGGCCTGTGACGTGTGGTCCGCAGGTGGTGGTGTTTAGTTGGTCTCCACAGTTGCTTGACCTTTCCACGTGGAGCGGCAGTTGGACCTTTCGTCCGTGGCTGCGAGACTGAGAGGTAGACCTATGTTAGCTTGTCCGAGTCAGTTTCTGGTGTCGCGAACCAATTCACGTGGCTCGTGTTTGGCTGTCTCTACTTTAGCTTGTACACCTGTACTGGTTTGCCGTTTAATTATTACAGTTTTTTTTCGTAGTCGGCAGACGGTGAGTACTTTTATAGCTTTCATATCCTGTTTAGCTGTTCTATAAATTGTTGGTACTATTTATTGCTTTTGTACCTGTGGTTTTGGTTTACTCGGTGTTGGGGGAGTTCCCTACTGAGCCAGTGACTAGCGAGGCTCACCCCTACCCCCACAGGTGTAGGCGAGGAGGACGTTTCACGACCGTCGTCCAGTTCAAAACCGCGTCGTAGCGGTGCAGGGTCGGTACATCCAGCTGTGTAGTAGCAGCTTCAGCAGTGTAGTCTCAGTAGTGTAGTATAGTTAGTTGTTTATTTTCTTCAGTTGTACCTCGGGGTATGCCCCAGGCTCTTGTACTTCTTTCCAGTTTTGTGGAAATATGGCTATGTAATTTGTGAAATATATATAAAGTGTGGTGTGTTCCTTTATGTTTACACGGACTGTGGTTTGGTATCCCTTGCGAGGCTTCGGCCCGTTCGCGGGAGGCAGACTCGGATCAAGTATGTTATCAGTTTAACGGGCTTGGCCGAGGCGTTCTGCCACATAGTCTGTCCCGTGTGGTGGCGTCGTGCTTTCCGGCTCGTGCTTTGCTATCGGTTGTAGTGTGTGTTAGTTGTGGTTTGACTGGTCGTGGTGTGCCCTAGTGGTGGTACAGTTGTGTTTGTGTTTCAGTGGTGGTACCTCGTGGTGGTAGGTACTTGTACTCTTTGTGTGTACTGGTTTCTCGTAGTACGCTGAGTACTAACCTTTTTAGGTGGTGAAGTGGAGGTCATGCAGTGAGATCTTCCACTTATTGTGTTTTACCCTTCTTTGGGTAAATTTCCAAATACGATTTAGTGTGCGATGGATTGGCATCGTGGTAGCCAGTCCTGTTTCTTAAGTGTGATATTCAACACATCGTGATTTAAATGTATAAATGATTAGCTCTTGGTTAGCAATCATGTTACCCATATGTGTAGAGGCTTGCTAGTGAAGCTAGTAGCTTAAACAATGCTTTGCCTGTGTGGCTCACAATTTAGGCGACCAGTTATTGAGGTGGTGTGCCTGTGAGGCTTGTGGCCTAGGCTTTATGGTTATTGAATGAATTAATGGTGTTGTTGTCTCCTCGTTTTTCCGAGTCTTGCAGCAACCGAGTTGGTTATATTTAGTATTGTTAATTATGCTTTGTTGTGAGCATGAAATGTTTTGGCCTCCAGTGTTGCCAGTGAGACCCGTTGGGGTTGAGGTTCTCCTGCGTTGTGTGTGGTTTTTAGGTGGTTCCCTACTGAGCCAGTGACTTGTTGAGGCTCACTCCCTTACAGTTCTTTTCAGGGTTTACCGTTGGTGTGGCTTGAGGAGGTGTTGTGCCAGACTTGTACCACCAGCAGTAGTGCTAGTAGAGTTGTGTGAGCTTGTGCTCCCTCGGGGTATGCCCCAGTAGTTGTACTCTTCGTAATTTGGGCATGTAATAATATAATGGGACAGTTGTAAATTGTATATGCAGGTATGAGCACATATCCATTCTTGTGTCTCTTACTGATGTGGTTTGTCTTTTATATTCTTCCTGGACACGTGTACGAGCTATCCCTTGCGAGACTTCGGTCCATTCGCGGGAGACGGATATGGATATGGACCCTTATTGGGCATAAATATCCAGGGCCGTTACATGAATTGACGTCATATAAGCGATTCCGATTAGCGAGTGGAAAGTTATGCCCGTCTGACCGAAGGGGTGTCGTGTACTCGATCAGATCGTGTGCCAACAGCCACGCTCCAAGTGAGGCATTGAGGCATCAATGTAGAAATCTGCGGATCCAGCCAAGTGGTGATCGACTCGAAGTGTCGATTCCGAATTGGGGTCTCGAAAATGGTTCCGATCGCCGGGTGAAGAAATATGCTTGCTTTACTGAAGCGTTGCGATAGTCAATCGAAATCGTGTACTTACAATCATGCTCTGGGGTGAAATTTCTGCCTCAGAATGGAATTTCTTGAAACCAGTGTCATGTCGACCGTCTCGAAGCACCGACTTCGAATTGAGGTTTTACAAATGATTCCGATCACCGAGCGACACATTCTGGCCGTTTTTGTTGAAGAGGTGAGAATAATCCAAATGGGTGAATATATCACGGGGGTTCATGTGCGTGCATTCACAGACTCGGGAGGAATTCTCGTGTTGAGATGACAACAATTTCTCGACCGTCGGGGTAGGCCAACCTTGGATTGTGACTCTGCAAGGGATTCAGGCGAACGAGGAGGAGGTTACGCCCATTTTTCCTCCAGGGACGTGGATAAGGTCCATTGGAATCACAATTGTGGAGAGCAAAATGAAGATTTTTTTGCATCGTAGTTGCCGTCTTGCCGCTTGAGGCAGTAAGCGGGGTCGAGCGTCTCGGAGTGCCGATTCCGAATTATGGTCAGATAAGCGATTTTGATAACTGAGCGGAATGTTATGCATGTTTGACCGAAGGGGTGTCGTGTACTCGATTAGATCACGTGACAGCGGCCACGCTCCCAGAGAGGCATTGGGGCACCATTGTGGAAATCTGTGAATCCGGTAAGTGGCGATCGACTCAAAGTGTCGATTCCGAATTGGGGTCTCAGAAGTGGTTCCAATCACCATGCGAAGAAATATGCATACTTTACTGAAGCATTGCGATAATCGATTGAAATCGTGTACTTATACTCATGCTCTGGGATGGAATTCCATTTCGGCCTTAGAATGGAATTTCGTGAAACTAGTGTCATGTCGACCGTCTCGGAGCGCCGACTCCGAATTGAGGTCTTACAAATGATTCCGATCATCGAGCGAAACATTCTGGCCATTTTCGTTGTAGGGGTGAGAATAAGCCAGAAGGGGTAAATATATCACGAGGGTTCTTGTGCATGCATTCAGGCCTCGAGAAGAATTCTCGTGCGAATATGACCACAATTTCTCGACCGTTGGGGTAGGCCGACTCTGGATTGTGGCTCTGCAAGGGATTCATGTGATCAAAGAAGATGTTACACACATTTTTCCGCAAGGGATGTGGAGATGGCCCACTGGAATCACAATTTTGGAGAGCAAAATGAAGATTTTTTTGGGGTCATAGTCGTCATCTTAATGCCTAACGCAGTAAGCGACGTCGAGCATCTCGAAGTGCCGATTCTGAATTGTGGTCATATAAGCGATTCCGATAACCAAGCGAAAAGTTATGCCCATTTGACCGAAGGGGTGTCGTGTACTCGATCAGATCGTGTTTCAGCCGCCATGCTCGCGCAGAGGTATTGGGGCACCGGTGTAGAAATCTGTGGATCCGGCGAAGTGGCAATCGACTCGAATTGTTCTTCTGAATTGGGGTCTCAGAAGTGGTTACGATCGCTTGGCGAAGAAATACGCACGCCTTTCAGAAGCGTTGCGATTATCGATTAAAATCGTGTACTTACACTTACGCTCCAGGGTAGAATTTCGACCTCGAAATGGAATTTCATGAAACTAGTGTCATGTTGGCCATATTGGAGTACCAACTTTGAATTGAGGCTTTACAAATGATTCCGATCAACAAGCGGAACATTCTGGCCGTTTTCGTTGAAGGGGTGAGAATAAGCCAGAATGGGTGAATATATCACGGGGGTTCGTTTGCATGCATTCACGCCTCGGGAGGAATTCTCATGCCGATATGACCATAATTTCTCGATCGTCGGGGAAGGCCGACTCTGGATTGTGGCTCTGCAAGGGATTCATGTCATCGAGGAAGTTGTTACGCGCATTTTTCTGCAAGGGACGTGGAGAAGTGTGACGACCCTGGATATTTATGCTCGATAAGGCTCCATATCCAGATCCGTCTCCCGCGAACGGACCGAAGTCTCGCAAGGGATATCTCACACACGTGTCCAGTAAGAATATAAAAGACAACTACACAGTATAAAACACAAGAAAGTATATGTGCTCATACCTGAGTATAACAATTTACAACTGTCCATTATATTATTACATGTCCAATTAAAAAGTACAACTACCTGGGGCATACCCCGAGGGAGCACAAGCTCACACAACACTAACTACTACACTACTGCTGGTGTTACAAGTCTGCCACAACGCCGCTGCAAGCCAAACACACGGCAAGTCCTGAAAAGAACTGTAGGGGAGTGAGCCTCAATAAGTCACAAGCTCAGTAGGGGCCACCCAAGAACCACAACAACTAAACAGAAGAGACCTCAACCTCAAAGGGTCTCACTGGCCACAAATATAGCCAAACCATTTCATGCTCACAACAATTGAATTTAAACTGTAATTAAATATAAACACTTTAACTATTTACAGCCTCGGAAAGTAAGAGGGAGCAACAGGACTAGCTCCACACCACTAGTCCGCTCAACAACAGTAATGCCTAGACCTCAAGCCTCACAGGAAAACAGTCACAACCAATTATTTAAGCTATAAGCCGCACAAGTAAATCACTGCCTAGGCAATAAGCTTCACAGGCGAGTCTCAAGTACGTGGGTAACATGACTGCTAACCAAAAGCTAGCCCTTTATACCCAAACCATAATATGTCGGAAGCCACACACAGAATGGCAGGGTTGGCTACAACGGCCAATCCTTCACACACGAAAACCATATACGGAAGCTTACTCGAGGAAGGGTAAAGCACATTGAGTGGAAGGTCACACCACACGATCTCCACGAAACACAGTTCCACGTCAACACCAGAACAGACTGGTATACGACGTACCACCACAAACCATTACCCACACAGGGTATAGGTACCTACTACCACAAGGTACCAGCACGAAAACCACAAGTAAACCAGTGCTGTAACAAGGCATACCATAGCGAGCTAAACCACATTTGGCGAGTCAACACTCACCAATCATAACTAAAACTGTGCCACCACTCGGGCACACCACAAGCCACAACCACAGTCACAACTGTGCCAACACCAGGTGTGACGGACCGGGGTATTTATGCCCATTAAGGCTCCATATCCAGATCCGCCTCCCGCGAACGCACCGAAGTGTCGCAAGGGATATCTCACACACGAGTCCAGTAAGAGTACAAAAAGACAAACCACAAGAATATAAGACACAAGAAAGTACATGTGCTCATATCTGTTTACAAATTGTACAACTGTCCCATTACAATAATACATGTCCAATTAAAAGAGTACAACTACCTGGGGCATACCCCGAGGGAGCACAAGCTCACACAACACTAACTACTAAACTACTGCTGGTGGTACAAGTCTGACACAACGCCGCTGCAAGCCAAACACACGGCAAGCCCTGAAAAGAACTGTAGGGGAGTGAGCCTCAACAAGTCACTGGCTCAGTAGGGGCTACCCAAAACAACACTGTAACCACAGACACCTCGACCCCAATGGGTCTCACTGGCAACAACAATAGCCAAACCATTTCATGCTCACATCATGATAATAAATACAATTAAACATGCTTATGATAATAAACATAAAGTCCTCAGAAGAAATGTAGAACTACAGGATTAACATAATATCATTAATCAGCCCAACTATTAAAGTGCCTAAACCACAGTCTTACTGGCACACTGCTACAACAACGGGTTGCCTAAACTATAAGCCACACAGGCAAGTTACTGCCCAGGCTACAAGCTTCACAGGCGAACCTCAAACACTTGAGTAATAGGACTGCTAACAAAGAGCTGGTCCTTTATACTCCAAACCACACTACAACAGAACTACTCAAAAGTAATGGAACTGGCTAACACGAAGCCAATCCATAACACACTAAAGCTATAATTGGAATCATACCCAAGATGAGTAAAACTCAACAAGTGGAAGGTCTCACACGGCCTCCACGGAACATAGCTTAACTAAACCACAATATGCCTAGGCCATAAGCCTCATCGGCAAATTACCCACAAAGGTAACATAATTAATAATCACAAACTAATCCACAATAATCTTATAAACAAAGATCTACTTAAAGCAATTAGGATACAACAAGTGGCAGGTCAAACCACAAGACCTCCTCAACACACAAGTACCCGGAAAGGTTGGTACACAATGTACCATCACAAAACTACAAAGTAACCCACGAAGGGAACAAGTACCTGCTACTCTGAGGTACCACAACACAAACACCCGAACAAGGGTACAAGTAGGTGATAAACACCATATTGAACCACAATTATATTATACCTTTAATTAGGCACAATATTACAGGTGAAACCTTAATCGACGAATCACACAAACCACAACTGAGTCACAACTGTGCCAATGCCAGGGCACATCTCGAACAAGTCAAACCTCTACCACGAGTCACAAACTCACAAACCACAGTCACTGGCAAAGCACGAGTCAGAAAGAACGACGCCACCACACGGGAACGGACTACTGGCTGATCAGGCCAATATCCAACCCGGACAACACAACACAAGAACTACCTCTCAGTCTCGCAGTCACGGACGAAAGGTCCAACTGCCGCTCCACTAGGAAGAAGTCAAACAACTGTGGAGACCAACCAACACCACACCTGCAGACACACAACTGCAGGCCCATGCCTGGCACCTCTAGAGTCTCTGGCCGGAGCACTCTAAAGTGAGGCACTGGAAAAACAGGACTAGCTGGGGACCAGTGTCGACTACTGGTGTCCGTACCCCCAACTACGAGCGCGCTACAAGCGACAAAAGAACAAACTCTGGGAAGTCGCTGCCCCACTGCCGTCTTTCCCTCAGCCGGACGTACAACTCAAACTCAGGAGTGAGGGTGTCCAGGAAGACGACACAGACCTCGACGGTACAACACAAGTACCGGGACAAAACCCCAAGCACAACAAACACACGTGCCTGGCTCACAAAGAACCTGGGGTACCCGACTAGAGAGGCATTCCGGAATAGGCGCCGGACCACCACACTCGGCTAGCACAAACCACGATATTTACATATATAGCCTTTACTTATAATTCACAATATACAAGTGTTAGGATTAGCTTAACATCGGTCATGAGATAACCTTCGTAACAACACACCATTTACTTACTTCATAAATCCATATAATATTATTCGAAAGACAACAACGGACCAGGGCTAGGTCGGTATGGACCTTCATTGCCCAAACACCACAAAGTCATGGCTAGGCTCACACAGGAACCTCACTGCCCAGTTACTATGATAAATCATAAGAATTATATTACAACAAAGTGTGTAGTAAACACACACTCAAACCACGTAGACAATACGTGTATATTACACCCTGGATGGTGTACCACACGTCTTCCACGTAAACCACATGTCCAACACATGGACAACGCACTCCAAGAGTGCCACGGGTGCCAACGCACCACACATACCACGTAAAGCGATTACGTACATCACACATTATTCATGTAAAACATGCCCATTACATGAGCAGTATGCTCCAAGAGCATAACAAGTGCACTGGCTCACACCGGTCATTGCCATGCACACACAATCACACAATATTCATAACCAGGAAAGCTACGTAAACAACATTGCATGGATACATGCACAGGTTGGCGGCAACATCGACTGCCGCTTATAAGAAGTAAACGGCAAGCGATCTAGCCGTTTATATCTCGACGGGTGAGCTTGGCGACAAGAGATCTTAACGCCAAGTTCTCCGGCCTAAAACCCTGCAGAAACCCTAATCCGGCTCTACAGGTTTCCCAACCATTAAAATTACAAGAAAATGTACTGAAACGATTCTTTAAACATGCATGAACCCAAAACAACCCAACACAGCATGCTTCATACATTAAATTGCTCAAACCACCCATTAACCCCACATGGTGCAACTTAATCCGAAAATACAATAAAAATGCTGGTTCAAGTGATTAAGTCGTGTTTTAATGTTTCTAACAAGCTAACAGGGCTCGACCCCTACCTCAGAAACGCAATTAAACTCCCGAAGAACCTCGAATCACGCCAAAACCCGGGAAACGTCCCACGAACACCGCGCTCCAATCCATCATTCCCCGCCCGATCTGCCGCTACCACGCGCACCACGGCCTTCCCACGAGCTCCCGCCGACCGTAGAACTCGCGAAGAAGCTCAAGGGTGAAGGTGGGGGAAGAGGAAGGGAGAAGGAGGAGAAAGAACAGAGCTCGGGTCTACCATAAAAACACAGGCATGCCAGGTTAACGTCAACCCTTTGGCCGTTTAACCAGACCGCCACAACTAGACGTCCACAAAGCTTGACGCCAAGTTTAACAGTCGACGTCCTCATCGATGGACGTTAACACCATGTTAACGGCACACCACTGCCATCAACACACAGTCGACGTCACCCACCTGGATGCCAACACACTGTGTCCAGCAAGCTGAACACCAACACGGACCCAAACCAAACCCGGTAAGGATCTAGCAAGAAACACACAACACTATTGGGCCTCACATTGGCCAGCAAACCCACTAAACCTGGATCCACGAGGATCCGGAAAATGCGCGACGTTACACCAGGGCACACCTCGAACGGGTTAAACCTCGACTACAAGTCACAAACTCACGAACCACAACTAGTGGCAAAGCACGAGTCAGAAAGGAACAACGCCACCACACGGAAACGGACTACTGGCTGTGTGATGGTCCTCACCGTTCAGACCCGCTAACCTAATAGCAAGCCTGACTTGAGTCCGCCTCCCGCGAACGGGCCGGAGCCTCGCAAGGGATATCAAACCACGAGTCTGTAGAAATATAAAGGAACCAACTCACAACATTCATAAGATTTGTCAATCCTACAAATATTTACATGAAATATACATAGCCATAGCACAACTGTAGCCAAACTACAACAAACCTGTGGCATACCCCGAGGTGAACAACAGAAAAGAAGAATTACACTGCTGGTGGTGCTGACCCTCCACTAGATGACGGGTGCGAAGTCTCCTGAACTCCCTCACCTGGTAGGAGGTAGGGGTGAGCCTCATGTGTCACTGGCTCAGTAGGGAAACTCCTTAAAAACCATGCATTCGCAGCCTCGGGAGGAATTCTCGTGTCGAGATGACCACAATTTCTCGACCGTCGGGGTAGCCGACTCTGGATTGTGGCTCTACAAGCGATTCGTGTGATCAACGTGCATTTTTCCGCAGGGGACTTGGAGAAGGCCCACTGGAATCACAATTTTGGAGAGAGACATGAAGGTTTTTTTTTGGTCAAAGGCGTCGTCTTACCACCTGAGGTAGTAAGCAGCATTGAGCGTCTCGGAGTTCTGATTCTGAGTTGTAGTCTTATAAGCGATTCCGATATCCGAGTGAAAAGTTATGCCCGTCTGACCGAAGGGTGTCATGTACTCGATCAGATCGTGTGCCAGCGGCCACGCTCCCAGAGAGGCATTGGGGCACCGGTGTAGAAATTTGCGGATCCAGCCTAGTGGCAACCGACTCGAAGTGTCGATTCCGAATTAGGGCCTCGGAAGTGGTTCCGATCGTCGGGCGAAGAAATATGTGCGCTTTACTGAAGCGTTGCGATAATCGATCGAAATCGTGTACTTATACTCATGCTCTGGAATGAAATTTTGGCCTCGAAATGGAATTTCTTGAAACCAGTGTCATATCGACCGTCTCAGAGTGACGATTCCGAATTGAGGTCTTACAAATGATTCCGATCATCGAGCGGAACGTTCTGGCCATTTTCGCTAAAGGGGTGAGAATAAGTCAGAAGGGTTGAATATATCGCAGGGGTTCGTGTGCATGCATTCACGGCCTCAGGAGGAATTCTCATGCCTGTAGACACGCAAATTTTCCCATCGCGGGCAAATTTCCGAGTTGTGCTGTAACGCCCAAAATGGTCCTTATTTTGCCTTAAAAGAGCTTTTTCCCAATATTTCTGGATCTCGCCCACTTCTTTCTTGGTGATTCCCAGGGGTCCGGTCGTGGATAATCGCGTCCAAAATGGTGGACGCGTCTCTAAACCGCCCTTCTAATCGCGTCCAACATCCCCGCCGCGATCCTTCGAACAGCCTATCAAATCGCGTCCGGAATCCCTGCCGCGATTCAGACTCTGACAGCGACCCGAAAAGTCGTCGTGCGCAGGCCCGTAATCATGACAAAATCCATGAATCGCGTCCGTGTCAGACGACGCGATTCAGAGATGTCAAATCCGAGTGTCGCATCGGCTGACAACGCACAGGTGAGTCGGTTGCATCGGAACCATGCGAGTCTTAATCGCGTCCGGGCGTCCCGCCGCGATTCAATTCACGGCGGCCTTACCCGATGCGATTTTAAGGCGGTTCAGCGATTTCCGTGCCATCAAACCGACCTTCTTGATTCATGACCAGCCGAGTCAACGTGATTTATCCCTTTAATTGCGGCCGCTGTCCTAGACGCAATTTCATCCAGAACTTAAAAGCTTGCGCAGAACCCCATTTGAGGGATCCGACCATTTGCTTCAAGGGAGGGGGGCTTTTCATTTGGTTTGATCCGGGGGTTTTAGAGAGAGAGAGTGAGGTTTTAGAGAGAGAGAGAGAGGGTTTTTAGAGAGAGAAAGGGAGAGATTTTAGAGAGAAAGGGAAGGGAGTTCTTCCGGCGGAGCCTAGCTCGACGCCGTTTGCTTCCTCGCCATTCCCGTCCTCGTCTCCGTCTCTCGCGAGCTCTCCATCGCCGCCATCATCGTCTTCCTCCTCTCGTTTGCCCTCCACAACGCCGTTACGCCGTCCGGCTACCTCAGGAAGCACCCCCTTTTCTTCCTTCCGGACTCCACGTGGTCCTTTACATTTTCTTTTCATTTTCACATTGCATGCATGCACACTACACACCTGTCTTTAGGGGTTTATAAAGCCACCAAAAGGTACCGAGCTGAATCTCTTTCGCCGGCCGGCCGGTTGAAAGAGGAGGGTAAACCCACTGCACCACGCATCCCGCTTCTTTTCTACGAGTAAAAAGGTACACATCACCTCCTTTCCTACCAGTCCCTACTTTTGGTGCTTTTTAGGAAAAGTACCTGGCGATCGCGTTTTCGTTTCTTTATTTCCATGTGGAGACGATCGTTTTTTCGTCCTCCTCGGGACGGGAAAATAATCGCATCTACAATGCCGAGATGACCACAATTTTTTTTACCGTCAGGGTAGGCAGACTCTAGACTATGGCTATGCAAGTGATTCGTGTGATCGAGGAAGATGTTACACTCATTTTTTCGCAAGGGACGTGGAGAAGGCCCACTGGAATAAGAATTTTGGATGGCGAAATGATGGTTGTTTTGGTTCATAGGTTTCATCTTACCGCATGAGAGAGTAAGCATGTCGAACATCTCAGAGTGTCGATTCCGAATTGTGGTCTTATAAGTGATTCTGATAACTGTGCAGAAAGTTATGCATGTATGCTGAACAGGTGTCATGTACTCGATCAGATCGTGTGCCAGCAGCCAAGCTCCCGGAGAGGCATTGGGGCACCGATGTAGAAATTTGCAGATCTAGCCTAGTGGTGACCGACTTGAAGTGTCGATTCTGAATTGGGGTCTCGAAAGTGGTTCTGATTGCTAGCCCACTGTAATCTCAATTTTGGACGACAAAATGATGGTTTTCTTTTGGGTCGTAGGCGTCATCTTATATCTTGAGGCAGTAAAAAATGTCGAGCGTCTTGGAGTGCAGATTCCGAATTGTGGTCTTATAAGCGATTCCGATAATCGAGCGAAACGTTATGCCCGTCTGACCGATGGGGTGTCAAGTACTCGATCAAATTGTGTGCTAGCAGCAACGCTCTCGGAGAGGCATTGGGCAGCCGGTTTAGAAATCTGCAGATTCCGAATTGGGGTCTTGGAAGTGGTTTTGATTGCCGGGCGAAGAAATATGTGCACTTTACCGAAGCGTTGTGATAATCGATTGAAATCTTGTACTTATGCTCACTCTCCAGGGTGGAATTTTGGCCTCAGAACAAAATTTCGTGAAACCAGTGTCATGTCGATCGTCTCAGATTGCCTATTTCGAATTAAGGTCTTACAAATGATTCTGATCACCGACCGGAACATTCTGGTCGTTTTCGCTGAAGGGGTGAGAATAAGTCAGAAGTGGTGAATATATCGCAAGGGTTCATGTGCATGCATTCACGGCCTTGGGAGGAATTCTAGTGCCGAGATGACAACCATTTGTCGACTGTCGGGGTAGGACAACTTTGGATTGTGGCTCTGCAAGCGATTCATGTGATCGAGGAAGATGTTACGCATATTTTTCCGCAAGGGACTTGGAGAAGGCCCATTGGAATCGCAATTTTGGAGGGCAAAATGAAGATTTTTTTGGGTCGTAGGTGTCATCTTACCGCCTGAGACAGTAAGCGGCGTCAAGCGTCTCGGAGTGCCGATTACAAATTGTGGTCTTATAAGCGATTACGATAACTGAATGGAAAGTTATGCTCGTATGATCGAAGGGGTGTCATGTACTCGATCAGATCATGTGGCAGCGGCCACGCTCCTAGAAAGGCACTGCGGCACCGATGTAGAAATCTGCGGATCCGGCCTAGTGACGACCGACTCGAAGTGTCGATTCCAAATTGGGGTCTCGAAAGTAATTCCGATCACCAAGTGAAGAAATATGCACGCTTTACTGAAGCGTTGCGATAATCCATCAAAATCGTGTACTTATACTCACGCTCCAGTGTGGAATTTTGGCCTCATAATGGAATTATGTAAAACTAGTTTCATGTCCACCGTCTCACAGTACCGATTCTGAAATGTGGTCTTGCAAATGATTTTGATCATCGGGCGGAACATTCTGGCTCTTTTTGCTAAAAGGGTGAGAATAAGCCAGAAGGGGTGAATATATCGCGAGGGTTTGTGTGCAAGCATTCATTGCCTAGGGAGGAATTCTCGTTCCGAGATGACCATAATTTCTCGACCGTCGGGATAGGCCGACTCTAGATTATGGCTCTGCAGGCGATTCATGTGATCGAGGAAGATGTTACGTACATTTTTTCGCAACGAACGTGGAGAAGACCCCCTGGAATCACAATTTTATAGGAAGAAATGAAGATTTTTTTTGGGTCGTATGTGTCATCTTACCACTTGAGGCAGTCAGCGACGTCGAGCATCTCGTAGTGTCGATTCTGAATTATGGTCTTATAAGCGACTCTGATTACCGAGCGGAAAGTTATGTCCGTCTGACCGAAGGGATGTCGTGTACTCGATTAGATCATGTGTCAGCGGCCACGCTCCTGAAGAGGCATTGGGAGACCGGTATATAAATATGCGGATCTGGCCTAGTGGCGACCGACTCGATGTGTTGATTCCGAATTAGGGTCTTGGAAGTTGTTCCGATCATCGGACGAAGAAATATGCACGCTTTACATAAGCATTGTGATAATCGATCAAAATTGTGCACTTATACTCACTCTGGGGTGGAATTTCGGTCTCGAAACGAAATTGTGTGAAACCAGTGTCATGTCGACCCACCACAAGAAAATGCGGAGTTTCTGACGGATGCTTTCCGTCGGAAATCCGTCAGAAACTCCGTTTCCGACAGCTTTTCGTCAGAAACTTGTCAGAAATAGCCGTCGGAAATAGTTGGTCAAAAAATTACCGACGGAAAAGAATTTCGTCGGAAATCGGTCGGAAACTCCGATTATTGCGTCGGAAATCTGTCTGAAATCAGTCGGAAATCTGTATTTTCGATGGATATTCCGACGGACAAATTCTGTCGGAAATATTCGTCGGTAAAACCGCTTTTTCTAGTAGTGACCGTCTCGAAGTGCCGATTCCGAATTGAGGTCTTACAAATGATTCCAATCACTGAGCGGAACGTTGTGACCATTTTTGCTGAAGGGGTGAGAATAAGCCAGAAGGGGTGAATATATCGCAGGGGTTCGTGTGCATGTATTCACGGCCACGGGAGGAATTCTCGTGCCGAGATGACCATAATTTCTCGACCGTCGAGGTAGGCTGACTCTAGATTGTGGCTCTGTAAGCGATTTGTGTGATCGAGGAAGATGTTACGTGCATTTTTCCGCAAGGGACGTGGAAAAGGGCCACTAGAATCGCAATTTTGGAGGGCGAAATGAAGTCCTACAAATGATTCCGATCGCCGAGCGAAACATTTTGGCCGTTTTTGTTGAAGGGGTGAGAATAAGCCAGAAAGGGTGAATATATCACGGGGGTTCATGTGCATGCATTCACGGACTTGGGAGGAATTCTCGTGTCAAGATGACCACAATTTCTCGACCGTCGGGGTAGGCCGACGCTGGATTGTGGCTCTACAAGCGATTCGTATGATCGAGGAATGTGTGTGGGATCTTAGGTCCAGAACCTTTAAGTTTACCTTTAGAAGTTTGTTTTTGAACTTTGGCACTTTAGTTTAAATTTTTTTTAAAACCTTTTACCCATAATTATGACCATATTTGTTTACCGATCGATATCTTTAGTCAACAATTGATGCCTTTAGTCATCAATCAATATCCTTTGTCACCAATCGATGCCTTTAGTCAATAATCGATGTCTTTAGTCACCAATCGGTATCCTTAGTCACCAATCGATGTCTTTCGTCAGCAATTGATGCATTTAGTCACCAATCGGTATCCTTAGTCCCCAATCGATATTTTTAGTCACCAATCGATGTTTTAGTCACTAATCGATGATCTTTTTTCAGTAATCGAAACTCTCTTCAGCAATCGATAGGAGCTTCTTTTGGTCGCCAATCGATATGACCATTGTTCAGTAATCGATTGGCTATCCAGTCAAAGTCAAGTTCCTCAGTAATCGATTAGATCTCTAGTCAAAGTCAAGTTCTTCAAAAATCGATTGGATGTTCAGTCAAAGTCAAGTTCTTCAGTATTCGATTGGATCTCCAGACAAAGTGAAGTTCTTCAAAAATTGATTGGCTCTCCAGTCAAAGTCAAGTTCTTAAGTAATCGATTGGCTCTCCAGTCAAAGTCAAGTTCTTAAGTAATCGATTGGCTCTCCAGTCAAAGTCAAGTTTGTTAGTAATCGATTGGCTTCTAGTCGAAGTTTATTTGTTCTTCAATCGATATTTCCCTTATTCTCTAATCGAATTAGAGTTGAGTATAATATCTTAAGTGCTTGTATTTTTGGCAGATTATTAACAATTGTCGTTATCATCTGACCCCTTTGGTTTGTCAACTTTCTTACTTAAACCCCTGTGCCTGTCAGAATAACTCATACTTTTCCTGCAGATTGTGTTGTTTGCCTCTAGAAAACCTTCCACTCATAGTCCCATAAGTCATCTCCACTGGATTAGTATCTTCCTTTGGCATGTATGTTGGCCAAATGGCTGGATCCTCTTATTAGCATCGACCCACTTTGAGCTTTAACTCATCTTATAGCCTTTGTGACCTTTCTTTCAGCCAACATTTCTGTCTTTTACTGTTAAGAAAACTGAAGGTTAGAGCTTGGAGCCATTGCAGCTTCCTGGCAGAGTTGGCCTCCCAATTTTCTAATTAGAGCTTTAGTTGGATTTCTCCAGACTAAAGTAGGCATAACCAATCCCTTCATTGACCATTTGGAAGCTTTTCTTTATCTTCTCAATACAGTGTCACTTGTGAACTTGCATGTTTGATTTAGAAGCATGATTTGAACCCTTTTATGCTACCTTTGAGGCCCTATATCTGGTTGTCTTGGCAAGATATTTTAATCTCTCTCTCTGGGGTGGTTAAGACTCTTCATAGGTGGCATCATACATGAGAGGTCAAACGTGACGACGGTCTCATCCCACAAATCAAACGTGGGTGGTTAGATTCAATTTGTTGGGCATTCTTAGTATGTATGTATATATGTAAACATCTTATTTCGACTGGTGGTTAGTTATATGTTATGCATCCCCATGAGAGATTTGATGATGTCATTTGATATGTTTGAATTTGAATCCGCTTGCCAAGTATTTATGTTTTGAAATATGCTATACTCACTCTTGTAAGCATGTAACTTGTTAAATCTTTTTTGCAATGTACTACTTGTGTAGTTTTTGTACTTCTGTAACCTTATAAACTATGTCTGTTCCATACTCATATGTTCTATTTCTCACGTTGGTTTGTCTACAGAGTTCCTTTAGAACTCATGCCTTTGTTTGAATCCATTTCAGATTATTCATCCTGACGAGGTCCCCTCATCAAGCCAACCTCCTTTGCTATGTAAATATTTTAGGCTGGATGATCTTAAGGATAAAACTGTGTTTAAGTCGTGGTTGTACCACATTTTGTACTCATCTATGTCTGGCATGTAACTAATGAACAGACTATGATATTGTATCTGTTATATGTGATGCACTGGTGTAGGTGTAAAAAGTTGTACTTAGTATTATTATCATGTACTACTCTTGTGATTAATCTGTTAAAGTATTTCATGCAGCACAGAAGACTTTCCCATAACAGTGTATGTAAGATGCTTCCATTTTGTGGGTGTGAGTGTCACCTCTTAACCGGCCAAGAGGGCTGCCACAACATAATTACACAATGTGTGGCCATTGGGCCTTGGTTGTGGCCTTCGTGCTTTGTGTGGGTGTTGTGGGCCAAAGATTGAACGCGATGGTTCTCTGGTTGAGAATGCGATGGAGGTGTATGTCATGTTCTGAATGCGTCCCCCGCCTGCGTTGCGTTCCCCGCGCCGCACTGTTTGTGTGCATTGTTGTGTCATTTGTGTGTCTTGTTCTATTATTTGTGTGCAATATATGACTATTTATGTGTACTATTTTGTATGCACAAAATCTCTCTCTTGTATTAAATGACCTCTCTCTTGCATTAAATACTCTCTCTTTACATGTTAAAAAAAATGGTGTGAAACTTTTCCAAGTGATCATAGCATTTCATATTCTTAATTTCCCCTTCTTGCAGAAGTTGAACTAACAGAATATTTCTCCCTTCCATGAGTACCACGTCTCGCTTAAGGTGCTCGGTTACCACCTTATTTGCTTTGATCATCTTAATGATGCAATGACATAATAAATTAAATATTGCTAGATTACTGAATAACGGTATACTAGTATCCATTGGTTAATCAGATACCAAAGTCATAAGTTTAATGTCTTATTCCACATGCTGGTGTGTAACAAATCTGCACAACAAATATTGCACTTACAAAAGTGCAGTAAATGCATTTTCTGCTACTTCAAATTCATCAATATATTAGTAATACATTGTATTCATCTAATCAACTAATAAAGAACTATGAGAGTATGCACTATGAGAAGTACACCTATTACACTCTTGCAAGTATAATAGGTATTTCTCAACAAGAGATCGATCGGATTTCGGGAGCAAAGAATATGCGATCATCAAATTGGGATACATTCATAAAGATTAATCTGCCTGGAAAGAGAACCACGAAGAAACGCCATTGACAGCCAACTGTGATTGAATCCAACTTTCTTTCTGCAAGTGCTACAAACATTTTTTCCTCAAAAAAAAAAAAAAAACAGCAACCAAATTAAATATTCCCTGGGTACAGCTGATCAGTTGACATCATGGATGCAAATTAAGAGAAGAGGAGAGTTAAGATGCTAGCTGTGTGCTTGTCATATAAATTGTGCTCTCTACCACTATCTAAAAAAAAAAAGAGCAACTAGAACAAACCTAAACAAAGTGCCTAGGAAGAAGAAGCTAATCACCCACACATGCACTGCAGTCTCTGCAACTAGAACAAACCTAGAAAAAGTAGTGCCTGGGAAGAAGAAACTGATCACCTACAACATGTGGTCTCTTCTTCCATTGTATGCTGCTCATTATATATAATATGGGCATCTCTCAAGAGACAGATTAATCACCCATCAGTGGTCCTCGGAAAGAAGGAAGAGGTCAGCGGTTTCCTCTCCGTCGACCTCTTCCCCCACGAGGACGCAGAGCTCCGAAGCCTCCCCATGCCGCTTCGATCTCCTCCCCACCAGAACCCTCCTCTCGCACAGCCCCCCTCCCCGGCACAGACCACCCTCCTGCGCCTCCTCCTCCTCAATAACTCCCGTCTTTTCCCCCGCCATATTCTTCGCTGCATGGACCCTCGTCGTCCTGGCGGCCTTCCTCAGTAGGGTGGCGGAGAAGACGCCGCCCTTCTTCGCGAGCAGGCCGAGGACGCGAGAGATTGAGGCGGCGGCCGAGGACCCGCGGCCGCGGGGGACGTCCACCCTCGCCTTGGAGATGAGCTCCCCCCTCCTCACCCTCCGTAGGTCCTCGAAGAACACCTTCTCCTCCTCGCTGCACTTGCTCCCTCCCGTGTCTTTGTCAGCGACGGTGTCGTCGCCGGAGACGCCGCTGGCGCCGTGGGAGGGGACACGGAGGGGCCCCTTATTCTTGGGCCTTTTCCATCTGGAGCGGAACAGGCCGGAGACGGCGGTGGGCCTCGTCCGGAGCAGTGACAGCTTCTGGGTGAGGTTGTGGTACCTGGCGGCGCCGCCGCCGTCCACGGCGTGGAGATGCTTGTTGATGGGCTCTGGCAGCATGGGGATTGGGAAGCTAAGGTCGTCTGCTGCGGAGGGGGTGGTGGTTGGGGAGTTGCTTGGAGCTGGATAAGGCTTTTAGCGTGGGGGAGGGCGAGTGGGGCGGGGAGGCAGTTGCAGTTCCAGGTCCGCCATGTCTGCATGCTCTTCGGACGTGGGAACGCCGGTTTCCGCCGGTCAAAGAAGGTTGTTTCAGTGTTTTGCTTCAAACGAGGACGTATTGTTAGATAGAGAGAGAGAGAGAGAGAGAGAGAGAGAGAGAGATTCTTTCCTCACTATGATATATCGGAAGCATTGGGAATTTTGATTTTTGAATATGAAAAGGTTTTTCCCTTTTAGTATTAAAACATATTCTAAGATATAAGACTGTCAATCAATCTTCATTTTTTGTTTAGTCGATCCGTTGCCATATTTTTTATAAGATACCAAATTTAAAAAAAAAATAAAAATTTGATAACTTAACAGAAGTGAAATAGATATTTGAATTTTTATAAGATGCGAAAACAAAAACATTCAATTCCGCATCTGTTTTTTAGTTTTTGTTTTTGTTTTTGATAATTTTTTAATATATATTATATAATATTTTTACATTTAAAAGCTCCTCAACTTCAAAATTTTAGTTTTTAAATTTTTAACTCACTATCCTCCACTTCCAATCTATATGCAAATATTATCTATTCTTATCTCAATTAGTGGTGGCCAGTGATCATTTTCTCATTCTATCATATATGATAATTTTTTCTTTGATAATCTTCGTACCTACATATCGATTATTTATTACTCTATAATTATATATTACTATATAATATTATTGTGCTAATTTGATCTTATCATACTTCATTTAGTAAAGATCTTAAAGTATGTGATGAAAAAGATACATAGAAGATATATATTTTTATTCTTATTACTTTTCTGCATTAGCAGATTATTAAGTTTACATTTAAAATTATTCATAAATTTAATAATCTATGTACCGATAAATTTATAAATTTATTCTCACTATATAAATATCATTGTATATGAAGTTTTCATTTTATTTTCTTTTATTTTTTATTTTTTTTGACTTAAAATAAAAATAGATACAGAAATGAAAAAGCTTTTTTCTGTTTCCATTTTTAGACTCGAAAATTTCTTATACGAAGTGGAAGCGAAAATATTTATTTTTGATTTTGAATCCGACTAATTGCCAATCATACTAAAAAGTTAATTATTTAGTATTAGAGAGTGTGGGAGAACAAAATGGAAAGTATGTAAGGTAGTGTTAATTCTCAACTATTGACAAAAGAAGGGGGAAAGAAAACTATCAAAAAGTAACATTTTCATTCAGCTTTTCAAGACCAACTACACCCATCCATATCAATATCTATGCAGGAGTCTGTCATGTAAATGGAGGAAGTGTCGGAGAAGAGTAGAGGTGGGTGTAATGGAGGATGGCTGGTTGGCTGTATACTCGTACAACATGCGTATATTATGTGCATAGCCACAGATTTCTTACAAGGAAGGGGGAAGAAGTAAGTTCTTCTTCGCCGGGTCATCAAATTATGAGGTTTATTTGTAGGAAAACAAAAACTCATGCACGGGGATAAAAGTTAGGAATGTAAAATAGGTTATATTTCCAACCCTTTAATATATATATATTACTCTGGCCAACTTTGATTAAACATCCTCAGAGAACAGGTCGGAGACATCCGCAGCTATTGGCCTATAAAGATTCTTCAGGAAATTCTTTGAGTTCATGAAATAAATTGGATGGAGAAATATTTATTGCGCTTGTGCAACTTGTATTTCTCAATTAAACGTAGTCTGAAAAGGTTTTGAAAACAACAAAAATAAAAAATTCTCCAACGTTGTGTTCAGTTTTCTCCGCAAGGAAGCGAGAATTTTGAAAGATGAGGAATGTTGAGAGTTTGATTGTTTGTACGTAAAATCTCATGTCAGAAAAAAAATTTTGAAAAAAAAATTCATAAAATAATCTGTTTGGTATCACTGAAAAATTAATCCACCAATTTTTTTTTTCTAAAATTATGAATCTTGACATATTTGATAAGACTCCATAAATTATTTTTTTAATTTCTCTTTCATATAAAATTTTTATGAATGTGACTACAATCTTCACTCTAATTCTTAATATCTGATACTTGAAACTTGACAACCAACAACCGGCAACCTAACACTCAACGTCCACCCAATGCTCGACGTCCAGCTATCAACCCTCAACGTTCGACACCCGACACCCGACATCAGACATTCGACACCCGACACCTGGCATCAGACGTTCGACACCCAACACTCGACGGTCGGCATCTGACGTCTGGAGGTAGACAGTCAGTGCCTGGCATCGGGCGATCAGGTGATCGACATACAAATATATTTTATTTTTAATAAATATCTTAATGAAAAACAAACATCAAAAAATCTTTTTGAAAAAAAAACATTTTATGAACAATTGTGTTTTTAATTTTCCTGTAAAAATTAATCCTTGAAAAACTTTTCCCCTATAAATTTATTTTACTAGCGGACCCCAAGCACAAATCATCTACTTGATTATTTGCCTTACGGAAGAGAGATTGAGAGAGAGAGAGAGACTCTCAAAGAAACAACGGCAGAGGAAGAAGATGCCAAACTGGTGAACCCCTCAAATTCCTGCAGCAACTTCCCGTCCTATCCTCTGGATTCCGAGAAATATAGAAAATCGTGGTAGTAGGGAAGGTTGTGAGAAATAGGAGTTTGATTGTCCCAAAGAAAGGGAAGAAAACGCCAGCTTTAGGTAATAAACTGAAGAGAAATGCTACGCAGCATGCGCTGGAAGCGCCGCGCCCCTCCGCGCGGCCGCCGCGTGGAGGGGGCGGGCCCCAGCGCATTAAATGCGTTTTTTTTTTTTTTTTACATAAAATGATGTATTTGTGCACACAAATGATGTATTTGTGTGCACAAATACATCATTTGTGTGCACAAAAAAAAAAAAAAAAAAAAAAAAAAAAACGCCACATCATGCGCTGGGGCCCGCCCCCCTCCACGCGGCGGCCGCGCGGAGGGGCGCGGCGCTTCCAGCGCATGCTGCGCTCCCGGCTAGCCGGGAGCGTAGCATTTCTCTAAACTGAATGTCCTCACAAGGAACAAGTGTACACAGATCCACAAAAAAGTGAGAGAGAAGAATAAAGGCTGAAACAAGGTTGTGGAAAGATTACCACATGTCCAACCATTTCAGCAAAAGTGAGATACCAACGAATTGTTAGAACTGAGAGACACATGAATGTCCTGTAACTCCTGTTGCTTCTCTCAGTCCGGATCAAAAAAATAAGATGCCTGCAGCAAGATCAGAGAGCCAAAAGATGCCAATTTGGAATCCTGATAACCAAGATGCCTGCAGCAAGAATCAATAGGATTCCACATCAAATTCTTCATCCTAAATTTTATACAGGTCTGTAGGTATTCTCCTTAATCTCGTCCTCCACTCGGTTACCCTAAAATGTTGAACGATGATGGCATGTTGAATTCCCTCTCAACTTATGCTTTAAAAGGAATCACCTAAAGATTTGGATTATGCTGTTCAGTTCTGTGATTCGTAGCTTCACAACCACTGCAAGAATTTTCATTTATTCGGGGCTCGAATTGTAACAGATGAAAGGGATAAAGTGATCAAGTAGATACAACTATCTTTAAGGCAGCCTTCGCAGCAAGTACACTGACCTGGAAGCTCACCTACATCTAGGGGTGTTCATTAGTCGGTTCAAACCGAAAAATCAAACCGAATCGAATTTTGGTTTGGTTCGATTTGAACATGAAAAAAAATTGATTTGGTTCCAAATCAAATCGAAAAAAAAAATTTAATTTGATTCGGTTTCTAATCTATGAAAATCAAATCAAACCGATTAAACCAAATTACAATAATAAATTTTAATTTATATATATCTATCAAATTTTTTTAATATATTTATATAAAAATATATATTATGGAGATTAATATAGTCATCAACATTTAATACTTCATTTCAAATATTATTTGATAATAATTTATTAGAGAAACAAATGATTAAAATCTTATTAAAGACTAAGAGAATCTAAAAACTTATATATTTTTTGGTTGCAAGAGACTTCGATTTGGTTTGGTTCGGTTTGAGTTCGAATTTGATTTCCTAAAAATCTCCTATAAATTAAACCAAATCAAACTATGAACACCCATGTCTACACCATATGCACCTATATTTCTCCAATTTGTTCCTCATAAATTTTTCCTGAGACCAATGAGTAGAAATGCCACAATTTCTATGTGAGAGATTTTGTTTGGAGAACAATCAGAAAGACAGTCACACGGATCAAGCAATTGTTTAATACTACAATTGTAGAAATCATAGCAACAGCCTTCCCTGTTACTTTCGAATTCAAAATAGCTGCTTCCGCTATTCATAACATAAAAAATTGTATGGCTTACAACCTCTGAAATGCTACAGTGATGCCACCCCCGTAGAACATGTATGTCTAAAGGAATTATAACCGAATAACACAGAGATGGGGGGGAGGGCTCTGGGTTTTGTTCATGCTGATACTAACAAGCTATTTCTCGTGGGTGTTGGGCTTGGCAGTACGTTTCAATCCGAAACAAACAAATAAATACCAGAGAACCTTTTCAGGAGTCGCCTGCTGTGGTGACCTTGACAGCTTTGAACGAGGGATGGAGGAGCCCAAGGTCGTCCTTGACCTCCAGGGGATGGTCCGTCTCGTTCCGTATCCGCTTCACCCGCCGGCTGGCGAGAGACTTGTGGCTGAACCCGTAGATCTGCAGGATCTGGTTGTCCCCGAAGTTGAACGCCCGGTCCATCTGCTTGAGGCAGCGCTCAACTGGGTAGTCCCCAAACTTGCCGCAGGGCTTGCACCCCACGAAGTGGGTCACCAGCGGCCAGCGGTGGTCTCCGAGACCTGGGTGGTAGTTCTCTATCATCTCCTCATAGCGATCGACAAGAATGCCCCAGTAGCCGTGCAGGTAGTAAGCGCTCTCCAGGTAGACCTTCTCCCCCCACCGCTCCCTCTGCGTCACCAGAAGGTACACCATGGCCGACTGGTCGTCGGCCTCGAACACCGGCCGGTCCTTGAGGAAGCTGGTGAGCACCTTGCCGGCCTCCTCGCGGCCTTACCCTTGGGGCCCATGGGCGCCCACACGTCGAGCAGGTCCAGCGCCCACTGGGTGTTGCGGAGGAGGAAGCTCCCGGTGTTGAGCCCGATCCAGTTCTTCTGGTCGTAGACCATCTCGTTCCAGCCGTGCATCACCAGGTTGTGGTCCTTGTACCGCTCCCAAGGGACCTCGAAGGCCATGTCGGTGAACATGGCGTCACTGTCCATCCACCACAGGAACTCCACCTCCGGGTGGGAGAGCAGGAGCTTGCGGATCAGGGGTAGCTTCGCCCAGAATCCGGCCATCTCTGCATCCAGGAGGGCCATGTTGTAGAAGATGTCGATCGCATGGAGCCGGCAGTAGTCGATCTTGTTCTTGATGGACTTGAGCAGGTAGTGATCGCCGACCGGGTTCTCGCAGGGCTTGGGCGACGACCCCGTGACCAGCAGCACCCGGGGCTTCCCGGGAGCCAGGAAATTCGGCCGATCCGGGTGCGCGGCGAGCCACCGCGCCCGCTGCTCGTCCCAGTCGGAGATCTTGGGCCCCAGGGAGTATGGCTCGCTCGGATCCCGGGGCTTCTCGTCGTCGGCGTCCTCGATCTTGGCGGAAACGGTGGAGGAAGAGGCGGTGGAGGAAGCCTCTACGAGGGCGCGGTGGGGAACGGAGGAGGCGCGTCCGCGAAGCCGGTGGCGGATCTCGTCGAAGTCCTGCTTGGGGGTACCGAACTTGCCGGCGCCGACGGTGCCGCGAAGGACGAGGAGGGTGAGGAACAGGCAGAAGAGGGTGAGCTTGGCATTGCGGAGGGCGCGCTGGACCAGCCGCGTCCGCCGCGCGCCCACACACCTCTCCACCGCCCACATTGCTTGCTCCTCCTCCTGCTTGTTCGACTTCCGCTGCTGCTGCTGCTTTTCCCGCTGTTGGCGGCGGGATGGCGGAGGTGAAGGGTGCTGCTGTGCCGCTGCTTTTGCCCGCCTGGTTGGGCGGCGGGGATGGCGGAGGTGGAAGGGAGGAAGCGTTAAGAAGAGAGGGATTGCAGTGTTCTGGTCACCGCCCGACAGCTGCCGCGCATGGAACGTGGGGAAGTGGATTCCAGCACGGGACCATCCATTTGGTGCGGTCGTCATCTTCGCCAGTCGCATACCGTGACCGCTTACCGCGTGGTGGCGGTGGGGGCTGCCTGTTATGGGATTATTCTAATTTCGTAAGCAGCCGGCGGACACCGCAACCTTCGTGTACCGATTCGGACAGGTCGGTGCGCCGGGACTCTCCGCATGGCCGGCACCCGCTCACCATAAGAAATATTTTGTTATTTAGATTAAAAAATTAATTAAAAATATTATACATTTTAGTCTTTAATAAAGCTGTAAATTTATAATAAAATATTATTCTCTTTACAATATATGTTAAGTCAAGTTATAATAAAATTCTTACATTATATCAGAGATTATTAATTAATTTCTTTTAAAAAAATACCGAGCAATATTTGCTACATCAATAACAAATATTATTCGATCTCCAATTTGACTCTTTTGAGAGTCGAATCTCACATCTCATTAACATGTGAGATCCGACCTTCCCATCAATTAGATTCGAAGTGAAACAATGTTTCTAACCATGAAATTTTACGAATAGAAATATTTTATCAAAATATAAGTCACTTAATTTTAGACACAAATAAATAGATCTCCTTATTATATTGATAAAAAGATCCATATTACTTATATCTACAGACATAAATCATTAGGATTTTGTTCAGACCATAAATGTTTCTCTAATGCCACATGAGATGATCGTAATCTTTACGGTCACACAAATAACCAGAAAATATCACAAGATAGAATAATTATAAAACTTTCTAATATAAATAAGTCCTAGGTAATATTCCAATAAAATTAAATATATCAATAATAAATAAGTCGAATTTCACTTTCTTCAATTTGGATTTAAAAAAAAAATCAAGTTGAATAGATATTGTTGCTGCTGGAGCAAAGAGGTCGGCTCAAGCCGAACAAATCCAAAGAAAGATAGTTTGATGGCGAGGTGGTGCTGCCGAGCCCCCAACCTGCAAGACCACCGAAGCTTATCGGTGATTAGAGACTCTGACGATCAAGTTAGCTCGAGAGGTCGGAGAAAAGAGTTCTCGTGCTAGAACTTGCATACCTTGGGCAATGGCTTTCGCTTCTCTTTATAGGTGTTGATTGAACGAGATTATTGGGAGTGATCAGGGAGATTCTGCTACAAGTGTGCCTCTGATTTCCGCAGGCCGAGGTCATAAACGACAGATTAGCTGGACTGACCCTGACCATAGGTGGCAGTGAGTCGTGATCTCTTCGGATCTCTTCCTTGATGGACTCCTCTTCCCTGTTTAACAAGTCATTCTTTAGAAAGTCTGGAAAATACGTTGTTATCGGGAGGGGAGACATAGTTCGGACGAATGTTCGGGTCGGCATCATAAGACTTAGTTCGGCCTTCTCAACTGATTGGGGTCTGCTCGACAGACGAGGTGTGGCCAGACCGAGTACCTCAAGACCTACCCATATCAGACCTCATTTCCAGTTCTTAATATAAGGTTAATCTGATCTTATAGTTGCACATACAGAGGCAAGAGAATTACTGGGTAATGAATGGTTGCATCATGGCTTATGGGCTCCAGATTCGCTGCCAATATTGGACTTGACGTGTTGGTTAGACGTGGGCTAGGACTGGGTGTGTCAATGGGCCATATCCTACCCGGTAACCCAAATGGTTACTGTTGCTTGGGTCTGGGCCTTCGACCCGTTTGTGGCGTCCCTGGATCAATGCGGAAGATAAGAGAGGCTTTGGGCCATATCTAATGGACCTGCACAATGCCCATTTTTACCCAAACGACAGAGGGCCCATAGATTTCCATGTTGGTGAGTGGGCCTCGTATGGAAAGCTTTGGATCTAAATTTTAAATTTCAGTATGTTTGTTTGCACGGAAAACCGGGTGAGGAAGTAGTTTTCAGAAAAATTTAATTTTTTATATCATTTGTACCATTGCAAACTAAAATTTAGAAAATTAAATCACAAAAAATCTGGATTTTGGCATCCACGAGAAAACCGCGGATGCCGTTTCTGCGCAAGCGCGGATGCCATTCTGCTGCAGTTTCTACAGTGGGTTTAGGTGCACTATTTATTTAAATTATATTTTTTTCCACTCATTTAAATAGTTTTTGTCAAATTTAATTATTTTTTATTAATTATTTAATTTTTATTTTTTTTTATTAAAATATCTGTAGAATACTATTCATTCAAATTATGTTTTTAATTTTATTTCTCCTATTTTAAATTATCTTTGTCAAAGTTACTTATTTTTCATTAATTATCTAAAATTTTTTTTTTTAAAAAATATTAAAAATAAAAAATAAAATAAAAAATTGGATGAATAGTGTACTATGAGTATGTGGCCTTCTCTCATTAGAGTAGACCATAATATCCCATGCATCTCCATCCAATTTTTTAGTAAAAGCTTACATTTAATGCGATTGACTTTTTAACTTTTCTTAATATTTTATTTATACAAATAACCAGTGAAAATATTTACCTAACAACTAAATGGATCAATTGCGATTTTCATTTCCATGTAAAAATTAATCTTTGAAAAAGTTTTCCCTATGAATTTATTTTACAAACAACCAAACAGACCCTAAACTTATGTCAACAAGGCTGGGCCAAGAGATGGGCTTTTACTAGGACATGTTATGGCTTGGCCTCAGTGAGTCTACATATATATTGAAAGGAAACCATTGTGACTTGAGCGAGAAACTTCTAATTTGAGAAATGCTTTCTATCCGTCCTCCATTGGTGGCAAAACTATCCACCTAAGATGCTATTGGCTCCTAATGCAGTGTGCGGGCCCCACTCAAACATAGCCATTTATGTCGTACGTCATTCCGTGTATAATTTATTTGTCACTCTTAAAATTATGTGTCATCTTTAGTGGCTAAGATCAAAGTTTGCGGTGTCATACCGTGTCAGAAGCTCATCGATCTAATATATTTTCTTCCTTATTCACTATTTTATTATTTTTTATAACTATAACATTGGAATTGAAAAGTACCGCACCGATACAATTCAATCTGTACTGTGTTCAGACAAATTTAACACGGTTGAATCATCCGACACGACAAATCTTAGTTAAGACTGAGAAATGAATTTACATTTAAGTTCTACATAGGAAAAGGGGTCATGGGTGCATGTGCATAGACCAATCCAGTCTAGAATGGGTAGCAAAACTACCCCATCAAGATCCAAGAAAGTATTTCTCTTCTTTAGTTTCATGGATCATAGATAGGTTACATTTTCCTGCAAAACTTGCATGATTTCAACCTCTTAGAGTGAACCGAACACTCACATTTTTCTTAAAGATGTTTAAATTCTCTCTCGTGAGTTTTCTTCATTATTTTCATGTTTATTTAATAGATTTTCTCTTATTTTGATCTTCTTGAGAGGTATTCGGAGCAGCAAGTAGCTTAAAGGTATGTCTGCCTAAGGTTGATTAGATGTTGTTCAGCTCATTCTTCGACCAGGAGCTACTTTAAAAAATCAGATGGCAGGTTTCTCAATTATACAAGTTTAAATTACAGAATTAAGGGTCGTGTTTCGTTGATTGTAAAATATATTTATAAGAAAAAAATCAAAGAATAATTTTTATAGAAAAGTAAAAAATTATTTGTCTATTTAATATCCATGTAAATATTTTTCAGAAAAGATTTTTTGATGTTTATTTTTCAGTAAAATATTTATTAGAAATAATTTTAAAAAATAATTAAAATATTTAAAATAAAAATATGTTCCGTGTGTTGACCACCCGATCGCTGATTGTTCGGTGTTGGCTATCGAGCATAAGGTGTCGGACAACCAGACATCGGCCACTGGCGATCGGATGGCAGAGGTCGAACGTAAGATACCGTGCGTTGGACGCCGAACGCCAGCCGTTGAGCGCTGGACGCTGGGCGCCAGACCCCCGATGGTGGACGCCGAATACTGGGTGCGAGACGCTGGCCGTCGGCCGTTGGGGGTCAAGCACTGACCGTCGGACGCCAAACGTCGGACGTCGTATGCCAACGCCTGGTTATCCAACGCCAGTCGTCGAGTTGCAAGTATCAGACACTAAGAATGAGAGTAGAGATTGTAGTAACGCTCATGAAAACGTGAAAGAAAATTTCAAAAAATAATTTATAGAATCTCATCAAAGATGTCAAAATATATTATTTTACGTAAAAGATTTTTATAGATTAACTTTTCAGTGGTACCAAATAAATTATTATATGAAAATTTTCCCGAAATTTTTTTCTTATATGAGATTTTACGCTGAAACAAACGAACCCTAAGTGTAATAATTCCCTCTTCGGCAAGGAATTACTAAACTTGGCGGAAATTGATTGCATCATTTATTAAAAAAAAACATCACCAATCTAATCAACCTTAGGTTTTGCATGTTTCACTCATTTGATCTTAGAGAATAATTTAGTACACTTGAGTTTTACACTTTGCATTTGTATCTCTTATTTTTCATTGGTTAATGAAAAGATGACACAATGCACGCATCCAATGAGAAACAAGAGATGCAAACAAAGTACAAAATTCAAGTACACTAAATTCTTCTCTTGATCTTAAAACTACTAGTTCTAAAATCGACGATTTTCTGTTCCATTCAAAACTGAGAGCGTTTAATTACTCGGAAGATCGCAAAATAAAATGAGGTATTCCTTTATTTGTTGCCATTTTTCTCCAACTTTAATTAGTTTCTGACGAGATATCATATCATAAACCAAAACAAGAAAATTTAATATCGGATATGCCAAACATATATAATTTTGTTTCCACTTATAAGTCCATAGTCAAACGGACAATAAGAAACATATTTTTTAAGTATGTATTGTTTTTACTAATAATTAAAGGAAAACAGGAACTGGGGCTTAACAGCCGCATACAGGGACAAAGGGGGGTTAGCCAGACAAAAGATAAGACTCGTCTAATTTACAATGATTAGGCCAATCCAATTCAAATAAAGATCTTATTAGTTAAGAGATTATACGGCAGATAAAAGTTTTAAATTCTAATCCAGGGAGGATAAATCTTAAAATTTACAAAGATGAATGATCCAAAAAAATCGTACGAAGAAAAAAGAATCAAAGACAAAAACCCAGACGATGTGAGCAATGATCAACTAGATCTTCATCTCCTTCTTTGTCAAACTCTTCCATCAGAAAACCTCCTGTTATGGTCATGAAAATATTTTCCGATTTAGAGAGATTAGAAATAGAAGAATTACCAAAATCACGACCAAAGGAGAGTAAGACCTGCTTAGTTGCTAGATACATATTAAGGTGGTGTTTGATAACACTTAATATTTAAATCTTAAATTTTATTTATCATCTATTTTTTAAATTTAAAATTTAAAAATAACTTAAATATATCCGACATAATTTAAGAAGTGTTTAATAACCAACTTAAATAATATTTGAATTGTAACATAGTTGGTTAAGATGTCACATTTTTAATAGATAAGTCTTAGGTTTAAAACTCAGAATTGTTAAAAATATTTTTTTGAAATTGAGTAATCAAAATTCGATCGCTGGAAGTTGTAGATTTTGCCGTCGACTGTTGATTCGACGAGAGTCATCTACGAAGATTTGAAAAAAAAAAACGTGATTATTCTTGGCTTAAAAATAAGTGATTGTTTAAATTTAATTAATTAATTTAGATATTATTTTAAATATTTTATCAAATAATTTAAAATTTAAATTTAAATATTTTAGACTTTAAATATTAATTAAGTGTTATCAAACAACACCTAAATACACCATCTCGAGGATCTTGGTGGTTTGTTTTTGAAACATTATGATCAAATAGCACGACAGCAGGAGGAGAGCTAACATATATAAGAAGGCTCGGAGAACAAGTCGTAGAGGTAGGTGGATAGATCCTATTCCTAACACTAAAAAATATGATACAATTTGCAGTAATATTTTACGACAATACAAAAATAAAACCCAAAATAAAAATTTCTTGTCGGCCGTGGAGGTCCCCAAGTGTTGTCGATCGAGGAAATGCATGGTTGTTCGGCAAATATTATGTATAACTTGCATGACACTATCATGTACCAAATAATAATGCATATATAGTTGCATTTGGAAGCCTAGGTCTAAACTACGTGCATGTGCTCCATAAACCAAGTCCTCCAATCTCCAAGTTTGTAGCAATGAAAGCTAGTCTTTTAAATAATATTAGAGGACGAAGTGGTCAACTGTGGATGGTGGGAGACTCACATGGTGCAAGTTCTTTTTATTATTTTTCATTTTATATTTTGGTATAAGAGTTGCCTTAATTTCATTTGTGTTCCTCTCTTTGATCAGTCACATCTCACATGTTGCCGTCCTCAACTGCCATGATGTGCAAGTTTACATATATCATATCGTAGATCTAACTGGGATCCAAATTAAGTTGGTCCCTTGTTGCCAAAGGACAACCTTACATTAGTTAACGGGTTGGAGATGTGACCCATTACTAGATCCGTTCGGATTATGTAGGGGAATTCGCTTCTTTGTGGTACTGGTAATCCGTTATCTTGTAATTAAGATTTAATGTGAGCCAGTCAATTCGCTTCTTAATTTTGACAAAATCTTGAAAGAGACTTAGGTGAACTTAGGCACAAACACAACCCATTTGTCAAAAGTAGGCAAGGTTTTATACAAAGGAATTTATTTAGCCAAATGAAATCGATCGAATAGGTGTGTTTCGGGTCGGATCTTTCATTTTGTTACTACATCTACTCATTGGCACATTGATAAAAATAAAAAAAAGCATAGGATGCATGTGAGTGTTACAACATTATTTGAGACTTTTTCTCTTGTATATATATAATTTAATTAATAAGCTGTCTTCCTCTGCCCATTAACAACATTACGAGTTCATCTCTTCCCCACCCAAAGAAAGGGTCATTACTTAGAGCGATGTGGAGAGGGAATATGAGGATTACTTGGATGGGGGGTTGGTGAGCCCCAAGATATACACATGATCAATCATTTCTTTTGAAATAGTCCAAAGTTGACCCATGCATGTGCAACTAATATCACGCACAACCCTCGATTCCCCATCAGAGCACGCAGAGCCCTACTTGGTTGGTGGGTGTTAAGTGTTAACCGTGTTATCTCTCGGGGAGATGCTGGCCATCTCTATAAATACCACCCTCCTTATTTGCAGTCTTGCTCACCAAGCACAAGCACATCATAGCACCCATCTCTTATCCTGTTCTTACATACCGATCCTTGGCTACTCATCAACAATGGTGGCCGGATCCTTCAGCAATGACTACGAGTCCCCCATCGCCGTCGACCGGCTATGGAAGGCGGGCGTCCTAGACGCCCACGTCCTGATGCCCACCCTGCTGCCGGAGTTCGTCGCCAGCGCTGGGGTCGTGGAAGGTGACGGCGGCGTCGGCACCGTCAAACAATTCAACTTCACTGAAGGTGTGTTGGAGAACTTAAATCATAACACCTCTTATGTCAGACGTTTCGATTGATGTCAAATACTGAAACATATATATGCACACGTATCTATCTATATATATGACGACGACGTTACGACGTTAATTAGTATTTGGATCAGTAGGGATCTGTAGGATCGATCCCAGCCGACAATCCAAAAAGCTGAGATCTTTACCCTGCTTTGAGGCCGTCTAAATGCCTTCCTTGAGATCGTCAGCTAACCATATATGGCATCTATCTTCCTCCGTGATCCCCCCTGCAGTTGTGAAGGAGCATGGGTTCGTGAAGGACCGCGTGGACGTGTTGGATGCCGAGAACCACGTGTTCAAGTACTCCGTCGTCGAAGGGGGCCTCCTTGGCTCCAGGCTCAAGTCCTACTCCTACGAACTCAAGTTCGAGGCAGCGGCCGACGGCGGAAGCAAGGGGAAGCTCACCGTCGAATACGACACCGTCGACGACAGCCTCCTCACCGGGGAAGAGGAGGGCAAGCTCACCTTCGGCTTGGTCGCCATGATGAAGGCCTTGGAAGGCTACTTGCAGGCCAACCCTGCTTTGTATGCCTAAGCATGCAGCTGCAAACATCACAGGCCGATCGGTGCCGTCATCTGCTACTGCTACTTGTTGATGTGCCTATACATCTTCGTGTCTCGTTCCCCAATTTGCTTTGTGGTTTGTGTATTGCTGTGGTGAAGTAAATAAGTATTTGGATTATAGTTATGCGTCAATAAAGAAGCTCCAGAGGCCGTTCTGTAGCTAAAGATGTAATTTTGGTATATGGTGCATCAAACCCGGCGTCCTGTATTATGATCTGGTGAAAGGGTGTGGTCAATGACATGAGGATGTTCCTACACTTTAATTCTTCGTTATCTATATATATAATTACCCGTTTGAAACAATTTGTCTTAATCGCAGAAATACAGATATTCTGATATGGAATATTTTCATAAACTCACAAATTTTAGATCTTGAGATACTAAGACCCATGATATATAAACATAGAATTTTCAATTTTTTTTCTGATATGGAATATTTTCATATGGTTTCCCTCTAATACTCCCACGCACGGTTAAGATGGATCGTGAAATTGAACACAGAGAAGGTGAAAACACCAATGTGGGTCCTGACCCTACTCTGAAACAATGTAGAAATCTATAAAATCTATGTGTTGAGGTTCTTATAAGACTTGGGATATATAAGCATAAGAATTGCACTTTATTTTTCCGATATGGAATATTCCATACAATTCTCTAATAGTTGTGCATCCAACACAAGAAGAAATCCTAGTAGTAGTATCCCCCCGTGTATGTGTGTGTGCATGAGAGAGAGAGAGAGAGAGAGAGAGAGAGAGTAGTTAGGAGAGAGGACCCCAGAGGAGAACCCCACAGCCGTAGCCAGTAGGTTTAGGTAGCGGCTGATGTAGGTGGAGCGGGCACAACAGCATCCTCGTGTTTACACATGGTTCTTGTTTTAATCTACTTTCTTTAATTGATCAGATATGATGTATAAATTGGATTGTTTCATCTAATTAAGCATCTTTTAAATTTGTAGCAGAGGAAGCACATTGGAGGACTTGTAAAATGGAACAAGTAATTAGATAGCCCCAAGTGTTGTATTGAGAGAAAATCTTTCAATGTGTAAGTAAGAGACTGGTGGGACAAAGATAGTAGGAGGACTAACAAATAGTTGAGTACTTGCATGTGGTGTAGACATCTTGTTGTTCTACCTAATCTCCTCCAGTACTCCTCTGTAATGAGACTCTGGGGGTAGTTCCCTGACTATAAGAAATCCACCAATCCACATATGGTGAGACACTTATATGGATGGACTGGTCATGATCATGGCTGATATGCTTTCTGGCCAAGTTTACTAAGCGTGGGACATGCCTTGCCATCATTATCATACTCTAAAATCTTAGAGATATGTCTTACTACTCTCACCATACTTTAGAGTCTCAAAAATGTCTCGCCGCTACGATCATATTCTAGAGTCGAAGGGACATGCTTTTCTATTGCCATCGCGATCTTATAGTCGTGCCACTCTAAGGAGCCGCCCTTTAGCGGCCGATAGATAACCAGAATATATAGTTGACGAGATTGATTAGGGAATGTTCCATCCATTCTGGCTAAATTAATGAGGCCTTCATGGGTATGGAATAGAAATTGGACTCTAGTAAACTATAGTCACTTCCTTCTTTTTCACTTGTCACTCTCCCCTCTCAACTCTTGAGAATGAAAGTTTTATGCTCAGAAGGAATTAGAAGAGTTTTGATGGTTTAAGTAGAGGGTCGACTATTGATGGGTTGGTGTAATCACGCATAAAACCATGTGGTCAACCAACAATTGAGCACTATGGGTAATCCATCCCCTCCGGTGAAGATTAAAGTAATAGTCCGTTGTCGAAGAGTCAAAGCGGCAGATGATTGTTGGCTAGGGGCAATGACGACTTTCGGACATAGAGTGTTGCATCAATAGAAGGTTGAGGGGCAAAAACAATGTGCCGACTCATAAACGATCTTTTTTCATGGATCATATTGCCATAGGGCTCCAAGATGTAATATCAAGAGTGCAGATGCACTCTATTCTATTGGCCACATGAAAATTCAAAGAAGGATGAATAGATCTTACTCAGTGTTAGTAAAAAAATCAAGCAATTAAGCATGCAAGATTGAAACAAGCTAACACACGGAGAGAGAATCAATTTTATCTTGATTTGGAGCCAATCAACACCTTATACCTCCTACGAAACCTCCTAATTAAGTCTAGTCTCCCAAATAATAATTTGAGGATTCCACTAATCCAGCTAAAAGACTGAACACCTAGTGTAGGTCTTCTTATAAGAGAATTATATTTAAGACTCACAGGTCTTCCTCACCACCACGGAAGAAACACAACACTTATATTTAATATCACAATATCAAGATCTTCTTCAACACCGAGAAAAAAATCATATGTAGTTCTCGAGCCAACAAATCTTCTTGAACGAAATACCGAACTCGCAGGTTCACACGTCAAACAAGGCAAATGTCACACGATGTCTACAAACTGAGAGCGTTTTACTCGAAAGATAGGTATTCCTTATTTATTGCTATTTTCTCCCAACTTTAGTTAATATCATATCGTAAACCAAACAAGATAATTTTAATATCGGATCTGCGCCCGAAGGTATAATTTAGTCATAGTCAAACGGACAATAAGAAATTTCCCCATATGTTACCTATCGAGGTCATTGTTGTTTGGCACATATTATATATATATATATATATATAGATAACTTGCATGACATGCACCAAATAATAATGCATAGTTGACAATGATATCATTGGAAGCCTAGGTCTACTACGTGCTCCATAAACCAAGTCCTCCAATCTCCAAACTCGTAGCAATCGAAGCTAGTCTTTCAAATAATATTAGAGGAGGAAATGGTCAAGTGTGGATGGATGCCAGGTAGCTAGCTAGAGTGATGTGGAAGGAAGATAAGCTGGAGAGAGGGTTGGTGATTCCCAACATATATACATGATCAATCATATGTTTGAAATGGTCCAACTTGGCCATGCATGTACACCTAATCTCATGAGATCACCATATCACAACCCTCGATTCCCCATCAGAGCATGGAGAGCCTACTTGGTTGGTGAGTGTCATCTCGCCGGGGAGATGCTTTCCATCTCTGTACATACAGGCCTCCTTTGTGTTCTTGCTCTCCAAACCCAAACCGAAGCACATATCACCCATCTTATCTGTCATCACAAGAATTTACGGGATTATCGACGGATTTTTTCGACGAATTATTTCTCGTCGGTAATTTCGACGGATACTCCGACTACAAAAATCCGTCGAAAAATACGTCAGAACGTCCGACGGAAATATTTCCGTCGGAAAAATCTGTCGGTACTGAAATATTACCAATAGATATTTCGACGAAAATATTTCCGTCGTAAAACCGCTTTACCTCCTCCCACGAAACCTCTCTCTCTCTCTCTCTCTCTCTCTCTCTCTCCTCTCTCTCTCTCACTCTCTATCTCTCTCTCTCTCTCTCTCTCCCTCTCTCTCTCTCTCTCTCTCTCTCTCTCTCTCTCTCTCTCTCTCGCCGCCGGTCGCTGCCGCCGCTCGCCGCTGCGCCGCTCGCCGCCGCCGCCCCGCCGCCGCTGCCCTGCTTGCCGCCGCCGCCCCTCTCCCCGGTGCGTTCCACCTCCCCCTCTCTCCCCCCACCCCCCCGCCACCTTCCTCCGGCCCCCCTCCCCACCCACCCCCCCCCCCACCCGCCCCTGCACGATGCCCCCCTCCCCCCCCCCACCCGGCCCCCTCCCCTTTCCACCCACCCCCCTGCACGATGCCCCCCCCCCCCCCCCACCCGGCCCCCCTCCCCTTCCCACCCCCCACCTGCACGATGCCCCCCTCCCCTTCCCCTTCCCACCCCCCCACACCTGCACGATGCCCCCTCCCCTTCCCACCCGGCCCCCCTCCCCTTCCCACCCCCCCCACCTGCACGATCCCCCTCCCCTTCCCACCTGGCCCCCCTCCCCTTCCCACCCCCCCCCCCACCTGCACGATGCCCCCCTCCCCCCCCCCACCCGGCCCCCCTCCCCTTCCCACCCCCCCACCTGCACCCGGCCCCCCCCCCTTCCCCCCCCCCCCCCCCACATGTAATAAGTTACAACTTTATCAAAGACTAAAAAAAAATCAAACATCTGATAAAGAGTCTAATTAATTTGTATATATATGTTTCAACTCCAAACTAATATATATATATATACCAATTTTGGATTTGAGGAGGGCCACAACACCCTGATCAAGAGAGAAAAGCTATGGGTACTACTATGCCCACCCTTTTGAGAACTACTCTAATTGGGTATCCACCTACTCTAAAAATTTGAACGCATGATGATAACATAACAAGACAGAGAGAGCCCCCACGTGTGGGTAGCTTGCTTCCCTGTTGTTCCTTGTTTTTGCCCCAATGGAGGAGGCACCAACCCTGGAAACCAATTTGTAATATACTTGGAGCCTCCAAAGTTTCCCAAGGATATATATTTCTCGATCTAACTTTCAATTAAAGAGCTGTGAGCTTTTATATGACAATCATCAAAAAAATTCGGGTGCGTCTACTCACTCCTCTCTGATATACATTTAGTGAGTTCCCTACAAGCCAATTCATATTAGTGATGGCACTTGTAATCTTGTAGCAATCTCTTTTGGTAATTAAATGAGGTGTTGCATTACTTGTTGTTTATTTGTAGTCATTTGATTGATTCTTTCATATTTACCATATTATGATTTAATTTCATTTTTTAAATTACTAATGAATAAATTGTTATAAATTTTTTTCTAATTAGTGATGAGAGTTCGCGATTGGAAATTAGACTCAAAGAAGAACAAATGTCCAACGTATCAAAGTACGTGTTTGTTTGAACGAAAGATATTACCGATGGATATTCGAAGATTGCATGATGGTTTACTTTTGGTGAAAGAGAAGATGAAGAAAATCATAAAGATTATTCGGAAAGAAGAAAGACAAAGTTTAGAAAATAAAAGTGGATTATCTGTTATTGTTCAAGATGAAAAAGGACTGCGATATTCTGTAATCTTACGACGTAGTTGGTGTGGTAGTATGTACATGTTTAGTGGAAAAGACTGGTCAAACTTTGTGGAAAATAATTGTGTCAAAGAGCTTGACATTCTGAAAGTTATGTCTTCCCATTATGTACGAAGAGATGTATTTAGTAAACTATATTTAGGGATATCAGTGGTTAGTTCAAAACTTAGGAAATATAATAAGAAGCTGGTGAATAAAGAGCCGATCAAGTGATGGTGGCCTAATATGAAGACATCACGGTTTGTATGAACAAATAGTCTTTCTGTTCTTTTTAATGTTCAATACCATTAAGTATTTATATAGTGCTCAAATTTATTTGATATTCATGTATGCTTACTCTTCATTTATCTTTACGTCAACGTTTTGTTTCACCCATTAGCTCTGGGACTCTCCATATAACGTATGTATCATATGTATGGTACTTGAACGATGTGAGGGTGTGTTGGATTTTAACTCGTGACATGACATTTAATCTGTGTAGGAAAAATGTCTTATGAGAATCGGTAATTGATGTATCGTGGAATAGTGAATGGAGTTGTGACCGAGGAGTTTAAAGACGGAGTTGAAAGTTTTATTCAGTTTGCATTGAGTAATTCATCAGTAGCAGCTGATCCGATGGGTAACATCCGATGTCCGTGTTCGGCTTGTAAGAACAGAAAGTGGATATCGACATGGGATGTGCAGCATCATTTGTATACGAGAGGATTTGTTGCCCATTATGAGTTATGGTCGTCTTATGGTGAGCTGAATATTCAGTCGTCTGCACCAGCTAATTACTTTGCCTCCACAAGTACGTACGTAGACATGGTTGTCGATGATGCTGGTCCGGAGTTCAATATTCATGAAGATCAAACAAATGAAGAAGTGTCGAATGATACAGCTCAGAGATTTTATCAGTTACTTCGAGATGCTAATGAGCCATTATGGGATGGTTGTGAGAAGCATACACGGTTGTCTGCAGTGTCGCAGCTACTGAATTTGAAATCTGAATTTCATATGAGCGTCAGTTGTTTTGACCGGCTTCTCTTACTCATCAAGAGTATACTTCCTCAATCAGAGAGGTTACCTGCTGACTTTTACCATACGAAGAAGATGGTGAATGATCTGGGGCTTGGTTTTATGAAAATTGATGCATGTCCGAATCACTGTATGTTGTACTACAAAGATGATGCGGAGAAGACATCATGCTGTATTTGTAAACATGATAGATTCAAGCCCAAGAGAGGGGACATGTCAAAGCAGAAGGATGTTCCGTATAAGTCATTGCGGTACTTTCCGATCACACCCAGATTGCAGCAGTTGTTCATGTCCCCGAAGACAGCTGGACATATGACTTGGCATGCGGAAACAGTCCGTCGTGGCGAAGGTGAAATGAGTCATCCTGCCCATGGTGAAGCTTGGGCTCATTTTAGCCGTACTCATCCTTACTTCTCAAGGGATCCACGCAACGTGCGGCTGGGTTTATGCACAGACGGTTTCAATCCATTTGGAGGCTCGGTGGCGTCTTACTCATGTTGGCCAGTATTCATAACATCGTATAACCTTCCGTCAGGCATGTGCATGAAGCGTGAGAATCTGTTCCTTTCATTGCTGATTCCGGGTCCAAAAAGTCCAGGAAAAAATATAGACATATATCTCAGACCGTTGATTGATGAGCTGAAATTGTTATGGTCAGATGGGGTTCTCTCTTATGATGCATCAAGAAAAATGAATTTCAATTTGAAAGTTGCATTAATGTGGACAATAAGTGACTTTTCCAGCGTACGACATGTTATCTGGTTGGAGCACACATGGGAGCCAGCATCCAGCAGTTGAGGAGGGGCCTCAGCTACCAGGACGGCAGCCATGCTGGATCTCAGGGTAAAGTTGATCACTTCAAACTTACTGTCTTTGTTATTTATGTTATCCATTTTATGTACAAAATTAATGTGCAATTGCAGGGGGAAGATAGATCCCAGTTCTGCTTCCTGCTATATTACATCGTTGGTCCACGCACATATTCTAGGACCAGTGGATGCATGGAGAGAGTTCCCGGTGCCCGTCCGGGATTTATTATTTGACATGTTCACGGTATTTTTATTTCTTTATTTAATTACTATCTCTGTTAGTGCAAAAAGTTGAGTAATTTTATTTCTTTACAGCGGAGGTTCGCGTTCACGAGACCCGAGGATCTCCCTCGAGCTAGAGCCGTCTGAGAGTCTACTGCCCAGACTAATTTAAGAAAGTCGATGTGGGAAACCCGGGACAAGGCAATGAAGACCACATGCAACCGGGATCCTATGGCTTGGCTCGATTACAGCCATGTTTGGCTGAGGAGGGACTATTGGGAGTCCCTTTGTGAGCGTTGGGCTGCTGGACCATGGCAGGAGCGGTCACAGGCGGCAAAACGCAACTGATCATCCATTCCGGAGAAGAATGTGCATACTAGTGGGTCCGTATCTTATGCGACCCACAACCAAAAATTGGTAAGCATATTATTGTTCAATTGCTTAATACATTGATTATTATTGTGAAACTAACTAATTTTTTTGAATTGTAAGCATCACGAGCTCGAGCGTGCCCCTACTTTTCGCAAGTTATTTGATCGGACTCATAAGCGGAAGGGGACGGATGACTATGTTAGCGAGAGTGCTTGCACAATCGCTGTAAGTCAAGCTATAAATTATGAATTCAATTAAGATATTAAAATAATTTGTTTTCAATAATTTAATTTTAATTTGTTCTACAGGAGACCTACGATAGGACGATGGCGGAGCGCTATGCAGAGGGCACTCCCCAGCCAGACTTGGATCCGGTCGACGCAGCAGGAGGGTCGAGGAAGGGTCGAGTGTACGGCTTTGGGGACAGCCTGGATACTCATCCAGTGTTGTCCTCATATGCGAGTTCGATCGCTCCTCCGGCATACGCGAGTTCATCTACTGCGCCCCCCGTCAGTGGTGTAGAGGAGATTAGAGACCTCATTCGGGAAGAGCTATGGGCACAGCTACAGACACAGCAGGCAGAGCTACATACGCAGTTCGGCGATATGGTTCAGCAGTTGATCTCAGCCATGCAGGGAGTACGCCCCACACAGCCAGCACCTCAGGTCAGTATTAGTATTAATTTCATATACTTTGGATGAGATGAAACCACTAAAGAATGTCAATAGGGAAAAAAAGAAATCTAAATTAATTAACTTAACATAAGTGTAAAGGGCGTTCAATTGACGGATTTTAAAAAAACCTAAGTCTAAAGGGTCAAAACACACAACCCGGGGGTCCAAAATTCTAAATAGGGATCGGATCGGCGTTCCATTTTCACCGACACGACCGGGTGGGTTAAAGTGACATGTGGGAACTGACAGAAACCAATTTAGATCTCCGGATTGGGTTGGGCATTGAAATGACGGATCTAAAAATAACCAAGTATATATAAAGGGTCAAAACACACAACCCGGGGAGTCCAAAATCCCAAATAGGGATCGGATCGCGCGTGCCGTTTTTTCGACACGACCGGGTGGGTTAAAGTGACGTGTGGGAACTGACAAAATCCAATTTGGATCTCCGGATTGGGTTGAGCATTGAAATGACGGATCTAAAAAACAACCAAGTATATATAAAGGGTCAAAACACACAACCCGGGGGTCCAAAATCCCAAATAGGAACGAATCGGCGTGTCGTTTTCTCTGACATGACCGAGTGGATTAAAGTGACGTGTGGGAACTGACGGAATCCAATTTGGATCTTCGGATTGGGTTGGGCATTGAAATAACGGATCTAAAAAACAACCAAGTATATATAAAGGGTCAAAACGCACAACCCGGGGGTCCAAAATCCCAAATAGGGATTAGATCGGCGTGTCGTTTTCTCCGACATGACCGGGTGGATTAAAGTGACGTGTGGGAACTGAAGGAATCTAATTTGGATCTCCGGATTAGGTTGGGCATTGAAATGACGGATCTAAAAAACAGCCAAGTATATATAAAGGGTCAAAACACACAACCCGGGGGTCCAAAATCCCAAATAGGGATGGGATCGGCGTGCCCTTTTCTCCGACACGACCGGGTGGGTTAAAGGGACGTGTGGGAACTGACGGAATCCAATTTGGATCTCCAGATTGTGTTGGGCATTGAAATGACAAATCTAAAAAACAACCAAGTATATATAAAGGGCTAAAACCTACAACCCGGGGGTCCAAAATCCCAAATAGGGATCGGATCGACGTGTCATTTTCTCCGACACAACTGGGTGGGTTAAAGTGACGTGTGGGAACTGACGGAATCCAATTTGGATCTCCGGATTGGGTTGGGCATTGAAATGACGGATCTAAAAAACAACCAAGTATATATAAAGGGCTAAAACCTACAACCCAGGGGTCCAAAATCTCAAATAGGGATCGGATCGGCGTGCCGTTTTCTCCGACACGACCGGGTGGGTTAAAGTGACGTGTGGGAACTGACGGAATCCAATTTGGATCTTCGGATTGGGTTGGGCATTGAAATGACGGATCTAAAAAACAGTCAAGTATATATAAAGGGATAAAACCTACAACCAGGGGATCCAAAATTCCAAATAGGGATCGGATCGGCGTGCCGTTTTCTCCGACACGACCGGGTGGGTTAAAGTGACGTGTGGGAACTGACGGAATCCAATTTGGATTCCCGAATTGTGTTCGGCGTTCAAATGACAGATCTAAAAAACACCCAAGAAACGATGGATCTAAAAATAGTATCTAATTAAACTTGAGAAATAATCACATATTTTAAATTTAATTTTTGAAAATAATGTATGTCTTTTAATTATTATTAATGTTTCTCATATTAATTTTTTTTAAATATAGGATCCACCTCCGGCACCTGACGATGACGAGGCAGGGACAGCAGACGATCCAGCAGATCTGTCTTGATTTTTTGTATTTATTATTTTGTATGATTTTATATTTATTGTATTTTATGATTTTATGTTGATCGTGAGTATTTGTGAAATTTATGAATATTATAGCAGGTTTGAAAAATTATTTTTATTTGTCAATTTAAAATATATATATAGTTCTGACGGATTTTTCCGACGGGTTTGTGTCAGTATTGACCGACAGCAATTCCGACTGATTTACCGACGGAATATCTGTCGATAAATATGGACGGTATTTCCGACGGATTTGTCCGTCGGAGTTTTTCGACCTATTTCCGACGAAATTCTCTTCCGTCGGTAATTTCTGACCAACAATTTCTGACGGACCATTTCCGACGAGTTTCGGACGGAAATCTGTCGGAAGGGTCATGTTCCGACGGATTCTTTCCGTCGGAAAATTTGCATTTTCTTGTAGTGTGTCTTCCCCTCATCCCTTCCCCCCATCATGTTCCTACCGATCCTTGCCACTCATCAACGATGGTGGTCGGATCCTTCACCAAGGACTACGAGCCCCCCCCCCCACCCCACCCCATCGCCGTCAACCGGCTGTGGAAGGCCGGCATCCTCGACGCCCACATCCTCATATCCACCCTGTTGTCGGAGTTACATAGTCTAATAGGATATGTTTGGTATTAAGATAGACTGAGGATAAAGTGAGGATATCCTCAGTCTATCCTAATACCAAACATAGTCGCGGGGTGTTTCTTTTGTTTTTATTGTTTTGGCAGGTTCTCGGAGTGTAGAACAAGTGAGGAGCTCTTCTCTTTTGACCGATCAAAAGAGGGAAAATAGGTTTTCCACCATCTCTCGTGTCTCAGAGAAAGTGTCAGATGCTACGGATGCGATATTATCACATCACATCTTGTGGCCGCGTCAACTGACATATTGCGTCAGTGTTCTCCGACTTGTTACTAGGTCACACTACAAGAATAATAAGATTTGTCAACGACTTTATGTGAGCAGCTACAAAAAACTGTAGACGTAAGTAACATATGTCGACTGTCTCTAATAGTCGTTGACATAAGCACAACATATGTCAGCGGTCTCATAAAAACGTTGACAAAAACTTAACATATGTCAACGACTTCTAATATTCGTTGACATAAGATATATATGTCAACGGATATTAGTAGCCGTTGACATATGTTCATGACAAAATGGCGGGAAATTTTCTACTAAATTTTTAATATTTGTCGACGGCTCTAAAAAATGTTGACATATATCTTATTTGTCAAAGGCTCTTAGTAGCCGTTGACATATACTTAAAAAAATATAAAAAACCCTCCGTCCCCCTCCTTTCTCTCTCCCACCACGCCGCGCCGCCTCTTTGCTCTCTCTCTCTCTCTCTCCCCCCCCCCCGCCCCTCTCGCTTGTCTTAATGGCGAAGGTCCCTCTCTGAGCCAGCAGTAGGCGATCCGCCGACGCCGGAAATGGCGTTGCGGCGCCTTCGTCCTGGCCGCGCTGAGGCCTGTTCTCATGGCTTTCATCTTCTTGTGCTGTGGTGGCGCAGAGATATCGTGCTGGATGCACACGTCGCCCTGATGACGGTAAGTGTTCTACTGCATGTCGGCTTCCGGTGCTTTGATCTGCTGGCTGGGTGGTGATTTGTGGTGGTGCATAACTCTGAGGCAATGGAGAGTGTGTGTTTGGGTGAACGGATGTCGCCGATCGTTGCGGTGTCTGAGGCTTGCTATCAAGAATAATAAATTCTCAGTCATGGATATCACAGCTAATTTATGATGCATGCATCCCATTTGTTGTAAGCTCTTCGGTGTATGATCCTATATATGTTGCATCAAGCATCATGTACCATGCAGAATTCATGCCTTCCTTCTCTCCCGAGCGTTTTGACCTCTCGAAGGCTTATTTTGCCACAGTTGAGAGTGTGCGAGATGCACTTATAATAAACTGGAATGCAACTTATGATTACTACGGGCAGAAGAATGTGAAACAAGCATACTACATGTCTATGGAATTCCTGCAGGTCATCGATTTTTTTTATTTTTTAATCTACCTCTGCAACGGTCCCAATCCCCAGAACCTTCTCCGGGGCCCCTACCACCTCTTCGATGGCGATGGCATGCTCCATGCCCTCCTCCTTTCCTTGTCCTCATCCGACGACGATGGCGTCGCCCCTGCCACCTTCTGCAGCCGGTACGTCCATACATGCGACTGGTGGCCATGCTCGAGTACTACCAACCTCTCTCTTCCATCAGGGACCGAAGTGCTCTCAGGTATTAAATTTGCCAATCGCAGACGGTCTCATCCTCTCTAGCTTCCGTGTTCCGTGGAACCGTAGAAGCAGAGCTGCCCTGTTCTCTCCTTTGGATTTGTGTTCCAACTCAAGTGGCAAGTAGAATGAGATAAGAATATGTATGTGGTTCCTCTTTAATTAATTTGTGACTGCTGGCCATCTCTTCTACTTCCGATCTCAGCCCTCGCCAGCCATCTCCAGATCCCTCGATCTTGAAGCTGGCGAATTTGCGGGAGCAATGGAGGACGAGGCGAGCTCCCGCACCGGCGACGCTTCCACACATTCATCACCGGCGGAGGCGGTGGGCAAGCTCGGCCGGCGCGGCAAGCTCGGCCGACGCGGCCTCATTGACTGCACAGTGAGTTCGTACGCGTCATCATCCAGTGCCTGTACTCCCTCGGCTACCGGAACGCCGTCGCCGCCCTCGAGTTGGAGTCCGGCCGCCTGCTCCAAAGGGGATTCCTATGGCATTAAATTTTAGAGTTTATTTGTTATAAATATGAAAAATTGTAAAGCTAGATTTAGGTCGGGTCAAATTTTTTTTTTAAAATTATATCTTTATCAGCGGCTGAGAGTAGCCGCTGACATATTGTCTTATGTCAGCGGCCCCAGCCGCTGACATATTCAACATATATCAACTGTCTTAGCAGCCGCTGACATATGTACAATATGTCAACGGCCCACTATAGTCGGTGACAAACGTTAGTCGACGACATATTTGTCAACGGCTCATAAGCCGCTGACATATGTCTATGTCAACAAATTTTCATCTTTTGTCAACGTCCCCAAGACTCCACAAGTAAAGACATTACTCTGCTGGTGGTGTAGGTGTAATGGCCCTGAATATTTATGTCCAATAAGGCTCCATATCCAAGTCCGCCTCCCGCGATCGGATCGAAGTCTCGCAAGGGATAGCTCACACACGTGTCCAGTAAGAATATAAAAGACAACCACAACAGTATAAGACACAAGAAAGTACATATGCTCATACCTGAATATAACAATGTACAACTGTCTCAATACATTATTACATGTCCAAGAAAAAAGTACAACTATCTAGGGCATACCCCGAGGGAGCACAAGCTCACACAACACAACTAACTCTACTGCTGGTGGTACAAGTTTGTCACAACGCCTCCACAAACCACACAAACGGCAAGCTCTGAAAAGAATTGTAGGGGAGTGAGCATCAACAAGTCACAGGCTCAATAGGGGCCACCCAAAAACAACACCTGCAAATAGAAGAGTCCTCAACCCTAAAAGATCTCACTGGCAACACCAATAGTCAAACCATATCATACTCACAGCATTACATGATTAGCAACAACTAAACATAATCTCATTAGCTAATACAAATCTCGGAAGGTAAAAGGAGCAACAGGACTAGCACCACACCACTAGTCCACTCAACAACTGAATTGCCTAGGCCAAATGCTTCACAGGCAAACCACGACAACAACTGGTCGCCTAAGATACAAGCTTCATAGGCAACCTACCCATGTAGGGTAACAGGACTGGCATCAACATGTCAACCCACCACACGTACAAACCATAATCGAAAGTTTACCTGAAGAAGGGTAAAACACAATGGGTGGAAGGTCACACCACACGACCTTCAAAGAACACAAGTCTACCTCTACACCTGAAGAGGCTGGTACACGACGTACCACAACACAAAACTACCCACGAAGGGTACAGGTACCTACCTCCACGAGGTACCACCACGGAATCACAACAAGAACCGTGCCACCACCAGGGCACATCACAACGAGAGAAACCTCTATCAACGAGCCACTACACGCAAACCTCAACTAGTGGCAAAGCACGAGTCTGAAAAGTACGACGCCACCACACGGGAACGGACTACTGGTTCATGACGTCAATATCCAACCCGGACAACACAACACAAGAACCACCTCTCAGTCTCGTAGCCAAGGACACATAGTCCAACTACCGCTCCACAACTACACAGTAAAGTCAACACACAGTGGAGACCAACCAACACCACACCTGCAGACCACACAGCTGCAGGCCCATGCCTGGCACCTTTAGGGACTCTGGCCTGAGCTCCCTAAAGTGATGCACTGGAAACACCGGACTAGCTGGAGACCAGTACGTCTACTAGTGTTCGTACCCCCAACCACGAGCGCGCTACAAGCGACTACACACCCACAAATACAAGTCGCTGCCCCCAGTCGTCTTTCCCTTAGCCGGACGTATAACTCAAACACATGAGTGAGGGTGTCCAGGAAGACGACTCAGACCTCAGTGGTACACACCGTACCGGGACACGCCCCGAGCACAACGTTCCTGGCTCACACAGAACCTGGGGTACCCGACTGAAGAGGTATTCCGGAATAGGCGCCGGACCACCAAACTCAGCAACACACAAACTACGATACATACTTATACAATCCTTTATTTATAAATCACGGTATACGAGTGTTAGAATTAGATTAACACCGGTCATCTGGTGACCCTCAAGCTATCCTACACCGATACATACATAAACCACAACCACATAACGAAATCTTGCATGTCATTGGTCACCTCGTGACCTCCATAGCAACATACACCACTTAACACATTAATCACTTAATATAAGAACAATACAAATCCATGACTAACTAATCATGTAACAACTCTTAATCCTACACATGCTTGACTAATTAAATCATCTTAAATAACCTATAAAAGACGTCAAATGACGAGGCTAGGTTCACACTAGAACCTCACTGCCCAACCACCACAAACTAACCACATGCACAACATTCAAACCACGTAAACACCAAGTCAACCACGTGAACGACACACTCCTTGACCGCTACAAGTGCCAACGCACCATTCACCAATGCCATACACAACACATAACGATAATCTGATAACAATATAACCATGCACAAACATTTAGCCTTTGGAACCCTTAACGCGACAAAGTCCTTGGTCGCCTTCAGAACGTATGTCGCGTTCAGAAACAGAACGCGACAGGTCGGCCTATCGCGTTCTAAACGCGACATATCGAAGATCGAAATTATGCCAGAGATACCAATTACCAACCTGATACATAACAACCAATGTAGGGCTGTTAATTGGGTCGAAGGTCCAGTGGCCCGGCTTGATTTACATGGGTTTGGATCAGATAATTTATTTATTTTTAATTTTGAGCCCAACCCGGAGTAAGATTGGGCCGAACTCGAGCTTGGCTCGGCCCAGCCCGAGCGACCCGGTGGTTCGATTTTTTTAAAAAATAAATAAATAACACAACAATAATTTTAATATTTTAAAATTTTAGATTGAAAATTATATTGTGGAGCTATATTTAATGACTTAACATTTATTTTATATTTGTAACAATAAAAAATAAGTTTATCTAGATTAGTCTAATATTTATTCTATGTTTTTTTGATTCAATAAACACTAATTTTATTGAAATAATAATAATAATAATAATATCTTTAAAAATAAAACTGGGCTGGACTGGACCTGGACTGAATGATTACATACCGAACTGGACTCAGACCAGCACAGATCTAATTCAGGTCCAGCCCATTGCCACCCCTAAACCGATGTCGATCCTAGAGACAAAATCACTTCGATAAACTAAAAACTACAAAAGGTGAAATGAAGAAACACTATTAAGACAGGGAAGAATAGTATCCTACTCCCAGCAATCGGACCGACAATATGACTAGAGGTTTTTGGAGATGACGAAACCCCCCAAAAAATTTGAAAGGATATAAACCTTCATGTCAGCAAAATAATGGAGGAGATGGAGGTGAAGAGACAGAAGAGGAAGGATAAGAGAGGGAGGATTTGGGGGAAAATGGGAGGCGGTGACTAGGGGTGTCAATGTGCTGGGTTAATTTGAAACTCAATTTGGGTTAAAATATGATGGCCCATGGATCTCTTTTGAAGCCCATTTGTCAAACCCATCACTTGATGAGTTGGACTCGGGTTAGCTCATTGAGCTAAAAGACATCAATAACCATACCTATCAATAACCACCATACCTACACATGCATTAAAAATATGCTTAAATAAAGAAACATGTTTCCACCACACCAACAGTTCTTTATAAATTAAAACATGCTTAAATTAAAATAGTGAATCTATCTATATATTAGTTTGATGGGCTGAAACGGGTTCCAATGGGCTACCATGAATTTGTTTTACTTTGATCCATTAAATTTGGGTTAGACTTGAGTTGAGTTATTTTAGTGTTGGGCTAAACTAGATTTAAATTGGGCCAACCCAAGCCCACCCATTGACACCCCTAGCGGTGACAAAGGCTTTGAATTTGGAGGTGGAGGCGTAGACGGATCTAATATATAACTAGTAGAGTTTCACAAAAAATTTAAAATTTATTGATGAGTGTAAATTTTTTATTAAATTAACTTGGTTAGAAATTTCTATTAAAAAATAACCCTATTAAATTAGTAGAATGATTTAGTTAAATAAAAATTTTACGTACGTCATTGGATGGAGGATTAATGAGGAGCAACACTTGCAAATTTTTTTTGGGTAACGTGAGGATAAAGATTTCAACATAGATTCTAACGCATATGTGTTGAAAGGTTTTAATCATTTAGTCACTCTTTTTTGTTTTAGAAAGTAATTGGCAAGACAGGAACAAGTGAACGTCCGTGAATTTTAAAAAATGGACGAAATCATGTGGAAACGGAAATCCAGAGTAAACTGGCTGCAATATGGAGTTGCAAACACCAAGTTTTTCCGTCTCTCAACCATCACGATGTTGAACCCCGTAAATTTATAATAGAAAATTGAATAGGAATGTTAGAAAATATTTATATTGATCTAATATTTATTTAAGTAATATTGAGTCTCAATCTTTTATTAAGTCAAGAGAAGAATTTATTATGAAGGCCAACTTTAAATTCTTCAATGGAGTACAAATTTAACAAGAATAATATTTCGAAGAAGAATACAACTTCAAATCTTTTGAGGGAGTAGAAGTTCATTAAGAACAAACGTTACAATATTTTGAAGTTTTTTGACGGTACAAGATCAATAACATTAATACTTCGAAGAAGAATATAACTCCAACTCTATGAAGAGAGGAACAAGGTCAACACTTCTCTTCACTTGTAAGAAAAAGTACAAGCACTTGCAAGACAAAATACATCAACTTTTAGTCTTCGTCGGAAGGACACCAAGGACTGAAACCTAAGTTCTCTCGTCACGAGGAGCCCGAAGAGTAGCAAACAGGGGTGAATTACTTGGGCGTATGGGTGTTAGTTATGGATGTCCTCCAACCAATCATAACTTGTACAATCTTGTTCTTTGATAATAATAATAAGACATTTATATTCGTTATGTGTGATTCGTTTATCGTTTCATTATGAAGTCCATGAATATACGCAATGGATATTAATTATGATGAGATCATAACAATGAGATTAATATCCTTTAAACGTATATTCTTAATTGTTCCTAGTCGGAGGATATCCGAGAAGGACATCGGATATCCGGTTAGGCTAGTATCCGGTTAGGCTAGTACAGGTTGCACCTGCTCATATGATGAGGGTGGCTGGTCTCATAGTCACTTGTGTGGGGACACAAGGTGAATCTGTAGGTGCTCATTAGAGAATGAATTCACTGAACTGATCCGTTATGAATCGCTGGATGGTATGTTACCTAACTGTCAACCAGCTAGATTTCATTGTCACAGTGCGTGATTGGTCCTTAGACCTAAGACACCAAGGACACCTTGTTGGTGGAAGGACACCTTGTTGGTGGACTTCTGGGTTTTGACCTTGACTTATAGATCTCTAGCCTGAGGTCTAATCAGTTAAGTGTTCGGATCTAGCGGAATACTTCGAAGGTGATTGTGTGGTCAATATGGGATCGCTCGCTCTCGGTAATAGGAGAGTGAATGCTCTACGGAGGATGCCTGATAGTCCCTGGCCAGGGCAAGACTACTTATCAAAAAAGAGTTTTCTGATATAGTTATGTGGCATCTAAATCGAGTGAGTGTGCAATTTAGGGTTGACAGTTGACCATACCCTAAGTGCACTCGGGAGCATTGTATGAGTGAAGGATTATAGTCACGTGGTAACTGATGATACAAAAGGTTCCTTGAATGGGTTGCTGAACCCCAATGCTTTCCAGGATCAAGTGGTGTTGCTTCACCCAACTTGATTGGAAGCCCAGTCAATTATTGTGAGACATAATTGATTGTGTAATTAATTATATGAGATGTTAATTAATTACCATAAGTCAATAAAGAGTTATGAGCTTAATGGGCTGAAAACTGGACTAGCAATTGGGCCTAGAGGGTGGTACGTTCAGAATCGGCATCTTGTGTATGATATTTCATGTTGTTTTTCGTCGATTCGCATTGTGCATAAGTCGCCATGTTTGACATGTTCGTGGGTCGCACATGGGATGTGCACTTGCCGCTTGGTACATAGAAGGTGTTTCTGGTACCAAGGCCTTCGCGAAGAACCCCTCGTGCCGTCGTTTGGCCATCTATGGAGGTGTGTACCGGCCGCCTGCAAAGTGCCACCGTCGCACAGGTTGCAGCTCTTGGACAATCCAAGATATGGCGATTTTGCAGGTTTCAGGGGTTTTTCCGGGGGTTTTCTGGGTGCCCAGGGCGAAGGGGGCGGCGGGGGGGCGCGGTGACCCGCCGCGGCCTTGCGCAAAGGGGCGGCGGCGGCCTAGGGTTCGCCCCTCGGGCAACCCAGGCGGCGGCGGAGGGGGCGACCCCGCGGGTCGCCCCCGCGGGCCCTGGGTCCGGGTAAGTCACCCGGACCAGGGCGGGGCCCGGGCCACCCGCGCGGGTGGCCCGCGTTCCCACCGGATCCGGTTGGACCGGATCCGGTCCACCCCTCCCTTTTTTTCAAAATTTAAAATGTTTTAAATTGTTTTTAAATTGTTTAAAATTCAGAAAAAAAAATGTTTTAAAATCCCAAAAAATTATGAAAAAAATGATTTTTTGAGTTTTAAAATTGTTTTAACTCTCTGTAAATTATTTTCATATAAATGACCCATTACTTAATTGGTTTAAAGAAAATCTGAAACCGTTTTAGTTATTTCCTCTAATCTAATTAAGACATGTTAATTGATTTAGAAATGTGAATTTTAATTAATTAACTGTACATCTTGGCGACTTCATGTAGTAACGGTGAATGAGACGTTTATCTAATGTTGATTAGATGATATCCATGTTAGCTAAATGCTTAGTTAAATGGTTTTCAAAGTATAATTATATTAATTTTAAGTAAATATTTCAGAAGTAATTATGTGATAATTACTTGTTGATGCATGTGATGTGTGTGGATGGATGGTCATGGACTTAGATATCATGTGATGATGTTATGGTAATGGCAAATGATGTAATTTATGAGGACTGTGTGCCTCTCTCTCTCCCTCCATTGAATCCGGGTTGTACATTCTATCTCCTCTTATTATGTACTCCCCTTGACTTGTTCAGGTTTCTTATTATTATCTGATGTACATTTATGGGCCTGCGAGCCCAATTTAAATATTACTTGTAATTTTAAGAAGCGGATTGGCGGAGATGGGAGGGAGAGTACCATGCAGGACTTGCTGGAGATAAAGTTACATCAAGCTAAAGCATCAGATGCAGGGCTGCCATTTGTTCACCATATTTTGGATTACCAGCTGGCTCTGGTAATGCCACTCTAGGTTAAAGTCCATGATCATCCATCGTTTTCTTCATATATATGATATGTGTGGAATGTGCTATGATATATATAATTAAATATATATATTCCAAATTCTATATATCAATAGCACGCAGATATAGAGACCAAGATAAAATATGTCAAAATCCCTCCTCGTTCAAAATTTAAGCCGTAGCGTAATCATTTAGAATGAATTACGTGGCCCTCCATCATTATAGTTTTAGGATTGCCATTAGATCGGGCAAGTTGTGTTGTGCTATCCACAAGGCTTGCCAAATCTGATGACAGACTAAAACTATGGCATAATGATGCCTTAAACGGGGTAGAGGACCGGTGTAGCTTTGTTGTGCTATCCACAAGGGCTACATCCAAATCTATGCTCGTTAGTAATGATGGTACTACTTAGACTGGATTTAATGACTTGTTGTACTATCCACAAGGTCATTAAAATTCAGGGGCCAAATAAGATCGGATATTGCAAGAGTTGCAAGTGTCAAGGGTTGACCGCTTTCAGATCATAGTATGGTGTGTTGTGCTATCCACAAGATCATGCTATGAGTCTGTGAGATTCCGATCCCCGCTAGGAGACTGTCGATGTCTCCCATTCTGTATATCTGGGGGTTATACAGTCTGTCGGAAAATAGTGGGAGCTAATCTTGATTAAAGTCCTAATCTAGATTTAATTATTATTATGAACATCTGCTAGTTGTGTTTACATTTCCTTTATAGGCAAAAATGTCGTCGGGTTATAACCCACTCCGTGGCATACTGGATGCCAACAAATTGACAGGCCCGAACTACTCGGAATAGCTCAAGAACCTGAAGATTGTCCTCAGGTCTGAGCGCATTGCCTATGTCCTGGAAGGTGAGTTTAGCTGAGATGCTAAACATGCTGAAGACTGCTGAGGGCAACCTTAAGAAGGAAAAGCCTGATGTTCTCATGGTTGGAAGGTCCAACAGGAAGAGGAGAGCAGTGCAAGCCTTTAAGAAAGGCAATGCAAAGAAGCAGTCCAAGCAGAAACAAAAGAAGGACACAGGCAAAGAAGAAGAAAAGGGCGAGTGCTTCCACTACAAGAAAAAGAGGCACTGGAAAAGAAATTGCAAGGACTACCTTGCATTGAAGGCTCAGGAGAAGCAAAAGCTGGGCGAAGCTTCAGGTATCTATATGATAGATCTTCACTTGTCTATTAGAGATTCCACATCTTGGGCTTTAGACACTAGATGTGCTTCTCATGTCTGCAATGATGTGTAGATGTTGACAAGTAGAAAGAAGCTGAGCAAGGGCGAGGTGAACTTGAGGCTTGTAAACGGCGCAAGTGTTGCTGCACATACTATGGGGACAGTGAAGCTCAAGTTACTCTCAGGAGATTTACTTTCATTAGATGATTGCTACTTTGTGCCTAGCATTATTAAGAACATTGTTTCTTTTTGTTTTAGATAGAATTGGATACAAGTTTACCATTGAGAACAATAATTGTTCAGTTTATTGAGAAATAAACTAGTTGCTTTAGCAAATTTGGTAAATGGTTGTATCTACTTGATGTTTCTTGTGCAAATCTCCATGTTGATGTTTCTCCTAAGAGAAGTAAGAATAGTGTGAACACTGCCTACTTGTGGCATTGTAGGCTTGGTCACATTGGCGAGAATAGGCTTCAAAAGTTGCATAAGAATGGATACTTGGATCCATTTGATTATGAATCATATGCAACTTGCGAATCCTGTTTAATGGGTAAGTTGACCAAATCTCCATTTAGTGGACATGGAGATAGGGCCAAGGACATATTGGAACTAATACACTCGGATGTATGTGGTCCAATGTCTACCCAAGCCAAGGGTGGCTACTCATACTTCATTACATTCACAGATGACTACTCAAGGTTCGGATTTGTTTACTTAATGAAGTACAAATCTGAAGCTTTGGGAAGTTCCAAGAATTAAGAATGAAGTTGAGAAGCAAACTGGAAAGAGTATTAAAATCCTACGGTCAGACCGATGAGGTGAATACTTGAGTACAGAGTTCACACAATTCTTAAAGGACAATGTATCCTTTCTCAATGGACTCCTCCCTATACACCACGATTAATGTTGTATCGGAAAGGGAATCGCACCTTGTTGGACATGGTACGATCCATGATGAGCCGTTCGCAGTTACCAGTTTCCCTATGGGGATATGCGCTAGAGTCAGCGGCATATCTGCTGAACAGGGTCCCAGTAAATCTGTGTCTTCACTCCATATGAGATATGGAAGGTTAGAAAGCCTGATTTTAAACATGTTAAATATGGGGCTGTCCTGCCACGTGAGGAGACATGACCCCAGATAAACTGGAATCCATAACCGATAAGTGCAGGTTTGTTGGATACCCAAAAGAAAGTTTGGGTACTACTTTTACCATCCTGGTGAACAAAGAGTGTTTGTCGCCAGGAGAGCTGTCTTCTTGGAAGAGGATTACCTTACCCAAGAGGACAGTGGGAGTAAAGTAGATCTAGAAGAGGTTCTAGATCCACAATTGTGCAAAGTCCACCCGTGAACATCGGTTCCGGAACCTGTTCAGGAATATACACACATTCAGCGTAGTCTGGTAGAGTACCTGACAACCTGAAAGATATGTTGGACATATCATGAAGGCATGTCTTATGATGAGGATGATGATCCAAAGACCTACCAAGAGGCTGTTGATTGTCCTCAGTCAGAGAAGTGGCGAGATGTCCTGAATTCTAAGATGCAGTCCATGTACACCAACCAAGTTTGGAATTTGGTAGACTTGCCCGAAGGTATTGTACCTATTGGGTGCAAGTGATCTTTAAGAGAAAGATCAGTGCAGATGGACAAATCGACACTTATAAGGCAAGGGTGGTGGCAAAGGGTATCGTCAAAGGCAAGGAATTGACTATGACGAAACTTTCTCACTAGTGCTATGATAAAGTCGATCAGAATTCTTCTTGCCATTGCTGCATACTTTGATTACGAGATCTGGCGATGGATGTAAAAACGCTTTCCTTAATGGAAACATTGAGGAGGAAGTGTATATGATACACCTGAGTGTTTTACATCCAAAGAGTGTTCAGACAAGTATGCAGCTTCAAAGATCCATCTATGGATGAAGCAAGCTTCTCGTAGTTGGAACATAAGGTTTGATGAGGCTATCAAATCTTATGACTTCATTAAGAATGAAGATGAACCATGTGGGTATAAGAAATCAGTGGGAGTGCTATCACTTTTCTCGTACTTTACGTTGATGACATCTTACTCATTGGGAATGATGTAGGGATGCTATCATCAGTAAAAGTTTGGTTGTCAAAACTTCTCCATGAAGGATTTGGGAGAAGCATCCTACGTATTAGGAATACGTATCTATAGAGATAGATCTAAGAATGCTTGGCTTGACCCAATCCATGTACATAGATACCATTGTCAAAGGTTTGGCATGGAAAATTCCAAGAGAGTCTCATACCTATGAGACATGGGATTATTCTCTCTAAGAGAGCAGTCTCCTAAGACTCCTGAAGAGAGGGCAGCCATGGATAGAGTCCCCTATGCCTCGGCTATAGGGTCTATCATGTATGCCATGCTATGTACAAGACCTGTGGCATTTGCTCTAAGTGTTACGAGCAGATATCAGGCAAATCCAGGTGAAACACACTGGATGGCTATGAAATGTATCCTTAAGTACTTGAGAAGGACTAAGGATATATTTTCTGGTCTATGGAGGAGGGGACTTGAAACTTCAGGCATATAGGACTCGAGTTTCCAGTCAGACCCAAATGATAGCAAGTCTACATCTGGGTTTGTGTTCACTTTGAATGGGGGTGCAGTGAGCTGAGAAGTTCAAGCAAGAAACACACTGCAGACTCGACGACAGAAGCTGAGTACATTGCTACAGCTGAATCCGCCAAGGAGGCAGTGTGGATGAAGAAGTTCCTCACCGACCTTGGTGTGGTGCCAGGTGACTCTGATCCAATCCCATTGTTGTGTGACACAATGGGGCCATTGCGCAAGCGAAAGAGCCGCGGTCTCATCAGAAGTCGAAGCACATTCTGAGGCGATTTCACCTGATCAGGGAGATAATCACTAGAGGAGATGTACTGGTGGAAAGAGTTCCTTCAGTCGACAACATTGCAGATCCTTGACGAAGCCTCTGTCTCAAATGTGTTTGAGCGCCACCTTGAGTCATGGGTTTTGAGGCTTAAGGTGATTGCTTTAGTCTAAGTGGGAGATTGTTAGTTATGGATGTCCTCAAGCCAATCATAACTTGTACAATCTGTTCTTGATAATATAATAAAGCTTTTTTATATTCGTTATGTGTGATTCGTTTATCATTTCATTATGAAGTCCATGAATATGCGCAATGGATATTAATTATGATGAATCATAACAACGAGATTAATATCCTTTAAACGTATATCCTTAATTGTTCCTAGTCGGAGGATATCCGAGAAGACATCGGATATCTGGTTAGGCTAGTACAGGTTGCACCTGCTCATATGATGAGGGTGGTGGTCTCATAGTCACTTGTGTGGGGACACTAAGGTGAATCTGTAGGGCTCATTAGAGAATGAGTTCACTGAACTGATCCGTTTGAATCGCTGGATGGTAATGTTACCTAACTGTCAACCAGCGTATTCATTGTCACAGTGGCGTGATTGGTCCTTAGACCTGAGACACCAAGGACACCTTGTTGGTGGACTTCTGGGTTTTGACCTTGACTTAGATCTCTAGCCATGAGCTTAATCAGTTAAGTGTTCGGATCTAGCGGAATACCTTCAAGGTATTGTGTGGTCAATATGGGATCGCTCGCTCTCGGTAATAGGAGAGTGAATGCTCTATGAAAGGATGCCTGATAGTCCCTGGCCAGGGCAAGACTACTTATCAGAAAAGGAGTTTTTCTGATATAGTTATGCGGCATCTAAACCTGTGAGTGTGCAATTTAGGGTTTGACAGTTGACCATACCCTAAGTGCACTCGGAGCATTGTACGAGCGAAGGATTATAGTCACGTGGTAACTGATGATACAAAGGTTCCTTGAATGGGTTGCTGAACCCCAATGCTTTCCAGGATCAAGTGTTGTTGCGTTGGCACCCAACTTGATTGAAGCCCAGTCAATTATCGTTTCCGCTGGCCCCCGATCGATTCTTACAATGGGAGCCAAAGAGGGGAGACCCCTCTGAGTATGGAATCCCTATCCGAAGGGACTCCCCAACCAAATAGGGGAGCTCCCCCTACTCGGATGGACTCCCATTCTCCCTACTTGGATGGGGAGTCCATTCGAGTAGGGAAGCCCGGAGGGACCTCCCTCCGGGAAATCTCTCTCCTCCTTCTCTTTCAAATCTCTATTTATACCCCTCCAAACAATATTGGAAAGGGGTCAGAGTTTTTGGAAAGGGATTCGAAAGGCTCGCACGAAAATGACTCTCGGCATGAAGTGTTTGTGTTCAGCGTAAAAGTGCTTGTGCACGGCAAGCTACGATCGTCTCTGACTGAAACCCTCTGTGTATATGAATATCCCCCCCCCCCCCCGTTGAGCAGGACTCCATGAAGATAAAAATGTTTAAATGTTCATGTCCATATCTCCATGTTGAGAGAGACTATATGGGGATGAAATGTTTGTATATTTATATGTGCATACTTCTATAGGGAGACTCTGTCCAAGAAGAGACTTTGCTCGAGACGCGCTCATATGTTCATCATATATGTCCATATGTGCGTACCTCCATAGAGAGACTTTGTCCAAGTGAAGACTATGCCTGAGGCGCGCTCATATGTTCATCATATATGTTCATATGCACATGTCTCTATTTCGAGACTTTGCCCATGCAAAAACTCTATTTGGGGCACGTTCATATGTATATCTCTATATGGAGACTATGTGGCCATAAAAACCATGTGTGCGCATGGAGACCACATGTTCGTGAAATGTTCATGTGTATATCACTCTATGTGAAGGCCACGTAGATTTTACCACATATGTTTATGGAGATCCCTCTTGTTGGTCATCAAGCAATTATAGGGGTATTAAATGAAAACTCTCACTTATCAAGTGCTACAAGTTCTCCATTTTTTATCAAGTGCTACAAGTTCTCCATCGGCCAAAGATCCCTTAAAGCAATGAAGAAGAAGAAGAAGGCACTATTGGGGTCATGGAAAGCTGAAGACCATTCAAAGGATTGCAAGGGCGGTTCATATGATATATTATAGAAAGTCCCTCTAAAAGAGCAGAAATGGTAAAAAAAAAAAAAATCTTCAAAATGACGAAAAGTTATAAGAAGCCCCTGAGAGGATAAGAATTACATAAGGGTCTTCGGAAATCAAAATTGTAGAAATGTCTTCAAAGGACAGAAATTATAAAGAAGTGCTGGTAAAGACCAAATACAATGTTGTCCAAATCTTCTTCTTCTTCAAAAGACAACATTAGTCAAGTTTTCAGTTCTCTGATCATATCAATGTCGTCTGCATGGCTCCGTGGAACGGTACCCACGTCACTTCCATGAAATGAGGTGTGCTCTTCTGAGTTTATGATATGACTAAGAAGTCAGAGAATGACAGAGTAGCCCAGGGAGGTCAAGAAATGACATAAATACCCTGGAAATGTCAAGAAGTGGCCGACAAGCCTAGTTCATGTCGTTTGCACGGCCTGGTGGAGTGAGATTCATGTCACTTCCTTGAAGTGGCGTGCGCTCTCTTGAATTCGACTTATGACTGGCCACCCCAAATTTTGGGATCGTTAAAAAATGATAGAAATCTATGGACATGTCAAGAAATGACAAAAATATTTGAGAAATGTCAAGATATGGCATAAACGCTCGAGAATGCCAAGAAGTGGCTATAATGTCCAAGAAGATCAAGAAATGACAGGAGCACTAGGAAAGTCAAAGAAATGACAGTTATACCTAGAAAGAATTAGAAATTGCAATTATACCCATAAAGGGGTTAACAAGTGTAATAAAACTCTTTAAAAATGTATAAAATTATCGAAAGACCCACAAAAGATATGAAATTACAAAATACCCAAGAAAGGGTAAAAGCTGCAACAATACCCAAAGAGAGTCAAATATACTTTACGGACACCAAGTCCACTCTAAAGGTTTGATCACCATCAAAGAGTGATCATGACTACCAATAAAGTCAACCGCTCGATCGTGACAAAAGTAAAGTCAATTGTCTAATCGTGACAGAAATGAAGCAAATCAATCCTAATACAGTTAGGAGAAAATTCAAAGAGTCCAATTGTGATGAGAACGTAATTCTAGAGACTCGATTTTATAATCGGGACCAATTGCAAGGGTCTTCAAAGATCACATTGTAATCCAAATTACAATTTTCTAACTCTTTGGACTTTGTGCCAAAAATGAATCTCGACATCATTATCAAAGATATTTGGATTCATTCCGATATAAATTAACACCGACTATGGTCAGTGGAGAAGAGTGCAGTACACGAAATCTAAAATCGTCTGCTAAAATAAATATGCGAAACAAATACACTAAATCAAGTTGCAACCATCTAATAAATAGACACACCAAATCTCTCACCAAGCAAATTCCAAAATTAAATGAATTGGGACACCCACACATAAAAATACATCCACATACCACCCAAAAGTTTATTTAAAAAGATGAAAATTTCGCGTGTTCCAACCCATGATCAAACAAAGGAGAAATAGACTGGAAAAATTAATTACAGATCAAGGTGACGAAGTAACTGAGCAACGTACATGCAATCACTACGGAATTAGTTAAGCATTTCCAGATCAGATGGCCCTCTTCATGTGAGAATCTCTCTGAGATAGATGAGAGCCTACCTTTAAGAGTTTTTATCTCATCAAGAGGAACCTTTTTCAAAGCTGTTTGGGAAGATATAAAAGAAGATATCATAGATGCATTCACCAGTTTCTATTGGTTAATTTGGGGAGCTATCTAGAGCAATTAGTAGCACCTTCATTGCTCTGGTACCTGAAGTAGAGAATCCACAGAGGGCCAAGGATCTGAGGCCGATAAGTCTCTGTAATGAGTTGTATACAATTTTATCCAGAGTGCTCATTAATAGACTGAGCAAAGTCTTGGCTGTAATATTAATAGCACCTTCCTCGGAACAAACAGCTTTTGTACCAGGTAGATCCGATTGTGGACAACATCTTGGTGGCACAAGAGCTCCAACATCCTATGTTCAACAAGAGAAAACCAAGAGATCTTGTGTTATTGAAACTGGATGTGGAAAAAAAATATATGACAGAGTAGAATGGAATGTAACCGACAAATTAAGGTGGCGTTTGATAACACTTATTTAAAATATCTAAATCTAATATCGTATCTATTTTTTAAATCTGAAATTTAAAAAAATTTAATATATATCAGATATAATTTAAGAGGTGTTTGATAACTAATTTAAACAACATTTGAATTGTAATGTAGTTGGTTAAGATATTACACTTTTAATAGATAAGTCTTGGGTTCAAAACTCATAATGGTCAAAATTATTTTTTCGACGATGTTCGCGGTTGGTCGCCGATCTGAAAAAAAAAAAAGTTGTTTCATCTTAACTTAAAAATTAAGTGATCTTTTAAACTTAAGTGATTAATTAAGATATAATTTCAAATATTTTATCACACAATTTAAAATCTTAAAAATTAAATATTTCAGACTTTAAACTTTAAATAAATGTTATCAAACAAGGCCAATTAAGTCTTAGATATCATGAGGTTTGAGAGGCTGGATTCAGTCTTGTATGTCTGCGACCACTATGGTTATCTTAGCTAACGGTACTGTACCCAGTACCCAGCAGATGGTTCAAACCCACTAGAGAGGGTTGAGGCAAGGGGACCCTATTTCCCCATACCATCAGTTGAAGAGTACTGTGCATGAACAGGACAAGCAGTAAACTATGACTGCAGACTGGCTGGCTAAGCAAGTAAGGGAAGCAAAGTTCTCCATCACTTGGGCTTCGGACATGGCTTATGAGCTTCCAAATATGCAAATCGGAGGCAAAGAGGAAGGAACATAAGATACTACCTGATGAGTGGGCTTCATCAGGGTACCAGGTAACATACATAGGTCTTGCTATCTTTTTGTGTGGGACATCAGGACCCCCTTTTTCTGTAGTTTTTTTATTGTGGCATTTGTGATAGATTGTGTTTTGCTTCTGGTTTAGAGGCGGCCCTGTTCTGGACTGTTGGAGGCTTGTTTTTGACCAGTGTGCTTCTCTTTTAGTTGCATTGCATTGTTAGGTGCTGTCTAAGCTCCTATCAATTACCCCCACAAAAAAAAGAAAGATCCTACCACATGTTAACTCTACTTCTGACTTCTGACGAGTTCCCTTCATATCTCAACCTGTCACACTACCAACTTTATATCCCTCCTATTTATTCGTTGGTTACAGTGGGTTTAGGTTAGTTAACTGGTTTTTAACTAGTTATGATAGACAATTCTTTGGGATTGTAGTTTGGACCGCAAATAGATCTGAATAAAATCCGAATCCGCTTCGAATCCATACTTAGGTCTCCAGATATTATCTATCTATATTATCTATATTATAATAATAAAACTCAATTTTGGCACTGCCACATGGCAGCACCAGGATGAGTTGTTTCCTACCAAAACTTCTCTAAAATTTTACACAAGAAAAAAAATCTCAAATTAAAAAAATGTACCGTCATAAACACTCTTTCTATTCCTTCCACTATCTCTCTTTTCTCATTATGGAAACCACCCACTATTTCTCTCTCCTCAACATGTTATTTATACCGCCACAAGCTCTCTCTCTAACCCAACTTCTCTCTCTCCTCAACATGATATTAATTGTTGTTTTTGGCTTCTTTATGGTCACAAACTTCTTCTTTTTTATTATGAATTCAGTGATCAGCGCAATAAATAACTATACGCTTAACATTATTGGAACAAAAAAAGAAAATAAAAATGTTTAAATATAATGTCACACAAAAATATAAATAAATATTGAAATTAGAAAAAATATTGCTCTTGGAGATGAGAATGTATGACATAACATAGATTATTAAATAGTCAACATAATTAAAATTTATCTTCACCGTATTTTTACATTTTATAGTAACATAATTTTTTATATTAAAATTGATAAATATTTATAAATAATATTTTCTATTCATCTTATTCTTTTTTAAAATATTTTCTATTCATCTTATAAATCATTATAAATAATATTTTGATATTATATATATTTGTATATGTTATTGATCTTCATTATTATCTATTACCATGGTATCTAATTTAATTTGTCATTTATTTCAAGTTTGAAAGGAAGAGTTTTCTGTGGCAGTACTAGGAAGAGTTTTATCCCACAAAACATCTCTATTTAAAAAAAATTGTATCGCCAAAAACTTCTAAGCCCATTCCACATCCGCTTCAACTTCCCATCTCTTGCTTGCCTTAACCAACCACAGAGTCTTTAACCACGTCCAACATGTTTAGCATTTTCGTTTCTCACCATTGGAACTGCTCAACAAATAAACACTTTAACATTCAAACTCTAATCATCCATCGGTAGAATTCAAAAAAATAAAACATAAGCAAAGCACGTCTCTCTCATACATCTGCATACCTTTCTCCATAATATTCAAGGCGTTGTTTCATGAACATAGGTTCTGGAGGCAACTTCACTTGCACCGACGTCCTTCTACCTCTCTAATTGCTCCCCTACATCGACTTCTTCCAGGTACAATCTTATATTGTGCAAGTGCTTTCTTATATCTCTGTATATTTTTCTTAAAAGGGTAAAAACTAACCTTAGACTACGACAATAAGTGCAACCAGGCGCCTCACTGTCGAAGACCTCCTCCTACTCCCTACATGATCTCCATTGACATCGCCTTGCACGTAGCATTACTCCGTTCTTCAATTGCATATTCTTCAAATAGTATTACTCTATTGAAGAGAACTATTTCAGACAATGATCGTAGTCCCGTGGAGAAGATCTATCTAGTGATACTACTTCTACTCAACATTCATGCAATAAGATGAAGATTAAAGTTGAAAAGGAAGATGTTTAAAGTTGAGAATTTATCTGATATCTATGACTATTTATGGCTTACACTTTATGACATAGACAAAATTTTCATATTGACTTTTTATTTACTGATAATTGCTACTTTATAACTATATGTATATTTATTATAATGCATATTATGATATTCTTATATATGTTGTTCTTATTTTATATATGCCAAGTTGTTGGGGAAGTGTCTTTTTTGAAATCCAACTTGAACTTCTGTTGTTAAAATTATTATTCATATGGATTGTTAGAAACAACATATATATGTTGTTCTATTACTCATGTATTACAGTTTTGTTCAAGAGACTGGCTAATACCCACCACTCTAAGTAAACAATGAACTTGTGATAAGGAAGAATACCATTTTGGCTGCTGATTCAATTCCTTTGTTAATAACATATTAAATATTTTGGTCAAGTTTTAGCTATTACCGAATTATCAAGTTAACGAAAGTAGATAAAATAAGCTCAATTTCTTATATATGCAGTTGTAATGTTATCATAGTAAACATCTAATGTGCATGCTTAATATGTGAAATATGCATATTATAACGGTGAATTCAGCCATATTTAATATGAATATTATATCTGTAAATTAAAATATCTATGTGTCTTTTATTTACTAACAATTGATTCTTTATCACTATATATACTTCTTATATATCTTACAATATTTTTAGATATATTATTCTTCTTTTTAGATATATTAATATATTAAAAATATTTAAATTCAAAAATTTCCGTGCATCACACGGGCTTACAACTAGTTTACAATATTCTGCGGTCCATTTAATAAATGGAGCAGTTCTGGGATCACTCAATCAGCTTCGCTTAAAACTCTATTTTTTTTAACCTTAGATCTTAGATCTAAAGGTTGGATTTGTTTTGATATAAGGGCTAAGCTTGTTTTGTGATTCTTTGATGTTTTGATAGTTGATATATACATATTTTGATAATAAATTATTTTAATATTTAATTTATATTTTAAATAAAGTTTTATCTTTATATTATATTAAAATATTATCTAAACTTATTAGATTATTATCCTTAAATATATTTGAATAATTCATATCCACTCCAAATTTAAAAGATATCTATCTAAAAATATCTGCTCCATATTCAATTTTACGAATTATTCGGATAACTATTGGAAGTGACCTCGTAGCTGCTCCGTTTACAGTCCCAATCGTAGCCAGAATCGGACAATCGGTCTTCTCATGAGAAAAATTCCCTTAAATCAACTGTTATCAAACTGTCAAATTAGCTTAACAAACTAAATAAGTTAGAATATATCCCAGGTTAAATAATTCTGAAATTACTAACTTAGAATCGATTTTACCGTCACCTAACCGGCCTAAACATAGATATTATTCGAGATACCTAGAAAAGGAGACAAGGACGTTGCCGGGATGAGGTTGGAGAACTCGCCACCATTTAACCATATCATGTAACCTGATAAAGAGGAGAATATTGTTGTAGCGTCCACTCATGTTACTTGGGGTTTGAAGTGGATTCTAAAATATACATATATTTTTAATAAAGGGGAACATATTACAATAGTATTTAGATCATAATGTTGAAGTTGTCATCCTAATGAAATGGAAATTCTTTTAAGGGTTTCTGAAAAAAAATGTAAAATTTCCATTAAACCTTTTAAGCTTGCCTCTTATAAAAGCTTATGGTTGTAACTCCTACTAGTCTAACCGACTGGTCTACTAAGATTTAACACTTGTTCCTAGAGAGAGCTGAAGAGAAATCACATCTTAAAAAATAAAGAGTAATCACACCCTAAACCCTAAACCTTTTTGAAAAGGAAGTTTTGAGCCTGACCACAACGTCATCTATATTGATGCATATTTTAAATAGACCCAAAAATTTGAACACATGAAGAATATATATATATATATATATATATATTATGAAAAAAAATAACTATGACTATTATACAGTATGTTCTGTCCAAATCGCCAAAATTTGTGGTACTGGTCCTCCCTTAACACTGGGAATCGGATTCCAATGGGACCAGATATGATGTAAATGGACTTTTTCCCCACCTGGGCCGGCCCAAACCAATCAACCCCTGAACCCAAAATTTGTGGTACTGGTCCTCCCTTAACAGTGGGAATCGGATTCCAATGGGACCAGATATGATGTTAATGGACCTCTTCCCCCACCTGGGCCGGCCCAAACCAATCAACCCGCAAATGTTGTTCTTTGTTTTTCTTTGGCGTAGGTTAGGGCTGTCAACGGATCGGATTCAGAATGGAAAATGAGTGTTTCTGTTTCTGTTTCTTATAAGAAATTTTAGAGTCGGAAATAAAAACAAAAAAGAGTGTTTCCGCTTCCACATCTATTTCCGCTTTGAGTCAGAAAAATAGAAATAGAATAAACAAATTTATATAATGAGAATAAATATATAAATTTACAACTATATTGATTATTAAGTTTAGGAATAGTTTCAAATATAAATTTAATAATCTACTAGTATAAACAATTAACAATAACAAATACTAATATATCTTCTGACATATCTTCTCCATCACATATGTTATAATGACCCTTACTGAATGAAATATGACAAGATAAAATTAGTATACTAACATCATATAGCTATATATAATGGTTGAGTAATATATAGTCGATATATGTAAGTATAAAGACTGTTAGAGAAAAAATTACCATATATGATAGATGAGAGAGTGACTACTAGTCATTAATTGGGACAATGATAGACGACATCTGCATATAGATTGGAGGTGGGGGATAACGAGTTAAAAATTTAAGAGTCAAAACTTCAAGATTGATGAGCTTTTTATATGTGTAAATATTATATAATCTATGTTCAAAAATTATCGAAAACGAAACGAAAAATTGGATGTGGAATTGAGTGTTTTTATTTTTGCATCTTATAAGAATTCAAATATCTATTTATGCTTTCTCTAAATTATCAAAAAAAAAAAATCGGAGTTCTATATCTTTAAAAAAATGTAAAAATAGATCAACTAATCGGAAAAAGGAGATCCATTAGCAGCCCTAGTGTAGGTCAAAGCTCCTTTTTAATTATATATCAATATAGTTGGGTATTACTTGGAGCATATGCGATTATATAATATATTGCCTTAAATCATTAGATTTGGACAACTTTAACACCCCCCCCCCCCCAAAAAAATAAAAACTAAACATTACCAACACAACCTTCTCCATAGTTTGCACAGGAAAATAATTAAAATGTCAAGAAATCTTCCTTGCCAATTTTCACCCACAATCTCACAACGTTGTTGCTCTCCAGATTTCACAAGTCACTGTGAGGAACTTGTAAGAAAACTCCCAATTTATGGTATCTTACCAAGAAAGATGTGTATATAAAGATCGCTATTAAAAACAGTACTATATTTTCTATCGTGAAATATCAAATTATTTGATGAATCACGTGAAAGTAGGATATTTAAAATTCGAGAGTCAAATAATTTTATAAAATTTTTGGTGGAAATAATTATCTACCATACACCTGAATATATTTATGGTAATATTCATTTGTTATCAAAATCAAGTCATGTATAGGTATTAGCAATAGGTATTTACAGATCTAGTATTATCTATTTTTCTCTCCACAAAGATCAAGATCAAATAAATATTTATTTTTTTTTCTCTCCAAGGAAAATATATCTGTGACCTATCAATAATTAATGATCTAATGAGACATAAATTGTGTAGTGTATTTATACATATCATCCTCGCATTGTTCATTTTACAGTTAACAGTCACCTTCATCAATAAATGACATTTTTTTAACAAGAAAAGTAAATAAAATATAATAAATTAATGGGTAAATTAATTAGAAGTCTCTGATTGTAACAGATAGGTCTTTACTATAACAGGACTTAACGTATACTGTAACATGTGATAACCCTTGCTGTAATGAGTTACAGCTCTATTAGGGACTAACAAATAAATCAAAAATCTGATAAGAACTCTTAATTAATTTATCTTAAATTAATCAACAACTATTTACTATATTAATAAAAATATCGTTATTTTTGTGGGCTGGGGTGGGGTGAGGGAGTTGCTTTACCCATTAACTATCCGAAAGTCGAGTTGGTTGAGTTGATATCAATTTTGTGAAAATGACATCAGCACTCTCCAATTTCCACCAATAAGAAGTCGGCGTCGTCAATGCCATCCTCGAGGTGGACAAAACCCATCTGGCACGTACCGCTTAGCCACGTCACCACAACAGCTCGTGCGTGTCGACCCGCACACAGGGACTACTCATTCACGACAGAACCCACCCGAACGTACTTCTTCTCCTCCAGAAACAAACAGATCCATGACGTCATCATATCGAAAAGCCGCGTCCAATTAAGCGGGCGATATTGCCATAAACGTACGCATTTGATGCATCATGATACGCATGTAATCTCCCATCCAAATCTTGAAATCAGGACGAGGACTGGCCCGTGGCCGAGGATGACGACGCGTGGACCGGCGCCCCGTTCATACTCCGTATCGCATCGTACATAAGCTCGTACGCGTATCTCGACGTCCATCCACGTCACGCCTTCCCTTTAATGATTGGCTGGCTGCTCCGTTTTGTATACATTCTTTTATCCTGGCTTTAGGTTACTTCTCCACCGCCCCGGCATTTGGTCCCAGTTTTTTTAACCCCTCCCCCCTATATCTGCTCTCTCTCTCTCTCTCTCTCTCTCTCTTCTCTCCTCTTTCTCTCTCTCTTTCTGCTCGCTCGGCTCGCTCGGTGGTGGTGGTGGTGTGGAGTGCCGGAGGCGGCCACCTCCCTTTTGCGTGGTTGCTCTTGTCGGATTTCTAGGGTTAGGTTTCCGGAGGGAGGCGAAGATGTCGCTGAGGCCGAGCGCGAGGACGGAGGTGCGGCGCAACCGGTACAAGGTGGCGGTGGACGCCGAGGAGGGGCGGCGGAGGAGGGAGGACAACATGGTGGAGATCCGGAAGAGTAAGAGGGAGGAGAGCCTCCAGAAGAAGAGGAGGGAGGGCATGCAGGCGCAGCCGCTCCAGCCGGCCGTCCACGCCTCCGCTGTCGAGAAGAAGGTACCGGGGGGTTCCGGCGCGCGGTTTCCCTTGTTTCCGATCTGCTTGGTTTGCTGGTTGTTGTGGGGGTCGCAATCGGGTAGATCGGCGGTTCTGCTGTCGGTCCGGTGGTTGTGCCCCACTGATCGGGATTTTAGGGTTTTTGAGATGGGCAGAATTTTAGTGATTTTATGTTTATCTGGGATTTACTTGCCTCGATCTGTTTCGATTTTCGTCTGAGTGGTGGATTTATATAGAATTCTGTCTTGTAATTAGCGTATTTTTGTTGCGATCACTGACTATTTTGAATCTGAAGCTGGAGAGCCTTCCGGCGATGGTGGCGGGAGTTTATTCGGATGATAGCAATCTACAGCTCGATGCGACCACCCAGTTCCGGAAACTCCTCTCAATAGGTATTGGGAAGTTCCTTTTAGTGTTGTTCTTGGCTATGCTCCCTTTGTATCATTACTTAGACTCCTTTCGGTGACTACGATTCAGAAAGAAGTCCTCCGATCGAAGAGGTGATCCAATCTGGTGTTGTCCCTCGCTTTGTGGAGTTTCTTACAAGGGATGATTTCCCTCAGCTTCAGGTGGGAAGCTTGGCATTGATTATGCACTGATGGTACCTTCTTTGTTCATCATTTTATTCTGATAACTTGTAGTTGAGTTCACTTACCATATGCAGTTCGAAGCTGCTTGGGCTCTGACGAACATTGCCTCTGGCACCTCGGAGAACACTAAAGTTGTGATAGACCATGGAGCAGTGCCCATATTTGTTAATCTTCTCAATTCACACAGTGATGATGTCCGTGAGCAGGTAACTGACCTTTTTCGCTGTATAGTTGCTTGTGATGTGTTCCTTTGTTTCGTGCATATATGCTCATGATAGTAAAATATGTTTGCTTCTCGTCAAATTCTGCTCTAAGTTTTCTTTCTCTGAAGGCTGTGTGGGCATTGGGCAATGTTGCCGGTGATTCTCCAAGATGCCGAGATCTTGTGCTGGCACATGGTGCGTTGCTGCCACTTCTGAATCAACTGAATGAACACGCCAAGCTTTCTATGCTTCGAAATGCAACGTGGACCTTGTCCAACTTTTGTAGAGGCAAGCCACAGCCTTCTTTTGAGCAGGTCTGGCTGCTAGTTGTGATGACTTTTGTGCGTTCTTTCTGGTCTTATGATTCTGATTGAGGACTTTGTTCTAATATTTGTTATTTTGGGCAGACAAAACCAGCGCTACCTGTTCTTGTTCGGCTCATTCATTCGAATGATGAGGAAGTTCTCACTGATGCCTGTTGGGCTCTGTCATATCTTTCCGATGGGACAAATGACAAAATTCAAGCTGTTATTGAAGCTGGTGTCTGCCCTCGGATCGTTGAATTACTTCTGTATGTATTACTACATATTCTTTGCTCATTTTGTTTCATCATTGTCATCATGATCATAATTGCCATAGTCATCATTATCATTTTATTATTTGTTGTTAAAAGTGGTGTATATGGTCTGATATTGCTTTCTACAGACATCCTTCACCTTCAGTGTTGATTCCTGCCCTCAGAACAGTTGGTAACATTGTTACTGGTGATGATTTGCAGACTCAGGTAACACTTGCTTTATGAAATTGTTTTTACTACTTTTGTTTGCTTGAGTATCTTTTTAGCTTCATGGATGAAGTTGCAAATCCTTTTCCCACCTGATGCTGATATTTATTAGAAATTGCATTATAGAAAAGGATTCTTTGTTCTTTTTCTTAAAACACTTTAGTCTTTAGAGATTCTTGAATGAAAATGCTTATGTACCTGCTTCATCCAATATTTGTATACTGAATAGAAAATTCTCGGCAATGTAATCTAGTCATGCTATCCTTCTTTCAGGTGTATAAGATCACGGCTTTCCTTTTACTGGCTGTGAATCTGCTATTCATTTACTTGTTGGTTTGGCTGGTGATCTGAGGGTGGAATGACAGTTTGTTAGTAAGAGCTATAGCCATTTGTTCTGAACAGCAGATCTAGTAATTCAAAACATGAACAAAACGAAAAAGTAGACCAAACAACTATGTGTTTCTTTCTCACCATCAGTCTGCAGGGAATATTTGTTTCTCTTATTGAAGTGTTTCTGACAGAAATTTCCAGATTGTTACTGATTGTATCTTCATTTTTATCGTGGAGAATATAAGCTGAGTTAATCTTTATAGATTACAAAATTTATTTTTGGATAATGGTCCAAAGGACTGCTAGAAGTTTCTTGGACTTGATCTACTTGCTTCATGATGGGTGTAACTAATCTGAATGGGATGACCACTTGAGTAGTGAAGATGTTCCTACTGTTAGTGGGCATTTTTTCTCTTGTTAATGTGGTAGATGCTGTTAATGATGCCGCAGCTTGGAAATAAGTGATTTAACTTTTCTTCCTTGCTGCAGATATGCAGTTGTTTTTTTCCCCCAATATTTTGCCAGTTTAACATCTATATTACAACTTTCTAATAGGCTATCGTGTTCCTTGATAGTAGATTATATGGTTTTTCTTCACACCTTTCGTTTAGATGATCCCTTCATCCTTTTCTTTCCTTGGCACTCCTGCTGTGTTTTATGCTTTGAAAGTGTCGGTACAATGGGAGAGCTCCCTTATCTGTGCATAATGATATTCTTCTTTGCGCATTCACTTAGATCCTTACCTAATAATAATGCTAAATATTGCCATTTTAGTGCATGATTTGTACATGGTTTGGCTTTACTATATGGAACTGGGCTGTTCCAACCAGGACTGGGGGAACTGGCGAGGGCTACTCTGTTTCCAGATCCTTTTTGTATTACTTTAATGACCTTGAACGACATAGCATTTTTTGGTTGGATGGCCCAGTGGCTAAGCCACTGGACTTACAAAGCCTCGCCCCGGGTACAATACCCGGGGCCCCTCCACCCGCTCTGCCCCTTTGTGAAATAAACCTAGGAAAACCTCCTGAAAAATCTCCTTTCAATTCTTCCTGGAAAAGCCTGAAGCAAGCTTCGAAGCCTGCCCGCCGGGTGTGCAAATGGGGCGCCCAACCACTGGGCTGCCCCTTGAGGCACTTGAACGACATAGCATGACATGTGGTACATAGATATTGTGTTCAGCTTGTTTTCGAATCTGTTCCAACCATCCATATCATCGTCATCAGAGCCTTATCCCATTATTTGGATTCGGCTACATGAATCCTTTTCCATCAAACATTTCTATCAAGTGTTATATTTCTGTTTAAACCCAAACAGTCAATGTCCTTCCTAATAACATTGCACCAATCCAACCATCCATATTTTCTGGTTAAAATTTATGAAAAGGGGGATTGCATTAACTTCACTAACAAGCGAGTGGCATGGGAATCATCAAATTCCGAGAGAACTTCGTCGCTTTTTCTAGCATCTTGTACTTCGTTTATTACCCATTGTTACAATGCCAAACCAAATCATTTCATTGGGGATCCACTGAAAATTCCAGAAATCTCCACCCAAGGAGTTTCTTTCATCTATTGTATCTGGGGTAATCTATCATGAAAATGAAAAAAGAATCTGGCTGCAGTGCAGAGAGAAAAAAATCTCAAGTTCCCTATGCAGCTATGCTTCGTCTTGTAATGTCTGGCTTACCTCATGATTTCTTACTTCAATCATACATTTAGATTCATAAACAGCCAAGTGTCTTTTTTCAACTTCTCTATGATTCTGCTTGGTCTGGCGTGCTTAGAAATATCTCTTATCACGAAAATGCATTTTACAGATGTTCTTCATAATACAATTAAGTGCTTTGTTAAACTGATATAAACGATCTTATTTTTCTTCCTCCAGCATATCATCGATCATCAAGCACTTCCTTGCCTTCTTAACCTGTTGACACACAATCACAAGAAAAGCATTAAGAAGGAAGCTTGCTGGACAATTTCAAATATAACTGCTGGAAATAAGGACCAAATACAGGTATCTATTGTGTGGGAACTGAGAAATGTTATTTTCTTGTCTATTTATATGTATCTTTTTTATACGGTGCATTGTTTATTATGCGTCTGCTGAGTTGCTGTTGTATCCTTTGGTTGCCGACTTCTTATTCTGGCACATTTTATAAGTGCTTCCAGAAACTCGAAAAAATGTCATTCTTATCCGTCGTGTCTTAATTGTGGTTGCTCTACTGACATTAGATTCCTCAAGGTTCCATAATAGAAGACCTAATGTTAAAACCAATGTTGATCAAATACTATTATCTGAATTTTTCCTCTCCTCCTGGAGTAATTATGAGTTTTCTGTGATCATCTCTCCTGGAGCTCCTCGAAAACATGCTAGCTCCTTGCCCCTTTGGTGGGGTATTTCAAACTAGGCGTCAACCGAGCGTAATTTAATGAAGGGATGTCCTCATTCGCCTTAAAGGGGGGAAATTTTGAACTCTCCAAGTAGAAGTTTAACAGATAAACCTGGGCATTTCAGACCGAAGCATGTCCATGGGTTTTTCCTTGTTGTTAGTTTGATCGAAATAACCTGCTCACCGGGTGTCAATTTTTAATCTCAGGCTGTGGTTAATGCTGGAATTATTGCTCCTCTTGTCCATTTGCTTCAAACTGCGGAGTTTGATATCAAGAAGGAGGCTGCTTGGGCCATCTCGAATGCTACTTCTGGAGGAACACATGAACAGATAAAGTAATGTGGATGATTTCTTACCTTTGTCTGATCCATTTTCATCTATGGGTAGCAGCTATTCATTGTTCTGTCGTGTTTGTGTTACTTACCTCTCTGCTTATGTTAGGTATTTGGTGAGCCAAGGCTGTATTAAGCCACTCAGCGATCTCCTTGTCTGCCCAGACCCGAGGATAGTCACTGTCTGCCTGGAGGGCCTTGAGAACATCCTTAAGGTTGGGGAAGCCGAGAAGAACCTGGGATCAACGGAAGGCATCAATCTCTATGCACAGATGATCGATGATGCTGAGGGTCTGGAGAAGATTGAGAATCTTCAGAGCCATGACAACACGGAGATCTACGAGAAGGCCGTGAAGATCCTCGAGACATACTGGCTGGAGGATGACGACGACGCGATGCCTACGGCGGATGCTGCACCAACTGGGTTCCGTTTTGGGAATAGCGACGTCCCTGTTCCTTCCGGCGGCTTCAACTTTGGCTGATGGTGCGTTCAATTGTTTTAATTCCCCGTTTTTTGCTGAAGATTACACGTTGTCGGTTTGATCCCACTTTCTGATCGCGTTTCACTTGTTTGACTCGCAGAGTTTCTGTTCTGTGTCTACAGGCACGGTGCCCAAATGGTGGCGGAGGGCTGTGGAGTCGTGTCGGTCCGGTCGTAGTCATGATTGAAGTGGCGGCGGTACAATAAATATAAAAGTGGGCTTAAGTGGGTTTAAGGAAGACATTTCATATATATTTTGATACCATTGAGTGCCGAATGTATTGCCTTCCGCTCGAGGTGCCTGCAGGGCGATGCTCGTCATCGTCGCCGCCGTCGTAGAGGTCTGTCTGAAGTTGGGGTGGGGTGGGGAGTTGGGGTGGGTTGGGGTGGTGGTCGGGTTGTGGATGCTTTTGGAAGTTGCTTGTCGTGGCTGTCGGTATATTTTGTCGGAGGTCATTTGAGTACAGGCTTAAAAGAGTCTTTTATCTCTTTGTACAAGAGCGTAAAAGTTGTTCCCCGAGAGAAGGGGAGGTTTTTTACTAGCATCAGATTCTTGGTTTTTTATTTCTCCCCCCCCCCTCTTCGTCTTTAAGAAGGGCCTGTGGTTTTTGAAGTAGAGTATACCCGAGTTTGTTATATGAGAATTCTGTTATGGTCAACCAACAATGTGATGAAATAGAAATGTGTTTCGGTCGTATCCCCATATGCTCACTCATTTTATGAGGATGAATGTTTTACTATTCAAAACTTATTTATCACATTTAACAGCTATTTGTCTCTCTTATTTATTAAGGGTGACATATATAGAGGTTGGATGGATGGTAAAAATTGCCTATATAGATGGATACTAAGTGTTTTCTTATAAATATACTTTATTAAAATTTTAAGAGATTGATTTGCATAGAAATGAAAAGACATGAATATGATAATTTTTTTGTGAAATTTATTCCCAATGAAAGTTCGTCGGGAAAACCTTCTCACGTTTACTTCTCCTGTTTGGTTTTTTACTTATTATGTTTCCCCGAGCACCGCAGCATTTGCCTATCAAAGTGACCTGCGCCCGACTTCGATCCCTAGCGCCGACATGGAAAATAATTGAAATAATTAATCGTAAGATAACTATTGTGCATAAACAGTATGAAACGTGTTTCTAAAAGCAAGAGGTCTCGAGTTCGATTCCTGGGGGGGATTTACCTGATTTACATGCAATCTTCGAGGTGTGTAAATCCGAGATTTTTCTGGTCAAGTGGGGTAAGGGCAATACGGGTATACGGAAAGTAGGAGCTGCCAAGTCCTGACCTTGGAATTCACGAACACCAATCCTTGAGTCCTGACCTTGGAATTCACGAACACCAATCCTTGAGTCCACAAAGCCACACGGGGCGGGATTTCCTCGTTATCAAAAAAAAAAAAAAGTATGAAACGTGTTTCTCTCGCATCACTATTGAGCAATTTGATATTTTCAATCTAATGGCGCAACGTCAGCCGCGCATGAACCCTTTTTCAACAAAGGCACACTATACACAACCACAATCATATTTAAGTTCCAAAAATTCTCTCATTGTCGGCAAAAGTACTAATGAGTTATGACCCACTTGGTTATTGCTTTGTTGTTTTACTCTTTTCATCCCTATCTAGCTAAGAAAAATGTCATGCCTTATTATTCTTTCCTAGTGGGCATGAATATGTGTGGATTTGACATATCGGATACTTAATCGCATCATATTTGTTGCTAACGATCTACTTGCAAGTCATAGAATAAAATATAATTGTGGATTTGATAATGAGATAAGAGATTTTATCCCCTTTTTAACATCCGTTTTAAGTTCATAGATAATTTGGTAAATGAGATATGATAAGTAGGGGTGATAAAAATTATATAAGATAAAAATGAAGATAACTATCCCAGTTATGGAGGGGAGATAAAAAATTATCCCCATAATGTCATTCTGGAAAATCATATATTTCTCCTTATATATACTTAAATGATGTCAAATTAGGTACACGTCATCACATCACATTAAAAGTTATCACATTCTTAATTATCTTCCATTTAAATCATTCAAATACAAAAAGCTCTTAAACATGAATAACATATACATAATTTACTTATCTTCAATCTTTTTATCTCATTATTAAAGAGGTCCTAATATTTTCAATATTTACTATTTTATCACACAATTAATTAATTTTTGAAAAAGTAACTGTGAATGACAAAAAAACGAGCTTGAATCATCCCAACTTAGGGTGAAACAAGTCAAAACTTTCACCGTAAAAAAAGTGAAACAAATCCAAAATTTATGTTTGCACACCAAACATCTTGTTTGGGAATGCTAGGGTTTTTCCAATAGAGGTTCAAAAGCTAGGTCCAGAGAAGTGATCTAGGGTTTTCCCCCGTTTGGAGAACCAACCCCCATATAATAGACTCTATTCATATTCCTGCTTCATCAACCTGAGTCTAGACAAAAGAGCAAAGATAATATACATCTTCATACCCTTGTCCTTGCCCTTAAAATACACATCTTCATGTATCTCATCCTCTTTGGACAGAGCTAAACATTTTGTCCCCCCCCCCCCCCCCCCCCCCCCCCCTTCAGACTCCCTTCTCTTCAACATTATCACAATACCCTTTGAATCAAACATTTTGCCCTTAAATAATGACCTATAAGCAGCTAACCCAAAAGTTGCACTTCTATAATAACCTACACTTTCCATCCTCTCTCCCCCCTCATCATATCTTAAAATGAAAAAGAAAAAAAAATTTTGAACAGGAGGAGCTTTCCAATACATCACATAATACAGTTTGTAGATGGGAGGCCACACCCAACAAGGGCAATATCGCCACTCCGGTAACAAAATTCCAAAAAGCCGCTAGGGTTTTCGCGGGAGGCTGGAGCCGCCATTTTATTTTGCCCTGGCGGCGGCGCCGCGCCCTCCCCGCCTTCTTTCCTTCTGCGCTCCGTTGGCCGCTGAGACGAGACACCGCGGACCAGTAGACCAATTTGTCTTTTCTTGACGTGGCATTTTTCTATTGGTCAGGCGCAGTGAACTGTACCCAGCGACGACAACCACGCACGACAACAGTACTTATTTTATGCACACTTCCACAGCCCCTTCCACTCGCCCATCTCTCCGTCGCTCTCTCTCTTCCGTCCGCCCCAATCCTCTTCTCCTCCCGCCTTCCGTTTCTGGTGTTTCCCTCCACTCCCGTGCCCCCTCTCCCTCCATTTTTTTCGTCACCAAGATCTCTCTTTTCCCCCATCCCCTTCACTGTCTCTCTCTAGATTCACAGTTGAAGCATCATCTCACAGCACCCACATTCTTTTCCTACCCCAGCACAGGTCGCAGTCGCCCCCCCCCCCCCCCTCCTTCTGCTTCGATTCCCCTCTGATCTCCATCCACCTCCCTCGGATCGGATACCTGCTACTGATCGGGAGGGAGACAGCAGAGTAGATAGAATAGGTAGTGCAAGTTTCCTGTCTTCTTAGCCTCGTTAGGGAGTAGATCTGGCAGTGAGGATTGCGCGGTGATGGATCAGGCGGACGAAAAGGTGGAATCTTTTTTGCTGGGTTTTCTATGCCGACAAGTAGCTGCTGCTCCTCCGCCCACTTGCTTCCCCGATCCGTTCGGCTCTGATGTGCTTCTTGCTTGTTGTTGCAGAGTTCGGGATCTTCTACGAGCTGGGGAGCAGCAGTGTCGGAAGAGGGAAGCATGTCGCGGGAGCCCAAGTGCTGCACAATTTGCCGAACCACGGAGACGCCTCTGTGGAGGGGCGGCCCCTCCGGCCCCAAGGTAGGGCCTTTCTTGCTGCTCTCTTCCCGTTCTTGCTGCTGCGAGTTCCTGCCTGGTGGTCTCTGTGGGCTAATCTTTGCTCTCCTCGTTTTCTGTGTGCGGCAGTCGCTCTGCAACGCCTGCGGGATCAGGTACGGGAAGAAGAGGAGGGAGCTGCAGGGGGTGGACGGCGGGGAGAAGGTGGCGAAGAAGGGGAAGAGGGGGAAGAGCGGCGTGGCGGGGGTGCTGCGGCTGCTGGCAGTGGGGAAGCAGGGGGCGCTGCTGAAGCTGAAGCAGCGGCGGCCGTGGCGGCGACTGGGGGAGGAGGAGGAGGCGGCGGTGCTGCTGATGGCGCTCTCCTGCGGCTGCCTCTACGCATAGCTAGCTGCAGGCTGCAGCAACTGCAATCCTCCCCTCCGTCTGTGCTGTCTTCAAGTACCTCTGATGATGATGTGATGATGGGTGATGTAAAACCATAGTGATGATGATGTTACTGTTTGCCGGCCAACGGAAATATTTGTTCTTTCTTTTCATGTTCTTTTTTTCTCTCCAAGTCAAAATGTGTTTTTTATATTGAGATTATTGCAAAAGCTCCTTTGCAATTTTCTTTTGTGGTTTGTGTTCATGTTGGCGTTTGGATATTTAGATTGTGATGGGCTTGTCTCAGATTAATAAGTAGTTATGTTTAGCAGTGTAAGCAACTACTTATTTTGGTAATCATAATAATGTTAGGACATGACACTAGGATATGGCAAGGGCAGATGTCTGAACCCCTCACAAGGTGTGGTGGTATGATGGATAAACCTAGGGTTGCTATCTTGAGGAAACTAACTTGAAGTGACTCTGCCTAAAATAAAAGAGAAAGATTTATTGCACTTGTCTATTACACTTTAAGTGCAATGTGACTAGGCAACAAGCTCACGTGAGATCTAACAATTAGATTGTCACTTTATCACTCTTCATGTGAGGGATATCACATGAGTTATTGTCTAGTCACATTTCACTTAAAGTGCAATGAACAAGTGCAATAAGTCTTTCTCAAAATAAAAATTAAGCAAGATGGGTCAAGATTATATTGGGTTTAGCTAAGTTGGAGTGGGGTAAATTTTCAATTTGAAAGTGATAAAAGGACTAAGTACATGTATAAAATGAATGCAAGTGGGATTGGGCCAAGCTTCATTGGCATGATTTAGTTTCTAGTTAATGGTTTTTTACTACAAATGGTTGTTAGTTAATAAACTCCTGGCAAACTAAGAATGTGGGTTGGCTTTTTCATAAGGGAGGTAGAACTTAGAGGTACCCCCTAAACAAAAGCATGCTAGGAAAGTTCCAAGTCAGTGGAAAATTTTGAGTGGTGTGATAATGGATAAGTTTGTGGTATATTTTTTTCTCCTATCCGGTTTAGATATTTAAAGCCTCGTTCATTGGACAAGGTGTGACACTTCTATCCTAGTTTCTCTCTTAAAAAGATTTTTTTTTATAACTTAGATAAGGTGAGGACAACGGATGAGAACATTTAGGATTTTTGCTTTTCGATTTATATGAAACTTAAATAAGATAGCTAAACCTATATATAAAAATAAAGGAATTTTAAAAATTATTTAGTTAAATATGCTCATTTCTAAGATATTCACAAAAGTATGCCTCTACTTTACCATGTGAGCAAACTTGCCACATCTTCATTTGCAATGCCATTTTTTCTTCCATGTTTGCCACCTTATCCTTTGTCATGTCATCTTTTGACATGCGATCTTACGTCCATGAGTATGACAAGTTTTTAAAATTGAGTTATGAACATAAATAATTTTAAAATTACACAAATATTCTTAAAATTATCTAATTACGTAGTTTTACACTTTTGCAAGCACCACTAGACTATAACAGGTCAATATGTACAATTAACTCTTAGAATATACAAGTACACTCCATCTTACATAATTAAGTTATAATTTACACAAAGAGAGATCACTTAATTACTCAAATTATTTTTTGTTATGATGACAGGTGTGGTGGCTATTTCTAGCCACCTAGACCCCTAGGGCCCATCATGGCCCAGTACAGCCCTACACAACACTCCTCGCAGGCGCCACGCATCCTCGAACGCCGTCTGTTGACTCCAAGCAGGAGCCCCGAGCAGGGCATCTTCAGGCCCCAAGGGTGATCTCCGGACACCCTGTAGCATGTGTGGTCCAGGCATCTCCTGCCGAACAACACTGGCTCGAAGCATGCCTTAACTTCGTCAACTCCAAGCACCGAGCAGGCGGTCCAGCTACCAAATAGTCCCCCTGCTCGGCACCTCCCAAGCATGAGGAACAGAAAAGATCGTCATCAATCAGCGACGGTTACGCCCACGACGCGGCACGCACCCCACGTTAACGCATGGTCCCTCAACGGGCGCCTCAACGCATGATTCCCCGCCAAGGGCGCTAACCGGCGCGCCCTTTTCACCGTTGTTGGGGGACGTTTTGTCCCTCTCCTCCATCGCTCCTGCCTATAAAAGGTCCAGGCAACGACCATGCAAAGGCATGCATTCTCATGCACATGAAGCCACACACTTCACTGAGCCTTCTTTCCTCAAGCCTCTCTACAGTTCACTGACTTAGGCATCGGAGGGTTCTCCCGGTTCTTCAACCGGCCCCCTGATCCTTTTCTGGTGTTTGCAGGCTTCTGTCTGCTACCGGCGATCGTCTTCCCTCTTCCAAGTGGAGGCCCGTTTGGCTTTTAGCCCAAATAGGAAAACCCTCTCACACTTTTGACGCCGTTGTGAGCCGAATGACGAGGTCCCGTCAGTCTAGAGCGGACTCTCGTCAACGGGTTCCCCCTGTCGACGTCGCTCTCGCCGGTGCGACCGATGCCGTTGCCACGCCCGTAATCGCCCTGGAGGTAGCAGAACTCTGGGGACAAATGCAGCAGTTGACGGGGATTTGTCTGGGGCTCCAGGCCCCGATGACTAGGCAGCCAGCCTCCTTGCCGCAGAAGCGCCAAGCGGAGTTGTCTCACCGGTGCTCTCGCGCTCCTCCTCCGCCACTGAAGAAGCAGAGGACTCGCCATGACGATCGCGTCGGGCCCCACCTAAGAGACTCACTCTGGAGCGTCGCGGCCGCTCATCGCGCCGCTCCACGGTGGATCCACCTCTCGCACGTTCCGTCGTGGGCGCCAACTCCCACTGGTATGGACGTGAGGCTTCCCCGCCCTCCGACCTGGAGCTGGCCAGACGTTTACGCCGCGTCGTCGATTTGGAACGTCGTGTAGACGCGATGGTCTAGCTGGCGGTGGGCAAGGCTCTAATGGAAGAGGACCTGGCCTTCTGCTCCCCCTTGACGGTGGAGATCTTGGAAGCTCAAGTCTCTCCCAAGCTCCCTCTACCCACCATCGCGCCATATGATGGCACCACTGACCCCGCGGACCATATCCACGGGTTTGAGTCGCATATGGTGTTCCATGGGGCATCTGATGCGGCTAAGTGCCGGCCTTCCCGCCACCTTGAAGGAAACTGCTCGGGCTTGGTTCGAAGCCCTCCCTGCAGGTTCCATCTTTTCCTTCCACCAGTTGAAGAAGTCCTTTCAGGACAACTTCCTGGGCGGAAGGTCGCAACCGCGCACCGCAGCGTCCCTTCTAGCTGTTCGGCAGAAGAAGGAGAAGCGCTGTGGGACTACGTCAAGAGTTCCAGACTGAGGCGCTCTGCATCCCGCGCCTCGACGTCCCATTAGCCACCAGTGCTCTCATCCAAGGCACTCGCGATGGCTTCCTACAGAGAACGCTGGGAGTACAGCAGCCATCCACCCTCGCTGAGCTGCTCTCCACCGCCCAGCATCACGCCGTCTGCGAGGAAAGCCTAGCCGCTGGCCGAGCAGAGCTGTGCGAGTCATCGGACAAGAAGAGGCTTTCCGACAACGGTTCCGACCGTGATCGGAAGAAAGGACGGCGAAATGGGGATTCACCGCGCCGACCACGCCCCTTCACCGACTACACCCCACTCACGGTGGCGCCCGAACAGATCCTGGCAGAGATCAGAATGAGCCCTATGTTCGGTGGCCACCAAGGATGCGCTCTGACCCCCGAAGGCGCAATCAATAAATGTACTGTCGCTTCCACCGCGACCATGGCCACGACACCTTCGAATGCCGCCAGCTTAAGGACGAGATTGAGTCCCTCATCAAGCGTGGCTATCTCAGACGGTATGTGCGCCGGAACGAAGACCGTCCCAAACGCCGAGAGCGAACTCTCGAGCAGCCGATCAACAACGAGCCTAACGAGCAAGAAATCAATGTGATCGCGGGAGGCTTCGGTGCGGGAGGAGAAAGCACCCAAAGTCGACGCGACTACGCTCGGCGAGTACACATCGTGGACAGGCCTTCAGTGCCCCGACCAGCCCCTTATCCCCCTAATCCCGCGCGTGCACAGCCCGAGGAGGCTATAACCTTCTCGGACGAAGATCTTGTAGGAGTTACTACTCCACACACTGGTGCATTGGTGGTCTCAGCCACCATCAACCATTGTAATGTGTGCCGGATCTTGGTGGATAATGGAAGTGCACCAGACGTGTTGGCCTACGACTACTTTTTACTTATGGGTCTGAAAACCGACCAGCTCACCCCTGTTGAGTCACCTCTGTTCGGCTTCTCAGGGTCTTGGTTCACCCCATGGGACGAGCTCGCCTTCTAATAACTCTTGGAACGGCCCCGAGAAGTATGACCAAGATGGTGGACTTCTTGGTCCTCCGGAATATGCTGGTTACAATGCTATCCTAGGCAGGGGTCTGATCGACAGACTCAAGGCGGTACCTTCGTCTCTTTATCAGAAGATGAAGTTTCCCACTCCGTGCGGATCGGTGAGGTGCTCGGCGACCAGCGCGAGTCTCGACGGTGCTATGTCCTCTCACTAAGGGACAAGCAGCCTCTCGAAGCCCTGACCCTTGCGCCTCCGCAAGCCGACCAGACTTCTACCAGCCGAGGAACCCGTACTGAAGATCTGCTTCTGGTCCGCATAGATAACGACCTCGAGCATGTCCTCTATATTGGCTCGCTGCTTTCGGAAGCTGAACAACAACGTTACAAGGCATTCCTCTTAGCCAATTTAGATGTGTTTGCGTGGTCGGATGACGAACTACCAGGCATCCCTCCGGACGTAATGGTGCATCGCCTTCATCTGGACCCAAAGGTTTCACCAGTCCAGCAGCGGCGGCGACCCGTCAACTAAGAACGGCAGACCGTGATCCATGATCACGTCGTCAAAAGCCGAACGGTTGGGCTCCTCCGGGAAGCCCACTACCCGAGGTGGATCTCTAATGTGGTCCTCGTACGCAAGGCTAATGGTAAATGGTGCGTATGTGTGGACTACAAAGATCTTAACAGGCTACGGCCAAAGACAACTTTCCTTTGCCGCGCATTGACCAGCTGGTAGACGCCACGTCCGGGCACGAGCTCCTCAGCTTCCTGGATGCGTATTCTGGGTACCACCAGATCAGCATGCATCCCCCAGACCAAGATGCCACTACGTTCGTCACCAACCTGGGCTTATACTGCTTCACCAGGATGCCCTTTGGTCTGAAGAACGCAGGCGCGACGTACCAGCGGTTGGTCAACAAGATGTTCGAGTAATAGATCGGGCGCAATATGGAGGTCTACGTCGATGACATGCTAGTCAAAATGCTTCCTAGCATTGACCACATCTTCGACCTCGTAGAGACTTTCGCAACTTTGCGGAAGTACAACATGAAGCTCAACCCAACCAAGTGTGCATTTGGAGTACGCTCAGGTAAGTTCCTCGGCTTCCTCGTCTCAAATAGGGGAATAGAGGCCAACCCCGAAAAGATCCAAACCATACTTGAGATGGCCAGTCCCAAGACAGTGCGCAACGTCCAGCGTCTCACTGGACGCCTCGCAGCACTTAACCGTTCATGTCCCGAGCAGCAAAAAGAAGCTTCCGTTCCTTCAAATTGCTGTGAGGCCCCAAAGGCTCCTCACAGCAAGGGGGCATGTACGGTGGACAGAAGATTGCGAAGCTGCCTTCACCGAGTTGAAGGCATACTTAGCGGCCCCACTTGTTCTCTCAAAGCCTGTGCTCGGAGAACGTTTGTTCATGTACCTTTCGGTCACTGAACACTCCATTAGTGCAGTGCTGGTCAGAGAGGAGGAGCGGCCCAGCGACCAGTCTACTACATCAGTAGGGTCCTTCAGGAGGCTGAAAGGAGGTACCCCCGAGCAGAGAAACTTGCCTTGGCTTTGTTCACAGCCGCACGGAAGCTCATGCCTTATTTTCAGACCCACTCCATTACGGTCCTTACCGACCAGCCGCTAAAGCTCATCCTTCAGCGGCCAGAGGCTTCCGGCAGGCTCATCAAATGGGCTATCGAGCTAGGCGAGTTCGACATCAGCTACCGTCCAAGGACGGCCATCAAGGCACAAGTGTTGGCCGACTTTGTTGCGGAATGTACTCTCCCTACCGAGCAGGACCCTCTATTGGCCGACGAGCCCCCATGGGAGCTCTACGTGGATGGCTCCTCTTGCGTCACAGGGAGCGGAGCAGGCTTGGTCCTCACCTCTCCGGAGGGTTTAGAGTTCCAATATGCCCTTAGGTTCCGCTTTGCGGCCTCCAATAACGTAGCCGAATACGAAGCATTGCTGTCCGGAATCCGAATGGCTAGGCACCTTAGAGCGTTTAGACTACGGGTCTTCAGCGATTCGCAATTAGTGGCCATCCAGGTGAACGGACACTTTGAGGCAAGGGAGCCCCGCATGGCACAATACCTCCAGCAGGTCAAAAGCCGAGCAGAGGGTCTCCTGTATTTTGAAGTAATACACGTGCCACGGGAGCAGAATGCGCGAGCCGATGCACTCGCCAAGTTGGCGTCTTCAGATGACATCTCCCCTTCTCGTTCCATATTCATAGAAGAGCTACCTTCACCGAGCACTGGGGTGGACATAGCAGCCGTCGAGTCTGGCCCTCCGGCTCCGAGCTGGATGGACCCTCTCCTGGCCTATCTACTTCGAGGGGAGCTTCTGCCTGACCAAAGCGAAGCCCGGAAGACTAGACTACGTTCCCATAGGTTCACCCTCATTGAAGACAACTTGTACCGGCGATCCCTTTCAAGGCCTCTCCTACGATGCCTCAGCTCCGAAGAGGTGTCTTCGGCCACTGAAGAGGTTCACGAGGGGTTGTGCGGAAGCCACTTGGGGGGCAGAACGCTGGCACACAACATTATTTGAGCAGGATTCTGGTGGCCTTCTCTGCAAAAGGACTGTCTGTCCTTTGTTAGAAAGTGCCCGGAATGCCAGAAGTTCGGGCAGCTTATCAAGCAGCCCGCCGAGCAACTTCATACCCTATTCGAACCTCGCCCTTTCGCCAGATGGGGCATTGACATTTTGGGGCCCTTCCCGAAGGCCCAAGGACAAAAGAAGTTTTTGTTCGTGGCTATTGACTACTTCACCAAGTGGATCGAAGCAGAACCTGTGGCCACGATCATCGAGCGAGCCACGTGGAAGTTCGTATGGAAGAACATCCTCTGCCGGTTTGGAGTTCCAAGGGTGATCACTTCTGACAACGGGAAGCAGTTTGACAACACATTCTTTAAGCAGAAGTGCTATGAGCTCGGCATCTACAACCACTTCACCTCGGTGGCACATCCCCAAGCAAACGGTTTGGTAGAAAATGCCAACCGACATTGCTGCACGGGATACGCACAAGGGTGGAAGCTACAAGAAGTTCTTGGATCGACGAGCTCCCTAACGTTTTGTGGTGCCACCGAACAACAGCACGAGTGGCTACCGATGAGACTCCCTTCTACCTGGCCTATGGCTCTGAATGTAACACCCCGAAAACTCTATTTACTAGAAAACTATGAATAATTGGATTATTAAATATGACCACTGTCATGATATGTAATTAACACTAATTTATATTAGTAAATGTTATTCTAGTAACGTATTTAGAGGTGCGCGCTCCCACAGGGCGACACCGGAAAACTATAACGAAATAAAAATCCGAGAACACCATAATTTTTAGAAAAATGTGGTGATAATATGTAAATATCTGGACTTTTTGGTGTACGGATTTTGAGATTAAGCTGACGCAACTATTTTTCGGGCGATTTTTCACCCAGTAGAAAATAAATTTTAAAAATTAAACTAAAATCACCATAATTTGTAAAACCATTACATTAGATTATGGTTGAAATTACAGCTTGATTGGACATTATATGAACACCCAAACATAAGCTTAATTAGGCCAGCTGATTTATTGCCTATTTACGGAAGCCATTTTTTGGGAATTTATGCATGCTTACGTAGCATGGGCAACGTCAGCCCATGTCACTGTAAGTTAAACTCCTTACACAATGGTGGCTGAGGTGTGAGTGTGAGATTGGGTGCATGGGCCATGTGTAAACAGTAAAAACCAAGGGGTTTTACTGTTTACACCTGCGCATAGGAGGTGTCATCATGCATGGAGTGGAAGTTGGGTTATAAAACGCACTCCTCTCCCTTCGTACGCACTTTTCCAAACCCCCTTTGTTCTTGCTCCTGTTTTCCCTGCTCCTTGCTGCTGGAACTACTGTTGGGAGGAGCTGCTGAAATTGCTAGCTCCACTACCTTGCAACTACTTCTGCTTCTGCTCGGGCTGCTGCTGTAGCTATCATCCTTTCTGCAGCTACCATTGTCTTCCTAGTCGGACGAAAGATACTCTTATTTGGAGAAGGAAGGATTTCGTTGATCTTGAAGTCATGTAGGTTCCTATTCTCTTTTCAAATCTTTACCCTCTGTTCTTGTTAGAAAGATCATATCCTTATTCAAGCTGCCTTTAAGCTGGTTAACCAACTTTGGTTAAGTCTGTATATGTAGTTGTAACCTCAGATTTTTTGTTTGATTCCCCTAATTACCTTGGAATCATGTAGTTATCAAGAAGAATTTTCATTTCCCTCTGATTCAGTCCTGTTCTCCACACATGACAAGAAATTCTTGAGTAATCCATTTGCTATACCTGTGGTTCTTCTGTTTTTTTCTTCCAGTCATGATAAGATTATTCTTGTAGGAAGAGGATCAACCTTGCTCTACTCTAGAAATTGATTTCTATCTTCTTCCTCCACCCTTGATTCATATCCATGATATAGAATTCTGTTAGAAGTCTAAATATCCTTAGAACAGTGTGACGATTCTGTTTAAATAGTTGATACTTCAAGTCTTGATTTAGATCTATGAAATCCTTTGAGATTTAGTGTCCATCTTGTAGGAATCTTCCATTAAACTATTGCTATCAAGGCTATACTTCCAGTATTACACTATGTTGGTTTCTAGCTAGACAAGTTTGAATTGCAAACCTCTTATTCCATCTCGCTTGTTTAGCTTATAAACCACTGTGAGAATTACAATTAGACTCTTCCATTTGATATAAATCATGCCTTGATTCATAGGTTCCAAGGTTAAAGTGTTTAGAGTGAATTCAAAGTCACTTATGAGTGAGGAACTAGCGGCTGTCGACAGGCAGCTCATAGCTGTCGACAGACCAGCCTTCCTGAACTCTAGAATAACTGGCACTGTAGCTAGCTGTCGACAGCCCTCTTGTAGCTGTCGACAGATAGACACAGAACCAGCAAAACTGAGCTCTGTCTGCTGCTATCTGTCGACAGCCCCTTCCTGGCTGTCGACAGCTACAGTTCTGATCCGAATTTCAGCACTCTTTCATGTATGAATCCTTGCTAAAAGTTCATCCTAAAAGTCTAGCATGTTACCCCCTTAATTCATTGGGTATTTACTATCATTCTACATAAAGATTACCCACTTGAGATACCTTACTCACCCATGAATTATCCTTGAAGTTGTCAACTAAGAATGGTACCCAGTTGAGTCCATTCTCCTGTATTCGGTAACTAAGTCCATATAACCTGATGTCCTGAAAGTTCAAATGCTTGAACACCTTATGAGATGTGAATAATTTGTGATGACAATTGTGGATCTTCATCTTCTTGGGTTCTTATGTGATTTCAATCTTCCGAAGTTATTGGCTTTGAGTCATAACCCTGTCTCAACCAATTGTCTTTCTTATATTATTAAACTCCAAGCAACTTTGTCACCAAGATATATGTATTAATTCTCAATCAAAACTACCTTTGGATTTCCAATTTCTGTTATGCTCATGAAAAGAAATTTATGATATGAAGACAATGCTCTCTTCAAAAAGGGTTTAGGATCACTTGTGGTAGAACCAGCCACTTGTGATCAGCTGAGGGCGACAGTTTGTAGGTAAATCCAAGACAATGGACTGATGATGGTGGGTAATAAACCCTGTTCTTGCGCAATGAACAAGATCCAAGGTGCTGGAATCGCCTAGGAACTGAGGATGTATTTACGTCTATTTGGTAACCTCTTGAGAGCAGTGATGCCTGTCGAATTTGTTCTGAAATCAAATTATGATCTGAATTTTGAAAGACAAATATGACTTTTGTTCTGAGATTCGTTTGAGCCCGTTATGAAACCAACTTGGGCTATATGTTTATGTTAAGTATGAAGTTCATGAGCAAATATGTTTGATTCATATATGCACCTTCTGAATACTCACTTAGTTCTGCAATTAAAATTCCTATCTTTACGCTTACTATCACCTACTGAGTCCCTCCGACTCATGCCTTTGTTTCCTCCACCCCCTTTCAGATTGAAGGAGAGTGCAAACTCAGCTACAGAATATTTCACAACTCTACTGGTGATGAAGAAGAAGAAGTAGAATAGCATAGTTTTAGTGACTTTTTAGAGATTTTGTTGTACTATTAAAGGTCTAGAAGAGAAAGTTTGGTTTTATGTAAATAATGAGTGTTAATACTTAGTTATTTTGTTGAGATACAATACTTTCAAAAATACCTTTGTGGAATAGTTTGCCAGTCTTGGGCACTACACATATTTGTCAGCCCATAACGAAGTTTGTTAGTGTAACCCCTCTTCCGATCACGAGCTATGTGATATGTGATATGTATATGTGTGTGTGCGGTCGGAGGAGGGTGTTACACTGAAGCTGTTGTACCTTTGGAAATAGCTCTCCCAACCATCCGGACGACTCACTTCGATGAAGCTGCCAACAACTGTGCATTACGAGAGAACCTAGATATGCTCGGTGAACGTCAAGGCGACGCCTGCATACGACTGGTCTCCTATCAGCAACGGCTCGCGCAATATTATAATGCCCGAGTTCGGGAACGACACTTCTTCGAAGGTGATCTAGTTCTCCGGCGCTGCTCGGCATCAGATCCCAGAAAGGCAACTGGAAAAATCGCCCCTAAATGGGAAGGACCTTATCAGGTCACTCAGGTCCTTGGGAAAGGCTCTTATAAACTCACATCTCTTAGCGGCGATGCCATACCCAGGACTTGGCATGTCTCTAACCTAAAGGCTTACCACTTGTAAAAGCCTCCTATTCGACATCCTACTTCTCTTCTTCCCGTTCTTCCGGTCGGCTTGAGCTGGTATCCGAGCCATCCTCGTTTAGAGGTTTTTAGCTCAAAAGGACCGAGGCGATACTACCAAGTATAAAGCGTTCCGCATAACACCCCTAGTCGGAACTTTCTGGTTGTTCCAAATGACTTGTGCGGTAATTGCGAACCCTTTAAAACGGTCGACGAATTTCTATTCGGACAGAACAATAGCAAGGGAAAGAAGATAGAAAAAGCGAAGCCACTCACTCAAAAAGGGATTCTTTAAAATTCCTTTTCTTACAAAAGCTCGGAAATCTCGAGCTACACAAAAAAGGGAAGACAAACAGATGCAACTACGAAGCCTGCTCGGAGGGCCCGACGTCATCACTCTTATGGGACATACGCCCTGAACGGAAGTGCATGAACTGCACTCCATCCAGCCGCGAGTCCTGGGTCCTTTGCCGGCACTCCTGGACGGCCGTCTCGAACGCTTCGCGAGCGTAATCAGTGGTGGCCAATGACCGACCGTGCTCCTCTCCAACGCAAAGGCCTATTTTGTAACAAAGTGTGCCGTATTGCTCCAAGTCTTCCTTGAAATCATGCCCCGCTTTATATTTAGCGACACCTCGCACCTTGGCTTCGGCTAGCACTTTGGAAAGTGCCTCCTTCTCCGCCGAGCAACCTCCCGTTCCAGCTCGCAGGTCTTCCACTTCTTTTTTTAGTGCTGCTCGCAGGGTCTGGTGCTACGCTTCAAGCTCCTTGCAGAATGCATATTCGGCCTCCCACATCTGCCTGTGGTTTCGACCTTGCACGGCAAGCCGCTTCAACACCTCCATCGACTTCAGGACGTTCTCTGATAGCGCCTCCACATCGACGTCTGCCTCGTCGTTCTCCTCGGGGTGGCACTTCCCCCGGTAGACGTCCCCCGAGTGCTAGGGGGTATCCTCCGGGCTTAACCCCTGGCACCGTGCCATCCACTCCAACTGAGACACGGTGGGCTGTGGGGGAAGGTCCCTGGGCGCCCTTCCCTGGAAGCGCTCCAGGGCCGCCTCCAGGATTGACACCGAAGGCGTCAAAGAAGCCTTCGCCTTCAGTGATTGTGACAGCGGGAGGCGATCGTCCTCAGAGGCAGCTCGGGCCTCCACGGCGGCGGCGGTCTGCCTGGTGACAAGCTCCTCCCCTCCAACCGCTTTAAAGGCGTTCACTGTAGTTGCTCTCTACGCAATTTCCAAGGGGGAAGGGGCCCCTTCAGGTCTTCCCTCCTCGGTCTCGCCCGTCTCCTCTGCCTTGTGAGAACCCGTAGCAACTGTCTGCACTAGGACCTCAATCGATGCTGTTATGGGGGGATTAAGGGTCGTGCTCTCCTCAGGCACGCCCACTTCTTGGGCCACCTCGTCGGCCCCTTCGGAGATCGGCCTTTGAGTGACGACGGCTTCGCCTTCCGCCATGGTCTGCACGGAGGCTGCAGTGTTTGAAGCCCTCGTCGTAGCTTCCTCTTCAACTCGCCCTTCAGCGGGGACTTGAGGCGTTAATGCCCTCGCAAGCTCCCCGGTGGAGCTCTCGGACCCATCGCTCACCATGACAAGTCCGAACTCACAATAGACCCCTTCCCTTGACAGGGGCCGTGTTTGTCCCATAATATGTGGCCTGGTCTGTTCGGCCATCCTTTCGACTTCACGCCGCCGCTGCGTTACAAGTTGCGGAGCCTCCTCTTCTTCGGCGGCTTCTTCATCTTCGGCCTCATCTTTGGCCGCTTGGCGCGTACTCTTTACCAACCTCCTCCTCTTCAGCGCCTGAGGCTGGTCTTCCGCCTCTCCTTCTTCGGCATCCTCCGCAGTTGACCGATGCCTGTCTGTTGCCGGTTTCTTCTTCCTGGCCGGGGATTCGACTGCAACTTCCCCTTCTTCGATCAGGGGTTGCATCGCCACCTTTGTGGCCTTCTTCTTCTGTCGGATCTTTTTGGGCCTCTCCTCAGGGACCCGAGGACTAGGCGCGGGCTGCCCCATGGCAATGGACGGTGCCACAACTACGGTTGTCACCACGGTGGGAACCCTCACCGCAGTGGGGATCCTCACCACAGCAGCAACATCGTCACCTTCATATACTAGGTGCGCGGTGACAGCTATCTTCTCGGCGTAGTCCTCCATGGCCTCCGTATCCCGACCAGCGGCCAATTCCTCAGCAGCTGGCAAAACAGAAAAGGAAATGATCAGAAAACAGCCCCCTGACGGACCAACAAGCGGGACACGTTTGAATACTTACTCCATGGTCTGCTCAAACCATGCTCGACGAGTTGGAATTCCGTCAGATAACCGTCTCCATTCCGCACGGCAGCTCGGTTCAGGCTATCTGAAGCTTTCTCCTCGTCTTGGATCAGGAAGGGATAAGCTTCCTTCCTTGGCGTCTAGATTCTGGTCGGAAACCCGAACTCCGGCGCACCGTCGCGGCGCCTGACGAAGAAAAGTCTGTGCATCCAACCCTTGTTGTTGGAATGCTTCTTCGACAAGGCGATCTACATCCTGTCTGCACAATGCTTGGTATAGTAAACACTGGTCCCTGTTGGCGAGGCCGTGAGGCTGAACTGAGCCCAGAAGACCTCTGTCAATCCGCGAACCTTCCGAAGTCGGCAGACGATGCAGAAGATGCATATTGTCATCCATGAATTTGGCGTAAGCTGGATGGGCGCGATTCACCACCTGTTCAGCAATGCCTTCGCCACTTCCGGCAATGGCAGCCGGAACCCTGCTTCCATATGGTCGACGAAGAGGGCGAAGCAACCTAGTTTGTTCACTAGGTGCGACTCCTCCTCCTTCGCCATGACGATTTCGTAATCGTCGCCGATCCGAAAGCGCTCCCGGAGGCCTTCTTAGTGGCAGCACCTTAGCCCTCGAGCTCCCTCCGGCGTCACGCCGCTCACTTCGGCAACCACGACAACCTTTCCCATAGATGCCATCACCGGAGACAGTAGAAACGGCAAACGAAGGAGACGGTGGAGGAACACGAAGAAGAAGATGATGAGAAGACTTGGGGGGCAAGCGAGCTTTTCGAAATGGGTGGAAGGCATGGACTCCCGCCTTCGCCCCACCTCTCACTTATAAGGAAAAGGCGACACAAAATTTGAGGAGCCAAAGCGGCGTTTCTCCCGCTCCAAGTGAACGTTCGGGTGTACCGCGTGAAGCTCCTGGCTTGACACGTCACCCGTTCATCATGAGATTTCCTCTCACCTCGAAGAGGAACGTCGAATGACATTGCCTCGCCGCCGTTTGCACGCCTGAGGTCGGCATCGTATTAAATGCCAAAAGGACGTTCGAGCAGACTTCCGCCCTCGAGCTTCCGCCCTCGAGTGCTTCGGTTCTCGAGCCAACTCGAGGGCGCGGGGGGCAAGTGTGGTGGCTATTTCTAACCACCTAGACCCCAAGGGCCCATCATGGCCCAGTATAGCCCTACACAGCACTCCTCACAGGCGCCACGCGTCCTCGAACGCCGCCTGCTGACTCCGAGCAGGAGCCCCGAGCAGGGCATCTTCAGGCCCCAAGGGTGATCTCCGGACACCCTGTAGCCTGTGTGGTCCAGGCATCTCCTTCCGAACAGCACTGGCTCGAAGCATGCCTTAACTTCGTCAACTCCAAGCACTGAGCAGGCGGTCCAGCTACCGAACAGTCCCTCTGCTCGGCACCTCCCAAGCATGAGGAACAACAAAGTCCGTCGCCAATCAGCGACGGTTACGCCCACGACGCGGCACGCACCCCACGATCAAGTGGTGCGTTAACTGCAGGGTCCCTCAACGGGCGCATGATTCCCCGCCAAGGGCGCTAACCGGCACGCCCTTTTCAGCGTTGTTGGGGGACGTTTCGTCCCTCTCGTCCACCGCTCCTGCCTATAAAAGGTCCAGGCAACGACCATGCAAAAGTATGCATTCTCATGCACATGAAGCCACACACTTCACTGAACCTTCCTTCCTCAAGCCTCTCTACAGTCCACTGACTTAGGCATCATAGGGTTCTCCCCAGTTCTTCAACCGGGCCCCTTGATCCTTTTCTGGTGTTTGCAGGCTTCTGTCCGCTACCGGCGATCGTCTTCCCTCTTCCAAGTGGATCCCCGTTTGGCTTTTAGCCCAAACAGGAAAGCCCTCTCACAATAGGTTTTCAAGATTGAGCTATGTATACAAATAATCTTAAAATTACACAAATATTCTTAAAGTTTCACAAATGTTCTTACAGGTACACAATTATATAATGCTACACATTTGTAAGCACTACTAGTATATAATAGACCAATGTGCACAATCAACTCCTAAGATACACATACACTCTAGCTTACATAATTAAGTTACGGTCTTTACAAATAGAGATTTCTCGCTTATTCAAAATATTCTTTGTAAAGATGACAAGTTTTCAAGGCTAAGTCGTGTACACAAATAGTCTTAAAATTACTATTTGTATAACTTTAAGAATACTTGTGTCACTTTTAGGCTATTTGTGTACATGACTCATCACTATATAGAATAATTTGAATAAGTAAGAGATCTCTATTTGTGTAAATTGTAGTATTATTATGTATGTTAGAGCATACTTGTTACAGTCTTATCCAATCCTTGTGAGGTACTATCTGCTTTGGGCCAAGCTCATACAGTTTTGTCTTTAAAAGACATCTCACAAGTTATCGACTATAACTTTACATATATAGTTTAGAAACATTCTCTTAATTTTTTATATGGGATTAATCCTGTTCATTCTTGTTCCGACCCCCATACGCAGTTGTAGCTTCACTTTTTTGGCACCTCTATGCGGACTTTCTTGCCAGATAGTCCTTTCCTCATGGATAGGTCCTCTCCTCCTACACTGCTTGTGACTAGGTCACTAAAGGTCCACTAACTTTCACTAGGTTCATCCTCGAACTAGCCCATATTGTACTAAATGGGTCATGCTTTGATACCATTGTGTCACAATCTGATCGAACCTTTGTGAGATGTTGTCCACTTTGGGCCAAACCCCCACGATTTTATCCTCAAAAGGTGTCTAAAAAATTATAGATCACAAGTCTACATATACAGCCCAATAGCTTTCTCTCAATTTTCAAAATGGACTTTATTCCTTCCCCAACCCCCATACATAATGCTTGCTCCACTTTGTTAGCGATTATGCACTGACATTTTTGCCAAATAGCTCTATCCTAAATTGGTGATCCTTTCCTTCTATACGGCTCCTGACTAAGTCACTATTGGTGGATGTAGTATCCCACACTTTTTCGATCCATTATTCGATCTTAGAGTTGCTCTAGATCCTTAGAGAGCTTGAGTAAGTAGCGTAGCTTGGCAGTGTGGAAAATTTAGAGATTCTAAGAGTGTTTTGGGTGAATCATAGGATGCAATCAATAGATAGGTCGTGTTCTGAATGCGGTCGATATGGTAGTTGTGTTATTAATAGTTTGCAGAATGATTGTAGTTAGCATCTAGACAACGTTTGTAACGTCGCGCGTTTTTCAGATCTTTGCATATCCATGCTTAGTGGGTTTGGTGGCCAATGTGTGGCCCCTTAGTGTGTGTTTTAGGTGTTTTCACGCGTTGAGGCTTGGTGAGCCGCCAGTTGGGCCCAAAGCGCTCACAGGTTTTCTGCTTGTGAACGCGACAGGGGTATGCATCGCGTTCTGAACGCGACGGCCCTGGGGGTCGCGTTCTTGTTACCGCTGTTGAGTGGTCAGCGTCTGCATGGCCGCCGCGTGTCGCGCGCCGGGCGACCCTGCTGACGTCATTTGTGAGAAGGTGACGGCCACCTATGTCGCGTTCAGGTAGCGACGTAGGGCTACGTCGCGTTCTCAACTGCAAAGCGTTTTGAAGGAACCCCGACCGAACAAAGCTTCCACAGGTCTGCTCGACCATGGGGAGCTGCTGCAGGGTTTCTCCGGGTGGTTCGAGGTTCTAGAAGTGCGTGGGGCGTGTTCTCGCCGTGAGGACGTCGTGTAGTGTAGAGGGGGAAACGCCGAGGGATCTCCGGTTCTCGTGTTCTTCGCGAAGGTAGGGTGTTCTACCTTGATTTGTGTTGTGGATTGCATGTTAGCTTGTTTATTGCTTTGAAAATAGTAGATACCATGCTAGGGTATCCATTAAAGCATGAAAAACGTGAATTAATCGTGGTTTGAATGGTCTGGAGTGGTGATCCGTGGAGTTCCTCCGGGATTAGGGTTTGCACCTGTGAAGGTGACGGCCCTAGGCGTCGCGTTGTTAACGCGACAACTCGATTCGTCACGTTCATGTTGTGATCACGACATGTCGAAGGACCGCGTTTTAAAGGCGACCTTACCCCTCGTCGCGACCTTAGCTGAGAGGTCCAGTTATGCATGTTTTCTGTATTTTGGTTATCCGGTTGGTGGTATTTATTGTGCATGGAAATGACAAGTGGAGCGAGTGCACTTGTTACGCTCATGGAGCATATTGCTCCCAAGATGGGCATGTTTTACGTGGTTAACGTGTTATGTACGTAATCGGTTTAGTGTGTACACACTATGTGTGGTGCGTTGGCACCAGTAATGCTCTTGGAACAGGCTGTCCATATGTTGGACATGTTGTTTACGTGAATGGCGTGTGGTGCACCTGGTAGGTGTATTATGCACGTACTGTCTACGTGGTTTGGATGTTGTGCATGTGACTTGTGTGTGTGCATGGCACATCGTACGTCATCGTGCTTATTATATATAAATTATTGTGGTTAGTCTGTGGTGTTGTGTCGTGGTGTTGTGGCGATGAGGTTCACGTTTGAACCTAGCCTTAATCATTTAGAATCTTTTATAGATTATCCTAGATGGATAATGAGTAAGGTATAAGTATGATTATTATGTGCTTATCGGGTATTGTGTTTAGTGTGGCAGTGGAGGTCACCTTGTGGCCAATGATAGGCTGTGAGGTTATTATTAATATGGTTTATGTGTGTGATTGTGTAGGTTAGCTTGTATGTCACAGAGTGACTGGAACAAGCTATTCCTAGCATATATACCGTGATTGTAATAGAAAGTGTTTGTGTATATATCGTGGTTTGAGCTTGCCGAGTGTGGTGGTCCGGCGCCTGTTCCTGAATACCTCTCTAGTCGGGTACCCCAGGTTCTTTGTGAGCCAGGCACATGTACTTGTTGTGCTCAGGGTTTGTTCCGGTACTGTGTGTACCGTTGAGGTCTGTGTCATCTTCCTGGACACCCTCACTCCTTGTTTGAGTTGTATGTCCGGCTGAGGGAAAGACGGCAGTGGGACAGCGACTTCTTTGAGTTTGTTCTTTTGTCGCTTGTAGCGCGCTTGTAGTTGGGGGTACAGACAACAGTAGACGTCACTGGTCCCCAGCTAGTCCTGTTTTCCAGTGCCTCACTTTAGGGTGCTCCGGCCAGAGACCCTAGAGGTGCCAGGCATAGACCTGCAGCTGTGTGTCTGCATGTGTGGTGTTGGTTGGTCTCCACAGTTGTTTGACTTGTTCTCGTGGAGCGGCAGTTGGACCTTTCGTCCGTGACTGCGAGACTGAGAGGTTGTTCTTGTGTTGTGTTGTCCGGGTTGGATGCTGGCCTGATCAGCCAGTAGTTCGTTCCCGTGTGGTGGCGTCGTTCCTTCTGACTTGTGCTTTGCTAGCTCTAGTTGTGACTTGTGTGACTCGCCGGTTGGAGTTTCACCTGTAATGTTGTGCCTAAGTGATGGCACAGTACAGTTGTGGTTCTATGTGGTGTTACCACCTACTTGTACCATTAGTACAGGTGGTTGTGTTGTGGTACCTCAAGGTAGTAGGTACATGTACCCTTCATGGGTTGCTTTGCGGTTTTATAGTGTACACAACCTTTTTAGGTATTGAGGTGATACTCTTGTTTCTGTGGAGGTTTTATGAATTAACCTACCACCTGTTGTATCTTATCTGTTTTAAGTAAGTCTCCGTTTATGGTTTATTGTGAGGTGGATTGGCTTGTGGTTGCCAATCTTGTTACCCTTTGTGGGTAATTTGCCAATGAGGTTTATGGCCTAGGCATACTGTAATTTGGTGGAGCTGTGCTCCGTAGAGGTCGCGTGATGGGACCTTCCAGTTGTTGTGTTTTACCTTTCTTAGGTAAGTTTTCAATTATGGTTTTAGTATGTGATCGATTGGCCGCTGTAACTGATCATGTTACATTGTGTGTGTAGTTTCTGATATATCGTGGTTTAGGGTTTAATGGATCAGCACTTGGTTGGCAGTCCTATTATCTACGAGGTTGAGGTTCGCCTGGGAAGCTTGCAGCCTAAGCAGTGACTTGTCTATGTGGCTTAAAGCGTAGGCGACCAGTTATTATTATGGTTTGCCTGTAAGGCTTAAGGCTTAGGCGTTTCAGTTGTTGTGTGGACTAGTGGTGCGAAACTAGTCCTGTTGTTTCTTTTTATCTTCCGAGGTTATGTTTAATTAAGGTGTTTATATTTTATTACAGTTTAAATTCAATTGTTGTGAGCATGAAATGGTTTGGCTATTGATGTTTCCAGTGAGACCCTTTGGGGTTGAGGTGTCCGTGGGTTTCGGTGTTGTTTTAGGTGAGCCTGTGACTCGTTGAGGCTCACTTTCCTACAGTTCTTTTCAGGGCTTGCCGTTTGTATGGCTCGAGGAGGCGTTGTGATAGATTTGTACCACCAGCAGTTGTGTTGTGTGAGCTTGGGCTCCCTCGGGGTGTGCCCCAGATAGTTGTACTTTTATTTGAACATGTAATGATGTAATGAGACAGTTGTACAAATATGTGAACAGATATGAGCACATGTACTTTCTTGTGTCTTATACTGTTGTGGTTTGTCTTTTATATTCTTCCTGGACACGTGTGTGAGATATCCCTTGCGAGACTTCGGTCCGTGCGCGAGAGGCGGATCTGGATATGAAGCCTTATTGGGCATAAATATACAGGGCCGTCACAACGTTCTTAGGTGGTAGTTGGGTGTCTGCCACTGCAGCAGGTGGTGCATTGTCGCGGTTGGTTAATAGACCACATCATTGCAAAAGCACCAAGTGTTTGCTAAGTCAAAAGTTTGAATGTGGTAAGGCGGACTCATGCATTCTTAACACAGTTAGGGCTCATGCCTTGTTCCTCTAGTCACGACCTATCTCAAGACTACATTCAAAGAAATCGGTTTTTATATATAGTGGACCCCCTCCGAATGAGTTTTCACTTCTTCCCTCGCCTTCCTCTATTCAAGCGTCTATCCCTCTCCATTTTTATCTCCCTTTGATAGCCGACAACAAGTAGGGGACATGGTGCTCGATCTCCCTTAGCATGGTGGTGACAAGAATGAGGTGAAAGATAGCGAGGAGGAGGTGGCCAACCTTCTTAAAGGCCCCAATAGGTTGGTGCTAGCCTTGTTAAGATTGGGCGATGAGCCTTTACTTTTGGCGAAGGATTCTCATAGCATTTTCCATTTATAATTAGTTCAATTGAAAGGAATCATGTGATTTACAGTATTTTAGGGATGGAAAGCCATGTGAAGGGTGAGTGAGGTATTCCTATGGTTCTTTTTGATATAGTTCATAATTAGGGAGATTTCTATTGTATTGTGACATGTGGATCAACTCTCCCTTCTTCCTCTATTTGTTTGGGGTCTTCTGTGGTGTCTTTAAGCACAACAAGTTGTCTTGTGAATACCAAAACTTAGCTGGAGCATTGTGTATATATGAATGTGTCAAACACATTGACCATATTCTAAATGCGGTCACGCAATGCACTGCATTCATATGTATGTATCAATGTGTAGAAGATTTTCAATGTGTGAACATAGTCAGATTGGGAACCACATTTTGAACCCGATCACCAGAAGCCTACACATTCTTGTCTTCTCCATTGAGAAAGTTGCAGTTGGGTGGAGGACAATTTTTGGATGCGGCTCGTCTTGTGAGCAGGTTCTCAATCATGTCTCTAAGGTGCTTTCTAAGATGTTTGAGTGGTCAGTCATATTGATCGAGTAACTAGAGCTTAGTTGGTGGAGCTTGACTCCTGTCTCCTAGCATGTGAGGTTGGATGTGTGTTTGGCCGTTTTTGTGACCAAGTTTGGATCAGGTTGGTGCCTTGACAGTGACTAGGTTGCAGTTATTAAGGGACTGCATTAATGTTGCTGAATGTAGCAGTTGTATTGATTGCGTGCAGGACAATGGTTGTGGTAGTGCTCCTGAGTAGAGGTCTATGAACTGTTATATGAGATTTTTTGTACATCTTGAGTCTGATGATTATCGTTGCTACTATTCTAGCGTGACACCTCATTAATCAATTATCTTGCTGCTTCAAGCATTTCCATATCCTATAGGATGTATTGCTCCTCGTGCCAGTTATGAGTCAAGTTTGGCCATCTCATCTGACCCTCCTTTTGTTGAGCCTTCATCCAAGGCAGGGGAAAGACATTCGGGGTAGCATTTTTTGTGTCGTTGAGTGCAATCGTAACTGGGGGTGAGGACATCTTACGGACGGCAATCTATATTTGGTCCCTAGCTAGTCCATTTTCTCGCATGCCTCACTTTATAAGGTTCTGGAGTCAAGCATGGGTGGATGGACATGGGACCATGACTTGGCCAATTGTAGTTTGCTAGTGTGTGACTTAGCTTTACATGCCTCCCTCTTCGTATATATAGGAGATGAATAGATATAAAGCAATAGTTAAGAGGAGAGATGTCAATAGGCATCCTAACTGCGAGACTAATGATTGTGGTTTCTCATTGTAGCTAGTGATCTTGTGTGGAGCTAAAGGTCAACGTTTGTTGGTTGACTTGATTGGGTTTATGTGTGTGTGTGTGTAGCATCGAGTTCGTTTCTTGTGTGTTTTGAACCTTTTGTTCTGTTAGTGGTTAGTTGAGCTGGATGCTGATTGATAATTTGGTCACCTCTACTCTAGATATGTGGAATAAATCTATTCTCTAATTTAGTACGACAAATATGAGTGTTCTTTTGAAACTCCATGTGATATATATATATAGCTTTAGCCCTGCCACTACAAGAAATTGACTTCTACCTACACTATATACCTACGCGTTCGACAGTCGTAGATACGAGAAGTATTTACCTACGCTCGAGTAGTAGGTATAAATATTTTTCACTTTTTTTAATCTTTTCCCTCCTCGTTTTCCCCTCTTCCCGCTCGATGCCCCGCTTTCCCTTTTCCCTTTTCCCCCCTTCTCCCTCTCTTCGCTTCGCCATATCTGAAACTCCAAAGCCCCAAACCCGAACCCTAGTCTAACCCTCGCCCGGCGATAGCCCTTCTCCCTCTCGCCCTCATCGGCCTCCCAGCCCTCGATCCCATGGGCATCGCACCGCCCCTCGCCCGGCTGCCCCGCCATTCCAGGCGTCGCCCTCCCTATGGATCTCGTCACCGGATGGGGACTACGACATCTGGATGGTAGAGCCCATATCCATTGAGGTGCACTGACGGCAGTTTCTCCAAGGGATGGGCCTCGCCAACAGAAAGGACTTTGGATCGCAAGGATCTCGCCATGGTGGTGGCGGCGGCAGAGGGCCTCCTCGTCTGCCTCCAAGAAGAGCTTCAGGCCCGGCAACCGGCTCCTGGCCGCCGCCAGGAACCCCAGGCTCCTCCTCTTTTTTCTCTGCTTTTTCGCCTTCCTCTGGACCCTTCCCGACGAGAAGCTCGGCTTCCGCCTCGATCATCTCCTCCCCTTCTCCCTGATCCCCTGCTCCCCGTGCGATCAACAGGTCGTCGCCTTCCCAACGCCCCGGGCTGCACAGGTTTATTTGCTTCTTCAGGCGTGGAGTGGCGGCGGCGGTGAGGACGGGGAGGAGGACGACTTCTGGAAGCAACCAGACGGGATGGGGTACCGTCCCTGCCTGGACTTCAGCTTCAAGTACAAGGAGGCGACGAAGGTTATCAAGAAGGACCGGAGGAAGTATCTGATGGTGGTGGTGTCCGGGGGCCTCAACCAACTGCGGAACCAGATAATCGACGCGGTGGTCATCGCCCGAATACTCGACGCTGCTCTCGTGGTTCCGATCCTGCAAGTTAACGTCATCTGGGGAGACGAAAGGTGAAGCCCCTTGATACAACCCGCCTCCTCTACTTCTGATCTCTGCAGCCTGGTCACCATTTGAAACACCTGTTCTTCCCGATTTGATTAACACGTGAGGTATTTCTATTGTTTCTTCCTCTAAAGTCTAGAGTTGTTAATATAGTTTTTTCTTTTGGTTAATATTTTGTTCATGTTGAAAACAGAGGTTAACTGCACTTGACAGTAAGAGGCGGTTCACATTAACTGTTGTAGCATCTCACAAGGATGAAGTTGGCAGGCTGAGGTAAAGACATATTTCCTTGTGCGTGTGGCATTTTCTACTTGGCATTTTTTAATTCTCCTCATCTTTGTGGGAACTGTTTGAGCCCAGATATCTGTCTATGACCCCCTTGGAACTAAACTTGCCTTTTTTCTGTTCTATCTTCGGTCTTCTTGGAGTTTGTGGACTTGATTATTAGCTGTCTTTTACTGGCACTGGAAATGCACCCCTAAGATTTCAGAGCATGCCCGTCCAGCACTTATGTGGGACAGCTGCATGCCAAAGTTTGTTTCAAAGCATTGCCTCTTCTGTTGAAGTTTATGATTTGTACTTTTTTCCTGCAAAGTTCATGATTTCTTTTTCCTATTTGGTTAATGGTGTGATGAAATCGCATGTTGGATTTGCAATTCTTTCTTTGGCTATCACTAGGCAATGCATTCCTCTTTATTATCACTGATTCACTAAGGAATTTCTTTGACATTATTATTGTGGCCTCTTTGCCATCACTTGGAACTTGCCAACTTCGTCAATCTTCTACATGGAACATTTGAGACAAGTACCAAAGACTTGAACTTAAGAAAAGGACATACACAAGCTACCTTGAGATGCTGGATTCAGTTGTTGATGATCCTACATAATAAGATTTCATCATTATCTGTCTCCCCAGATTCAAATTGCTAGAGACTTTGGGGGCATACTTTGTAGCTATGAGAACATTTTGACTTCCTGAAGATTTGTTGCTTTTAGAGTTATTGTTGATTACTATGCTGTTAGAAATCTGCATTTTATCTTTTCTTATTGTGCTTCTGTGTGATGCTTGATGAACCCTTTTTAAGACTGAAAGCCTAAAAGGGACACTTCACTTCCCTTATGACTCAATATAATTGGTGCCTTGTGATATATCTCAAATTCTTCTCAAGAAAAAAGAAAGGAAGGAAGAAAGAAAATGATGCAAACATTGATCACATAGATATCAAATCAGAACTGTTTTGATCATGAGAATGAACTAGCTCATTGTGATGGTTTACACATAGCTAACAGTCACATTCCACTTTGCAATATTGGGAATTGGGACTAGTCTATTGGCTGGCTGAGGTAAAGACATATTTCCTTGTACATGTGACATTTTCTACTTGGCATTTATTAATTCTCCTCATCTTTGTGGGAATTGTTTGCTAATGGACATGATGTGTTAGCTAACAGTCACAACTCCTTATTCAAGTTTTTGGAGTGCAGACCTTGAAGTCTCAATTCATTATGCAAACAAACCTGATGCTCCCTTGTTTGTTAAAGATGACCATAGATTCGAATCAAAGATGCCATTGGAAGTCATATTCTATGGTTTCGAGATTATGTAAGTTTTTTGTTTATTGAAAATTTATACTACCTAACAAATCATCTAGCACTTTTATTAACTTCTTTTATTGTTTTCTTTCTATGTAGGTGTTGGTGGATGAGGCAAAACGAACAATATTTAGTGGTTAGCATTTTGTAAGCATTTTGAAACAATTTGGTATATGTATATATTTGCAAACAGTTTCTAAACACAATATTTGATGAATGTGGTTATGTGTTGAATGAATGTGACAATGTTGAATGAGATAATGTGAATGTGAAGTATGGATCTCACAAGGGGTATAATCTTTTGCTCTCATAGCATTTTCCTTTATTAGTTAGTATTCTTTTTTCCTAAACTGGTTCTCAAGTGTTGAATGAGATAATGTGAATGTGAATGTGGTTGGTGGATGTAATCCAAAGAAAATTCTGTAGCATGGAAACTAGCAATTGGTGATGGATTGCTGCCCCTTGGCCTAGGATATGAAATTGTCCACAAAGCATCCAACATACAGGTCCTTTCAGTTCCCTGTTCTATTTGTTCTTACACTGTCATTGTTTGAGAAGCTATTTGACTTATAAACTTTTGTTCTTGCAGGTCAGAGGAACTACAATAAGGTATATCCTGCTAGATATGCAAGGGAACCATGTAAGAACACATTTTATTTATGCAAGGAAGGCATACATATTGAATATGTTTATATGAACCTATTGCCATCGTACTTCTATATTTTGCTTTTCCTGACATCATATAACAGGGCTTTCTATAAGTGATGGCCCCTTATTTCAATGCCTGCACCATGACATGAGCAACCAGTAGCTGCTATTTGTGAATCGTGATGGCCAATATTGTGCTATGTGTGGAGAGAGGGAGAGGAAAAAATAAAGTCAGACAAGTACAATATTGTCATTCCCATACTTTGCATACTCATAACCAACCTGCCTTCCTATCTTTTGTGGTATATATATCCAGATTGGTTGTATAAGTTCTAAACTCAAAACTCATTTTCATTTTGTAGAGAAGCTATTGGAGTTCTTGAATCAGTAACAAGAGTACAACTTGGATATGGAAAGAAGTGAGTAGATTTGTTCTCTTTGGATGTACCTGTGACACATTTTTCTGAGTGTACATTATACACATCATGTTGATTTGTGTTTTGTTTCTCACAAGTTATTGGAAATTTTTCAGGATGGTATTCTTACTTCTAGATATCTTTTCTTCACTTGGTTGTGAGACATGGCAAATGGATTGATGCTGCCCAGAACAGATCAACTTTTGTTTAATATATCACTTTGTAAACACTTTGGTATAATTTTGGACAAATAGATGTTGTGGATGTATATTTGACATTAATATGAAAAATATTGTGAATGACTACAATATGTGTTTGAATGAATGAATGTGGTTATGTTGATAAATTGTAAGAATATGAATGAATGTGGTTATGTTGATGGTGTATGAATGAATGTGGCTATGTTGATGAAATGTATGGATGAATGACATTTTGTGAATGGGAATGAGTGAATGTTGTGGATGTGATTGTTACGAATGGAATATGAATAGGAAAGGCAGGTGAATATGTATATGTTATATGTGGAGGAATAATAGATATTTTTTTTTCAGGTACAAAAACTTACGACATTTAACGATGTATGTATAAAACACCTACAACATTTTATTCTGTAGGTAAACAAAACCTACGATCTTAAATATCGTAGGTAAACACAACCTACGATCTTAAATATCGTAGGTAAAGTACATGTACTTTACCTACAACCCTGTCATAGGTAATAGTATTACCAACATGTACTTTACCGTCGACCGAAGCCGTAGGAAATGTCGTAGGTAAACATATATACCTACGATATTTGCGTATTACTGACGTTTTTGGTTGTAGGTAAAACTGTGTTTTCTTTTCTAGTAGTGTGCGGAGTTTTATATTAGCACCTTGCTGATAGGATCCCTAGATCTTATGTGACTATATATGCACAGTTATACTCAGTCGACAGCATCTTGTTCCAAATATTGTATAAACCCAAGTCTAATATAATCATCGCCAGATCCCTCAAGATAACACATTGCTGACTACATATATTTGATTCTACACATACATCAAATGGCAACAACTCAAATCTGGATTTTCTCCAACCAATCAAGGACCTCTCTCTGCATGGATCATGAAGATAATATCCTTCCGTCTTTTAAAATATGCTTAATTAATCGCAATTTGAAGGTCTCGTCACAAAGAAACTACCAATACGTATATTGTTTCCACCATTTCGTTGTCTGTGGAGCGTACTGCACGGAAAAATAAAGTCCCATAAATTATGGGAGAAGATCCAAACAGCATGCACAGTGGATGATGGAAGAATATTCCGTATTTATAACTACTGCCCAAGCTAGATCGTGAACAGCTTTTGGTCAGCTGAGTACTGAGAGAGCCCCAGCTGCAATGTGTACTTTCTGATGGAAGACCAGCTGCAACGTACTTGATAGCTTTGGCTTGCATATTTCCCCTGGGATCCACGTCATAAAAGATGATAAAATTAAGGTGATCCGTCATTAGAAGATCCAATTATGAAGTCCACGTCTGCTTCCTATGTTATAAGTTCTCGGCGATGATGCCTCTTCATCTTCACTTGATTTGGGACAAGATCCACATGACCTCTATGTGCGAAGAATGTTGCGTTATGTTCGCCGCTGCACTGCTCTTCAGTAGCTGCTCGATAACCCTCTCAAGATCAAGAGAGTTTGGCTTCTCTATGGCGCCCCTTGTGATGATTCCTCTTATCAGCTCTCCGTTGAGCTCCTCGATCCCCAGCGCTAAGTTATGTGGGCATGTTTTCTTCCGCCGCGACTCGGTCGACGACATCCGATCCCTGCTTCCGGCGCTCTTGTGCGACGGGGTCTTCGCTTTCTCCGCTTCGTTATCCAACGGGTCATCTGGCGTTTATGCTTCTGTGTTTGGACCATGAGTTCCAGCGATTCTCCTTCTTTTGGTGCTATAATCTATCTCATCCAGTTCGTGTGATGGCTGTAAAGGATTTAAATAAAAGCTTTTCCCATGGTCGAAAAAAAAAAAAAACTTCCTTGTGCCATGTTGCGTGTTTATTACTTACCAAAGTATATAATATTGAATGTGCTCATAGCCATTAAGCTGTTGTAGTTTCTTCTTATCTGATCGTGTGCTCTTCTCTAGACTGCCGAGGAGCCTACGATTATTAATTCTACTACTCTTTTCGGCATGAATAATTAATTACACCTGTCGTTAGTTTATTGTAAGGTTTAATTGCTACGTATATACAGAAGAACCGTTCGACCTGATCCTTCCTCCCCTGGCCTGCATATTCCAGTGATCATTCCTAACGACAAGGCCGTCCGGTCTTCTCTGTCTGGACAGATTAATTAGGAGCGGCTGCCTTTTGTCCTTTCTCTCAAGTACTTCTCACTGTCCGAACGCCACCCATCCATTAGATTCTCGTTGATCAATATTATCTAAACTATGTTCGGTAGTTAGATAGACTGGGAGACAGAGTGATATTATTCTTAAAATTAAGATTAATTTCAAAATTTTGAAGATATCTCTACTCCTGTCCAAATGCCAAACATAGAGTGTCGGTTTCAACCATACATAACAGTGATTAGAGAAATGTCTGGTGTTCTCACTTCTATCCGCTCTCACAAGGGCGCAACTTTGTCTTCAAAAAACATCTCACCGTTATGAACTACAACTCCACATATAAAGATCTAACTCTTATAAGATTATTCGTTTTAGACTAAGTTTGTACTCTTTTGTCTCCAAAAGACAACTTACAAATATTTATGGACTACAATTCACATATATAGTTGATTAATATTTTTTAAAATTTTCATATGAGATAATATTTCAGTACTTCACTGTTATCCCAACCCTCATCCGCAACGATAGCTCTATTTCATTGACGACTCCATAACACTGATCAATAATCGCACCAAATAACTCTTTTCAAATAAATAGATACCTCTTTCCTTCTAATGCTGTCCAATCATTGCACCAAGTGATCGACCATGCTCAAGTGCTAACTACATGTATAAAAAGGGTCTACCAGAATATATATGTTAATTGTCGTTTAACAAGAATCATGCAAGATCGCTCATGATTAGTGCGGTTAAAAGTATGATGACGTGTGTGGTGGTTTAGTAACGTGAGGAGGAGATTTTGTGATATTTATCTTTTATATATAGATGGTAAATTAAATGTGATAAAAACATGTAATACCTTAATAATCCACCCCTAACTTTGGCTTGACATAATTGCATATACCCCCGCAAGATCCCGTTAAGGTTGCGATCCCTTAAATGCGTCTGTTGAGATAATTTAATAAGTACTTATTAAATGATTAATTGAAGATCCAATAATTACACACGCACTTTAATTATTACACTTACCATATACACACGCTAGAAAAATTCAAAAATATGAAAAACTCAAAAGCACCCGTAATTAATACCTTACAAGATCTAACTCTTGTAAAGTATTATTTATTAAAAATGAGAAGAAAAAAATTTCTTTGAAATTTTTTCATATTTTAATTTTTTTTTCCGTAAACTATATACGATACCACCAATTTTCTCTCTAATATTTATTGAATTTGATCTTCTCACGTATTGAGAGGATCTCGGCTCCGACGCGCAAAAATATTATAACTACAATTATTTATTTATTTAATATATGAAGAGTATTCTTGAGAATTTATAAAAATTAGAGACATGCATATGGATATGACAACTTATAATACCATAACCTAAAAATACAACTTTTTTATGATAAAGCTGCTTGCTTTTTCATAAGCTGCATCAGGGGCCGTAGTGCACAGAAACGTGAGACCCGTTCTTGCTTCTTCACCCACTGCGACGGCAGGATCTATTCTTCGAGTAAAGTTTGCCGTCTGGTCACCGAACCGAACAATCCAACCAAGTCTTTCAGACACAATTTTGAGAGATTTGCAATGTTATAATGACGCCGAACTCCTAAAATTGTCTTTGTCCGATGACCCGAGCAACAAATTTTACTCCCATTCTTCTTCTTGTCATCTTTCCCTCCAACTCTGGTGTTTGCTGGGTTTGTCTGCATCAGGGGGTGGTGCAACGCCTCACTCGTCTCGTCCGTGTGCCGTTCTCGGCAGCAGAGGACGGCACCGGCGGCTCTGTTCGCTTACTTATTGTCCGATCTTCCTCTCAATTCCTTGTAAACATGACACATTTGAGAATCCAATCTGAAATCTATCAACTTGAGTGAGCAGAAGATTTTTAACTACTGGGTCACTTCCTTAAAGTACTTTGTAAAGGAATATGTTGAGGATGTGTATTTGATGTGGAAGTCATCTCACGTGCGAGGAGAAAAGACAACACCGAAAGACTTGCAACGTGCACAGACGTCGGGAAAGGAGACGACACCCGAGAATCTCTCTCTGTTTTCTCTCTTTATTTATCTGTAGTCTGTGTGATCTGATGGGGAGTCTCACATATATATTTATAAGAGGAGGGATCAGTCCAAATAAACCGGATCCCACCCATAATAGGATCTAATGAACATTTAATGAGTAAGTCTAATAACAGTTCTTTAACTGGACCTCATGGTGTGTCATATGATGTGCAGCCTAGGACAGTGGACCACTATATCAAGTAAAACCCAACATAATAAACATGATCACATCATTCACAGCCAGACTTAACATTTCCCACAGAACAAACGTCTGGGGGCCCTCAGAGAAACAAAGGAGGCCCCCAAATTGTGTGCTGGTGGATTCTTCCTGTCCAGTCTTTTGAACTCAAGACTAGGGTGTTCATTATTCGGTTCAAACCGAAAAATCAAATCGAACCGTGATTGATTGTGGTTGGTTGGTTCGGTTTGATATGAAAAAAAAAAATGGTTGGTTCAAACCAAATCGAAAAGAAAATTCTATTTGGTCGGTTTCTAAACTCTAGAAACCAAACCAAACCGATTAAACAGAATTACAATAATAAATTTTAATTTGTATATCTATCAAATTTATTCAATATATTTATGTAAAATATATATTATGGAGGTTAATATGGTCATCAACATTAATACTTCATTTCAAATATATTTGATAGTGATTTATTAGAAAAATAAGTGATTAAAATCTTATTTAAGACTAAGAGAATCTAAAGACCCATTTATTTTCAAGTTAAATCGAATTTGATTTCAAAAGACTTCGATTTGATTTGGTTCGGGTTGGATCCGAATTTGATTTGGTTTGGTTTCTTAAAAATATCTTATAAACCAAATCAAACCAAATCATGAATACCCCTACTCAGGACTCCCACCTTGATGTGAGATGAGAATCCGAATTATAATGTGGATTTTGTGAAACTGTTCCTGTCTTATCTCAGAGTGGGGATAGATAGCTGGGTTAGATGCATATTTATGGGCTGAGATGACCAATGTGTAGTGATCAGATACCTTACGGATTCAGTTAAAATGATGGCCTTGTTCTAAATGGTGCAAACTAATGTGTCTGGGGAAGAACACCGTTTTGTTCTTGTTGGTTCAAGTTTAAAAGAAAGAAAAAGGGAGATGGGCCTTCCTTGTTGACCGTTCTGGTTCTACTTCTTGGTACGAGTATTGTTTACTTTGTGACTTCCCATTCAAAAGAGCATGCTCAGTAAGAAGAAAAAAAAAGGAAAGGAGAAAATCAATTGGGAATAGATCATACCACCTTTCTGACCGAATGACAGTGCTGAAATGTTCTTTTCTTTCTCATCTAAGCAATGTTATCTAGAAATTTCTGTATGTTTGATGTTAGTGGGCTGCTACCTTACCTGTGTCAGCAGGTTATGGTCAGCCATGTTCTCCGTTGTACTCTGTACTGCTCCTTATGTTTAATATAATATCTTGTTTCTACTGGCAAAAAAAAAAAAAACTTACCTTCACCTTTAATCCTAAAAGTGAGGACAAGAAAAGATATGCTCATCTTCACTTGCCTCCAAGTTGCCCACAATTTTTCGAGTTTACTAAAGAAGAGCATCTCATCTTTGTTTTATCTCAAGTGAAATGCTAGTTACTCGGACACTTAGGTAGTCAGCATGATGTGGAATGACAGCACGACCGACTTGATTGGTTGGCCGCGTGGGTCCCACGCTGCCTCATGCTGCGATTTCGTGGGACCCACATTGCGACCGACCAATCAAGTCTACCGCGTTGTCATTCCAAGTCGACTTGTTACTCGGACACTTGGTAACAAACATTTCTTTTATCTCAAATATCAAGCATGGTTTATTTTGAGAATAGAGATTGGGAGGGGGGGGATTAAAAAAAAACTTCTTGCTTCTATGCCAAATTAGCCTCAAACTTTCGAAACTATGGTGGTGTATGTCACTAAAAGAGTCTAATTCCTAAAGCTTCCTTGTATGCCCATGTCACAGATAAGAGGAACACAGGTACACAACCAGTAGTTAGCGGGATTAGCCAGTTGAGCTGGGATCAACTGATCAGACCAGAGGTGCTCGGTGGAAGCATAGCCGGCTGCTCCATCCTCACAAGCACTGCCATGTTCCAGCCGATGGTAGGAATATTTTGCAGAAAGATGGATGACCCACCACTGGGCACCACAAGGGATGTGGAATGATGCTTCTCTTGTTGGAAGTTTCAAACTTTTTTGATATGGTCCGTCCTGATCTGGCCATCTGATTCTTAGTGGAGACAACCATAATGGGTCCGAACTTAAACCTCGGGTGATGTGGACGCAAAAAGGGAATGAGTATACACTCTGCTCTCAACTGTTTCTTGACATGTAAGATAATCGGTCTTGGAGATGTAGATCTAAAGACGATCAAGTTAATAAGAGAAAGAGCTGGATCTGAGAGAAGAGTTAGGATGAGGGAGAGAGTTTAAGTGGGACTGACCTAGGTGTTGACTTGTCCACTTGCCTCCCTCTTGAATTGGTAACATCTTTTTGAAGATGACCCAGGTGAGAGAAGTCTGTAGATTTTAATATGAGATTAGATATTTAGATTCCCCTTTGAAAGCTATAGCCTTCTTCCCCCTTTGTGCCAAGCGAACTGTCCTGAGCCGGGACAAATAAAACGACTTTGGGCTGGCCCAAGACCCCTATCACTTTCCAAACCTTTCCCTCGTTGAGACTTCTATATAGGGGTGGCAATGGGCCGGCCTGGACCGGGCCTAGGTTGGCCTAGGTCCAACTCGGTCTCTAATTGATCGGCCCGGGTCCGGCCCGGGACGATTATGTAAGGCTCAGCCCAGCCGGTTTTATCTTTTTTAAAGTAATAGTATTATTATTTATTTATTTTTACAATAAATTGATGTTCATTGAATCAAAACAACATAAATAAATATCATAGTAATTTAGATAAATTTATTTCTAGTTGTTACAAATATAAAATGAATATTAAGTCATTAAATATAGTTTCACAATATAATTTCAATCAAAAATTTTAGAATATTAGATTATCGCCGTATCATTTATTTTTCAAAAAAAATTACCGGGCCACCGGGCCGAGCCCGAGCCCGGCCCAATCTTACACCGGGCCGGGCCGGGTCGGATTCAAAATTTAAAAGAGATTAAAATATACAACCCAAACCCGTATAGAACCGGGTCGGGCCACTGGACCTTCGGGCCGACCCGACTCAATTGACACAACTTCTATACATTACGTATCATCATCAGCAAAAGCATATCAGAAAGAAGGCAAACAAGAATCCTCTCCCGGCAGCCCACTTCATCTCCATATTTATTTACCTGTTTAGTGTTATTGGAACGCCGTGCTCAGCGAAAGAAGCTTCCCCTTTTTCTTGCTTATGCGAGAGTCCTGCCATGATGACTGGGGCCTGAAGAAAATTCCCACCATGTCTTGCAGTAAAGAGGCTTATTAGTCAAGGGCAAAAAAATGGGTACAGTGGAGAAGATAAGCCTATGCACAGGACAAGTCCAATGCTATTAAAACACAATTGGTCCTCCCATTAACCATTTGTAAAAGACGAAATGACACCCTTCCTCGGGATCCCTCAAAAGTGCCTCTCCTTCATTGCAAAACCCTTTTAAAGGATCCCTGAAAAGAGCATTTCTCTTTCTTAAAAGTATGGTTCAAGAAGAGGCCAGTCAAAAGGCCTCCTATTCCTTTGAAAACACCCTAAAATCTAAGACGTATTAGAAAAAAACTTACGCGGGGCCACATTCTTATATATAGATGGGTAGATAGACCAATAGACAGATAGATTGATATATACACATACTAAATGGCATGGTTTGATACGAGATGGTCCTAATATCATCATCATGTTCACCCAACTCTCTCGACGAATACCGGTGGCCATAAATACTGATTGCGATCTCAATCAATATCATCTACTTAGGCATCGTTTGGTAACACCGGCGGCTCAGATTTTCATGCAAAATCTCTAACAACCGCGCGTATGTTCCAAATGAACTCCCGCCGTTTCGACTTTTGCGCGGACGGGATTTTGGGCTGAGGAGAGAGATGGAGAGAAGCCGCTCTTTTCATCCCGGTGGCGAAAAGGGGTCTTCGACCGTTTTTGAAAGGATTTGGCGAAACACGACGGAGAGAAGGAAAGGCGAAGGGAATTTTTTTTTTTTTTTATGTTTTCGTCGCCCATTCACCAGCGCACAGGGAGTCGAGGTCTCGTCGCCCACACCGCAAAAGACGCCGGCAACGAGACGTTTGAAGCGCTTCATGCTGCCCTTTTTTACAGAATTGGATTTTTTTTCTGATTCTTATTTTTTGATAAGTGATAACAAATGGTGCCAAAGGATCAAACAATGGGCTCATTCACATGAGAAAAAAATGGATGGATTTTTCGCGAAAAGAAGGTCATCCCATATTAACATGCAAAATAGTAACTCTCATTACAATGCCCTAGAAAATCGTCTCTAGCGTGTTACGCAAAACACCAATGAGGCAAAAGGGGAGACCGATCCACATCCCATTTGTTGCCTCTCACATTCCAAACGCCGTATAGCAACTTGCTTCACTTCACAACGTAGGTGTGCAGTAGATAGAATGACAAGGGTGGGTGGGTCTTCATCATCTTTATCTTCCCTCTTACCTACCCTCGTTGAAAAATGAGACAAGAAAACCCATCTATTTTTTTTTTTTGAAAAGTTATCTTTCTCCTAAAAAAGACACATTAAAATTAGAAATAATTTGGTAACACCATTTTTTTTATAACGAGGAAAATCCCGCCCCGTGTGGTTTTGTTCGCTCAAGTTAGTGTTCATGAACTCCAAAGTCAGACAGCTCCTACTTCCGTATATCTATATTGCCCTTACCTCACTTGACCGGAAAAACTCTGAATTTACACACCTCAAAGATTACATGTAAATCAGTTAAGCCCCCCCCCCAGAATCGAACTCGAGACCTCTTGCTTTTAAGCAAGAGTTCTAACCGATCGACCCAATCGGGGGTCCTCTCGTAACATCATTTGTAAAACATCATTGGTAACATCACCATTAAAATTGTGTCACATCAGCGGCTGAAGTAAGAAATTAAAAACAACTCATAAATAATAAAATTGTGGTGCATTTTAATTGGTGTGTTATCAAATGGTGTTACTAAACCTTTTCCAAAAAGATGCAACTTGGCCATCCATCTGGCCGATCCATGCAATAATTGACAAGAGTTAGCACCACAAGTGCCCGATATCCTTAACAGAGACGTGGCAATCCCTCTACTGATCAGGCACAATGTACCATGGAACAGGACACTTCTTACCACAAAAGGCTTACAGTTTCCGGCCAGCCGGACCTCACATGTGGGCGGTCGCCGGCTCGCCGCCCTCTCCGGAGCCCTCCATAGCCTTTTTTAGACGAAAGCCAGAAATCCCACACCTACCCTTTTTTCTTTTTTTTAAACTCCCCTTCCCCATCCTACCACACAACGAGACCATCATTCCACTCTCCCTCCTTTCCTGATCACCTTCCCTTTCTTTGCATCCCTTTCCTGTTTCCTTCTCTGATGCACAGGATCGGAACCCATCGTCCAAATTTTGGCCTCTTTGGCCCCTTGGGGTGCCCCCCCTACCCACCAATATTCCAATCCCAGGTCTTCCACACAAATCCGCCACCTACTAATGCGGCAGCAGTTTTTTTTGGTATACATTAATTAGATGCATACAGATGGCCCCAGCCTGCAAGAAGCTTCACATGTCGGAAAGAAAGTTTTCTTTTTGACGTAATCCGAATCACCTCCGCAGCAGAGAGACGGGGGGGGGGGGGGGGGGTTGAAATGGCGATATTGTTATCCGGGCGTCGAGCTACTTCATAAGTTTAGACCCACCATGTGAGGCGCAGCCGCCAACCTTCAGCGACGCCGCCGTAGGCGTTGGCGGGGGCGCAATAATGATGCACACTTGCGCAAAGCGCAAGCTATGTGGACGAGGGGAGCACCACCGGCGCCACCGTGTCCGCCGCCCCACCACCGCTTTCCTCTTTTCCCGGCGAGGATCAGATTCCAGTCGCAGCGCCAAGAACCCACCCCTCCTCCCCTCCCTCTGTTCACCTCTGCAGATGCTTCGCCAGGTACAGCACCCCATAAAAATATGGGAGAAAAAAGGAGGGGTGAGTCATGAGTGGTTCTTTTTCTACTCTTCTCTCGTTCACATAGTGGAAAAGATGAAGCAGGGGGAGATGGGGAAAGGACCCAACAGAAGCCATGGCCATGGGAAGCATCAGCAGCAACAAATAAAAGAAAAGAAAGAAAAACATCAGTGTCATGAATTCAGCATCACCATATAAGCTAACTGGACGGATACATCACTGTTATATGTTGATTTATATCTAACAACAACAATGGACATCAATGTTTGACAACCTATGTAAATAAAATAGACAGATTGTGAGACCTTGAGAAGGTAGCTTCTTCATGCTGGTTTCCTAATCTCTCCTTTTTCCCGTTTATTCTGAAGAGAAGATTAAAAACAGAGGAACAAGAGAAAATATCACAAGAATTACATATTTATGAATCTACATCCCACCGGAAGAACAGACAAGAGTTGCAGGGAGTGTCTCTCGCATGCGGCGGCTCTGGAACTGTATTTACTACGTTACCATCTGCTGCTGCGGCTCTTCCCGGGTGTGCTACTGTGATGGGGGCAAAAGGGAGGAAATTTGGCGAATTTAATGCCCGGGTAGGCAGCAAGATGTCTCATTTTTTGGATCAGAATTTTTTTTCCAGGAGCACCCTGGACCTTTTTCGTTGCTGATCTAAGGAGCAGAGGTTAACCCGCTAGAAGAAGAGCAGAAATGAGAGGAGGTGGAGGAGAGAAAGGGCGGAAACCGAAGGCAGTATCGGACGCGGGGACGCGCCGGAGGTGTTGAAGACCGTCGGCGGGCTGTAGTAGTAGAACGGGAAGTAAGGCATGATAGGGTTGGGTGGGGGAGGGGCGGGGTACGTGGCGTACGGCGGCGGGAAAACGTAACTCCAAGGCGGCGGCGGAGAGGCGTAGACGTAAGAAGTGGAGGGCGGGGGCGGGGAGTAGTAGTAGGCGCCGGAGCTCGGGGGGGAGGGGCGGGGGGGGCAGTTGGAGGAGGCGGCGTCCGGCGGGGGAGGGGAGGGGACGGGGGGAGGCGGGGAGTAGAGCGGGTTGCAGGGGTTGTCGCAGGAGGAGCACATTGTGCAGGAAACACCGTCCTTCACCACGGCCGCAGCAGCAGCTGATGAGATGGGAAGTAGCGCGAGGAAGAACCCAACCAGGGGGCCGAGGAAGAATCGAAAGGAGAGCCTTTTAGCCATCGCTGAGGACTGCATGCCCACCACCTCCCCTGCTCGTCCTCTCCGGATGCCTCTCCTTTGTCGCGAAGAAGAAGAAGAAGAAGATGATGATGGCGGAGGATGCGGTTTTTGTTGACAGAGGACACAGTTATAGGGGAGAGCTAGGAAGAGAGAGAGGAGTGGTGGTGGTGGTGCCTGGGGAAGTCGGTGGTGGTGATGGTGGGTGGACTATGGAGAGCACTGTGAGCGTAGACTCTTTCCATGAACGTTTGTGTTTCCCTGGGGCTCGTCATGGCACGTGCTCCCGCGCATTGCCAGACGGGCGCGGGGTGGTGAAAAGAACCGGTTCTGGTCACCGCGCCCGAACGATGCGTAGCTGAAGGGACGACCACGGGCCGGGTGGGGGTTTGGCGCGTGTGGGGTTTGATGCAGATGACGTGACGGGGTTGCTTGCAAAAGCCGCAGCCGGCACGTTGGCGCGGGGAGCGCGCGCGGGGTGGCGACGATGCCGAAGGCCAACGGACACGTGCGAGCCGCGACATGGTGGTGGTAAGTTATTAAGTTTTTATTTATTATATATATATATAATAATCAATATATTTATAAATATATAAATATTAGTACATCTGAAATTTCCGTTTTTATTTTATTTTTTATTTAAAATGAAAATAAATACGAAAGCAAAATATCAATTTTCATTTTCGATATTAAATTTTTTTTATAAGAAGTTAAAATAAAATATTAATTCCAATTCAAATCTGATATTCCGAAACTTGTAATTCGAAATTTCAAAAGGGAATTTTTTTTAAAGTTGCGAGCAAAGGGAAGCCGGCCACCAGCCTTCTTATGTACGTGAGATGTCCTAGATTAATTAATCAATCAAGGAGTAACTTGTTTAATTTTATCATAAAATGTTTCAACACAACATAAGTTTTTTTGAATCCCGGGCCTTGTAAGATGATGGTTCATCACATGCTCTCATATATATGGTGAAAGTCTTGGGTTGAATTCTTGTCTTTTGCCGTAGTATCAGACTAAGAAAATTTAACCCATTATTTACAAAGATTTATTTATTTAAACATATGATTTACAAGAATTTATCTCAGATGTGATCTTCATAGATGAGATCGACATAGTCATTATACAGATGGAAACTTTGTTTCCTTTTTTCACTCGTGAAAAAATGCTCGAGATAACTCGGAATTTGTAAACATCGTGGTAAAAACTATAAGTTATTAAAATACGGAAAGAGATTACCTGCTAGAGAAGAATACCCGAGATAGCTAAGGTCCTATGAATAACCTGACAAAACACACACACACAAAATGTTGTAACATGCAGTCAAAAACCTTACCTAGAAAAATTAACAACATTAATTATTTTACACCAAACTAGATACCCCTCAGGCCTCAGACAAAACCCCCTTGTCCCCCACTTTTGACTACAATTGCCAACGGTCATCTCCTTATCCTAGTTGCCTTCTTCTACTGCCTCATCGCCTTGTCCTAATTTGCCTTCCTGCCTTCCTCAATCATCACCTCCTCTGCCTTCACCGGTGGGGATCGAGATCCCCCGCACCACTTTCGGTGCACCACTTCTTACTGTACAATTTTTTAAAAATATTTAAAAATTAAAAAATATAAAAACTTTATTATTATTATAAATATATTTTATTAAAATTCCAATAAAATAGGTAATTCTAAGAGAATAAAGTTGATTTATTTCAGTTAAAAAATAGGTCAATTTTAGTTGACCTTAAAAGAATGACTCATTCTGTTACCCATTTGTATTGGAATTTTAATAAAAATATATTTCTTATAATAATAATAATAAATTTATATTTTTAAAAAAAATAAATATTTTTTAAAAATTATAGAATAGGAAGTGGTGCACCAAAAGTGATGCAGAGGCAGCTGTTGTGTGCATATTGCGACTTTGAGTTTTGAGGTACCCAAAAGCTTCATTTCTCCAGGCTGGCCACCCCTGCTTCCAAGGTTGGGAAAGTCAGAGAGAACACACCCAGCTGACAAGTAACAGGAGTTGTAATAGAAAAATCTTATGAGTGCAGGTGGGTGGAAGGAATGGCTTAATTCTTCGCCCCCATGCATGAAATCACATCCAAAGTGCCAACCTCCAAGGCCGGCCATCTGCCCTTTCTGTGTGTTGTTTGAAGATTCTGGAAAATATAAGAAACTGGTGATATGAGATCATCTGCTTGCTGTGGAATGATTGCTGGAGTTGGGATGCATATGATTGAGCTTGCTAAGCAAAGGCTCATCATCCATGGGGTATACTTGTTAATTCTGTGGTTATAATATTCTTTAATTAATGTTAAGTGGTGAGAGGTTTAGGCACGATATATACCAATGATTCATGTTCGAGTACTTTAATACATTAGATATCACAAGCAAAACTTTCTTAACTTATAATTCAACCAAAATCACCAATCCAATAGAGGATTCCTGCATTCACCAAAGACTGTGATTAATGCAAAAGCTAGTTTTCACTTCATATATATACATGTATAAAGAGCAAGAGAGAAGAACAAAAGGGCTAATTACAAGCACATCTAATTCAAGAGATTTGAAACTTTTTATCCTTGGAAGGGAAAGCATATATAGATTCAAATTCTTCTCTCTTTAAGTACACATTTGAATTAGTGGGACTTTTCCCATTAATTGAGCTGCCACTAATGAAGTACACTTAAAGGTCAATTCATCAGGTCAAATGGGATGTACAAGGAAGCAAGATTTTGAGTTCGAATTCAAACAAACAAAAAGGAGGAGAAGGGGGGTTAATTAGAAGAGATCAACAAAAATTGAGCTCTTTGTGGGGTGCAGTAGTACTGGTGGGCATAGGTGAATCCAAAATCTATAATCAGACATATGTATCAAAAGTCTCCAACATGCATGAGAGAGAAGAAATAAATAAATAATCAAGTACTTGAGTGGGCCTTATTGGGACTGCAGATGAGATTCCAACTTTTTTATATATTGGCAAAGTGTCAACCCTCATGTATATATATATATGGCCTTGGGCAAGCATCAGAACCTAATTAGGGGATGATGCCAAGACAGAGACTACATCTTGGAGTAGGCAAGAAAGAAGCAGTATCAATTTTCACTTGGCTAATGCAAAAAGTTTCTTGAGATGCTTCTATATGTGCCAACTTCAAGCTGCAGGCCAAGAGGTTGAGCCCTGAAACCTAATCCACTTGTAAGTGAAGTTAGATCATTTGAGTTTAGTTGAACACTGATTGGAACTTTTCAACACAAAAAGGGGGAAAAAAAAGAAGCCTCAGATTAATTTGGATTTGAGGTTTTATTCCAGGCTACAAACACAACCAAATCCAGGCAACAAAGAGATGAGTTCGAGTTAGGTGGATGTTTTTGGAGCTACCTGGATGAAGTCTTTCTTTGGCTGAGGACGAACCGAGGTGGCCCTGCCAGACTTCGCCTGTTCCCTCCTCAGCTAGAAGTCGACAAGGGTCTATATATGGGAGTACTGAAGAGATCAGGATCGATGGAAGAGGTTAGACCCTGAATTAATTGGGTCCAGAGGTAAATTCTCCGATTTAAATGATTAAATCAAATGAAGTTTAAGAATGCACCAAGTAAAATTAATTTTGGGCCTTTTTATTTTCTGAATAGTTTATATAGAGATATATTATAGTCTACTATGTATAAACTAAGTATGAACTTAAGCAATCTTACTTTGGCACACTTTTTTTTCTTTCTCATCCATCTTTATCCTTAGTTTTCTAGTTCTCTCTCTTCAAGAGGAAGATACACAGTTATCACCGTTTATCTATAGATAACTTTAATTATTTCTAATTAGTGCATCAGTACACTAAAATAAGATATTTTAATCATAAATTTATTTCCTTATCATTTTTGCCAAAGTGGCCCGGTTATAAATTGGTTGAACGACAGATTGGGCATGCCTCTATCACATTCATTCCTGTGGATATATATATATGGATACCATTTATCTATAGATACATTGGATGGAGTCTCACCGTATAACCTAGTTATACCTATAGATGAACAATTAATATCAATCTATTGCAATTAATATTTCTCTTTATTCTTTGATCTCCAACATCAGTCAGTATATCTGTCTTGTAGTAGTTGCCAAAGGAGTTTGAGGACATGCCGTGGGAAGGCCTCAGGGAAGTTTAGTGAGCCCTATTTGAGTATGCTTGGCATGGACAAGTCAATTTTTAAGTACCTCTTATTATGTTTCTGGTCATGATGTGACAGCTACATCCTTGTGTGCTGGGTAGTGAGATGCACGCAGTACACTATATTACACAACCGGGAATTAAACATATTTTTTGGGGGGTAAAATTTACCATGGCATTGACATGTGGAATGATATAACTAGCCCGGTCCCAGTCAATCTAATTGATTGTAGCGTGTCAAGCTCAAACAGCACCTCTTTCTGTGAGGTATGTATATTCCTTGCAACGCAAACATCTACTGCAGTCAATGTACGTAGTGAGTAGGTCCATACGCCCCACTCGATACGGAGTGGAGGTACCACAACTTTGTTCTCTTTGGCTTGTACTTATCAGGCTATTAGCTGTGATGATAGCACAAAATTAGTAATTACCGGGTATACATAAATGAGAAAAATTTAGTGCATTTTTATATTGATTAGACATTAAATTCATGTGGCACTCAAAAAATTGAGTTGTCATTTTATCACTCTCCATATGAATGATGTCACATAGATTTAGTACTTAATCATGTTGTATGTAAGTACAATAAACAAGTGCATTAAATTTTTCTCTACATAAATATATATAAGGGGCTTTGGTAAAGGAGGTTTATCCTTTTTTTAGTACCTGTTTTGATTCAATAAGTAGTTTGATAATCTATTTATTAAGTTTAACCCCGATGATAAAAATTATATAGGATAAAATTAAGGGTGATAAAGAAGAGAATAACTATCACATCCATAGAGATGGGATAAAAGTTATTTCTAAAGATAATTTATTAATTATTATATAATTTTATTTTAAAAATTATATATTTTTATATATAAATAAATGATATCAAATTAAATATAAAAAGGTGATAATTATATATATTCTATCACGTTAAAAAAATATCTTCTTTTATAATTATATCTCATTTAAATCATCTCAAACCAAAAAAAAAAATTTAAACATGAATAATCTATATACACGGCTAACATATCTTCAATCTTCTTTATCTCGTTATCAAAGAGATCTATATCTTTAGACTTTTGTTCGAACACGACGTGCACGCGAAGTCCTGCAAAGTGGTCATGTGCATGCTGAAGGGTAGCTAGCACCAATGGCAACAGCGATGACAAGCGACACAGCGTCGATACAAGGGGGAATCAGCTGAAGTACACATCACCTCCGCTGAGTTCTTTTGTCGAGGAATATTAATAGAACAGCTTCGAAAGCCAATGCCTCTTGGAAGGGAGCGGTGGCTGGAAGTCTGGAAATGGAGAAGATGACGACGACCCAGCTGAGTAAGTTTCCAAAAGATTGGCCCGGATGTTGACAATTAAGCTGGGACTTTTCTCAGAAATGGAGGGTTTTTTTTTTGACGAATAGAAGAGGAGGGTGTTACTACACTGAGGGAAGCACTAGAATGTGGTAGAGACTGGCGGAAGATTCAAAGGAAGAAACTTCGGTATTAGTCTAGCTTGAAGGACAAATGTGCACGCTGGAAGCCAGTGTTTAGTTCATTGTTAGAGGCAAAGGTGTTGATGGAAAAAAAGATCGTGAGGAGTTCCAAATGGTGGAACACATCACATGCAGTGAAATCAAAAGAAAATTAATTAAGAGACAGAGAGGAAACGAGCTAGCTGGTGCGTCCAAATCGAAGGAGAAGGCGACAAATCAAGACAGACAGACCGACAGACCCATTCAGTACCGAGTTCTTCATCGAAGTGGCAGCAGAAGAACGCCTTCCGAGAGATATTGGAGTTAGTCTCATATCGGATTATTCAAGATGGGCTTGTGTCTTATATGACGTGGCATTCCTCCCCTCAACGTTTAGATTTTGGGGATGAATTTTCACATGGTATCAGAGCGGGCCAAGGCCCATTATGATATTTGCACCAGCTCCCATCTAATTACCACGGCCCATCTTGGCCGTGAGGGGGAGTGTTGGAGAACCGTATGGTATACCATATCGTAAGAATCAAGTGGGTTCCTTGTGTTTATATAGCTCCTGGGCCTTAAAATCTCAACACCTAAGTTTTGCGGGTTTCTACATGGTATCAGAGCCAAGATCCATCCCGATTGTGGACTCCACACCTTATTAATATTCCCGTGCCTTGGTCCTCTGTGAGGCCGGCACGTGCGGGGGTGTATTGGAGTTAATCCCATATCGGATTATTCAAGATGGGCTTGTGTCTTATATGGTGTGGCCTTCCTCCCCTCAACGCCTAAGTTTTGGGGGTGAATTTTCACATGTGAATAATCCGATATGGGAGGGGAGGAAGGCCACACCATATAAGACACAAGCTCATCTTAAATAATCCGATATGGGACTAACTCCAATACACCCCCGCACGTGCCGGCCTCACAGAGGGCCAAGGCACGAGAATATTAATAAGGTGTGGGGTCCACAATCGGGATGGATCTTGACTCTGATACCATGTGAAAACTCACCCCCAAAACTTAGGCTTTGAGGGGAGGAAGGCCACACCATATAAAGCACAAATCCATCTTGAATATTCCGATATGGGACGGGAGGAAGGCCACACCATATAAGACAAGCCCATCTTGAATAATCCGATATGGGACTAACTCAATAAGAGCAGGGTCCGGCGGACATATCAAGAGGAGATCTCCAATTCCCCGGTGTCAGTGAGAAGTAAAAACTAAGCACGTAGTACTGCTGAACAATCCAAGGGCAAGACAGAGGAGACAAGAGTGAGCAAGTCTAGAACTCCATTTTTGGAGGAAGAAAGGATCATGCTAAGCGGAAAAGAACCAGTTGGACGACACTGCTGAACAAGGGGCGCGCACTTATATATATGGAGGTTAATTCTCTTGGAGGTTTATGGCTTAGGGGCTGCATTGGAGTAATATATATATATATATAGTATATATATATATATATATATTATATATATATAATATATATATATATATATATATATATATATGGTAAGTCTTTATTTTTTCTTCTTCTTCTTCTTGTAGTTTCCGTGCTTTTTGCTTGTAATCTTGACTAGCCTTGGCAGTCTTTCTCCATCCAAAAATAATGTCAAAGTTCGATCGATCCAGAGACATGTTTATATGGTTCAATCAAATGACCAAAAAGTCATAATCTAAGTGGGCCTTAAAGTGGCAGACTCGACAAACTTATCAACTGAGACATGTGATCGTTATTATTTTTTTGGGCTTACAATAGCACTCCAATTAATGGGCAGATTGTAGAATACCATGATGAAAGATACTGATGGAAAAATTTTGCCGCACTGTGCACAACTTTGCTGGGCGGCCCAATATTACTCCGACTCCGCATGCACTCCGAACCATCATGGGCCAAGCCCAATACAGACGACCCAGAGCGCAACCCACCATGGGTTGGGCCTTTTTACTACCGATGTCTTCTCATGTGGTATCATGGTGACTATTACTAGCTGAAGAAAATGCCACCAATCCGTCGGTTCGATCAGTAGTCTCATGATTTGATGAGGTTTCCTACTTCTACATTTTTTAAAACTAATTTTTACGTTTTCTCATTGATTATTATACATTGTACATATACAAAAATATTAAATGGGAAATTAGTCCTCATGTTTCCTAGTGTTCCCGTTTCTTTTTCTACTAGTCATGGGTAATGGAAGGCCTTTTTTTTCCTTTAATTTTACTTTGTAATAGGCTGTAGGCATACTATTTAGTCGACTCCATTCGCATGCAAACCACATGACGATTACTTTGGCTTGTTGGTCACCACCTTGGCAAAATATAATAATAGAGAAATATTTATTACAAATTTGTAATAAAATTAATATGTATTGTTTGAAAAGTAATTCTATTGTTTAAGAGAGAAAGAGAGAGAGAAAAAATTTGTCACATCTTTAACCAATAAAATTATTTTTAAGTAATCTACACCAGTTTTATAGCAAGATATATGTTGTAATAAGTATTTCTCATTATAATATAAATCTATATTTAATGAAATAGTTTAGTGGTTAACTTTTCATGTACAGTAAGACTGTGAGCTCAAGAATTTAACTTCCATTGAAACATGTTTATAAGGAATTTTATAGAGAACTCGTAATAAGTTAGTTATTCACCGAAAAAAAAAAATCATAGTCCAAGCCTAGAACACTTGATAGCATCCAGGAATCACATTAGATGATTAGAGTAGGAGACGTACGCAGAAGAGGTCACTGATTTGGGATATGTATGGTAAGAGAAACTAATGTTTTATATTTTGTTCTAACCTGTGACAATGTTAAAAGTCACCTTCTTTCTTTCCATTTTCTTCTTACTAGCTAGCTAGTTGAACCCCAAACTTAGAGTGGTGGCTCATCATCTCCCTTTACGTGGGATAAGTTTTGAATTTTCTGTTTATCTTAATTGCATGAAGATAATTTATAGTCAATTGCTTGTTAACAATTTACTTTTTCATAGTGGGTAGTTTTGCCACCAGTCGCAGACGGATAATCTCACTTAAGTCACAATTATTTTCTTTCAATATATATGTGGACTTACTGAGGTCCAAGCCCATATTCATCGTCCTAGTAAAAGCTCATCTTATGGCCCATCCTTATTAACCTAAGCTTATTGAAATTTAAAATTTAGATCCGAAGCTTTCCAGACCCGAGACCCACTCACCAACATGGAATTCTCCGGGGTCAAGAATCGCCCAAGATGAAACTAAACGTACGAATTTCTTTCGGTTTGGATCTAAATTGGCATCGTGCATATCCATTAGGTATGGCCCAAAGCCTCTTTTATCCGGATTGATCCATGAACGCCACAAACTAGGTTGACGGCCCAGACCCATTTGGTTTACCGGGTTGGATATGGCCCATTGACACACCCAGTCCTAGCCCACTATCCAACCAACACGTCAAGTCCAATGCTTGCAGCCAATCTGGAGCCTATAAACGTCTCAAATCATATGCCATGATGCAACCATTCATCACCTAGTAATTCTCATGCCTTTGTATGTGGAACTATAAAGATCAGTTTAAATTTATATTAAGAACTTGAATGAGGTCCACTCAGACTTTATTTTTTAAAAAATATACGAATTGTAGAAAGTGAAATTTATTATTGATATATTTAATTTTATTAGAATCTTACTTAGAAATCTATACTAATATAATATAACTCAGTCTTAGTACTGCCACGTGACTGCAGTAGAAAAATTTTATTTTCTTCATAACATCTCCCTCCCTAAAAATAGAAATACAGATAGTTTAAATAAACTAAATAATTATCTTCCTACTTTCTCTCTCCAACTTTCTCTCCTATTAAATTTTCTCAAAATATATCTAAACGTTCAAAAAATTCTATAAACTAATAAAACTTGTTAATATAATTTCTCTCTCTTTTCTTTCCGATTAAACATCTCTCTATTCCTAAAAACTCACGTTTTTTTTCAAAATCCTTTTCATAAATATAAAAAATATTACCCTCATATATTACTTATAAAATTTATTAATTCAAACCGAACAATTTTCCGTACAATACACAGACATAGAACTAATTTTTTATATTAGAAAGTTTTATAATAATCTATGTTGCCATATTTTCTGGTTATTTATTTCACTGTTAATTAGTGCTAACAGGATCATATCTCATGTGGTACTAAAGCACGCTTATTTTGGTATCGGTGCACGAAAGTTCCGATGTCCGCAAGCCGCTTGCCTATTTTGGTGGGGATAGATATAAGATTAGAAGGGGGTCTAGGAATGGTTGGGGGATAATAGAGATTTGTCTGAGAAGTTAACTTAACCCGAGATTAATGAGGAAAAAAGGGGGTAAGTGTGAGGTTAGCCTACCCCATTTTTTTGAAGGGTTAACTTTAACCCCCCCCCCCCCCCTCTAATTTATAGGTCCACTCAATCTCTCCGAATTATTTTTCATTAAAAATAGTGTTATACAATCTTCAGTTAAAATAATCGGGAGTTTCTTATCTCCTCTTCAAAGCAAGCTATATGGGATTAGTTTTGAATTTACTGTTTTTCATGGAGATCTATACTCAAATTGTTCTCAGCAGGCGTACAAATTCTTTTAAAAAATACTTTTTCATCGTGAAATCTTGGAAGAAATTAAGAAGAGCTGTCTAATGTAGTGGCCCATGAGAATGTTTAAAAAAAAAACACAAGTAAAATAATGTAAAAAGAGAAATACCCTTAAGAATGATTTTATAGTAAAATTGAGTTGGATTGTAAGAAAGTATATATATATATATATATATATTAATGAGTATGTATAAAAATATGGTATTTGTAATAGATTTCAACCCATAAGATTGTTTTCTTACGATCTAATTCAACTTTAGAAAGACCTTACTTGTAATGAACATTTCTCACGTAAAAAAAGATCCTCTCATGAAAAGAAATACCAAGACGTACGATGTTCAAAACCCTAAATCCCATTACACAAAAAGGAAAAGGGGGAAACTAGCTAACTAGTATACACCTCCAAGATTAACACCTTTGCTGTGGAGCCAAGGCATATCTCTTTGTCAACTCGGAGAGTATCATTACAAAAGATAGAGGAGTGAGTTGTAGGCGAAGAAAGGATCAAGTCATCCAAAGGTCACGAGGAAAATTTTATATAGTTTTTAGTGGGGTGCTAGCTTGTGGAGGAGAAGGATTCTACCACTAAAAGAGCCTTAAAAGCTAAGTTAACCAAGGTATATCTTTGGGGCATTATTAGCTCCAAACTGGGGTAGGCTTAGCCAAAGCAAATCCAGTTAAACACTTGGCTCTAGAGAGGGGTAATTTTGTGGCCCAAGCATCGAAAGCAAGTTTCCTAGATGATGTATAATAAGACAGCTCAGGATAAAAGAAGGCTACGCTCTCATGATTTGCCTTACTGTCTGGATAACAGGGAACCATGTCTAGATATTATGGCACCACCATACGACGGACATGAAACAGGGGGGTAACCCTGGTTAAATCAGGGGTATCTCTGGTTAAAGTGCAAAAAGTACTTGGAGAGGGGGGGGGGGGGGGGTGAGTCTACCCAGAGATAACCTAGTTAAACCAGATTACACATGAGTAACTCTGCCCCACCTCCTGGGCAGAGTTACCCGGGTGGGTAACTTTTTTTTTTTGAAAAAATTAATAAAAATATTTATTAAGTTGTAAATATTATTTATTACATATCTCTAAAAATTATCTTACTTTTTAATTACACAAAAAAAATAATTTGAGTCAAAATTTTAAGTTGACTAAAAAATAAAAAGTGAATAAACTTCCGCTTGATTAGTGGTGGTTAGTGAGGTAAATTGTCAAAGTGAAAATGAGTAATTTTTTTATTAAGAAATCCATGATTAAACTACCTATGGGTAGTTAACCATGAATCAAACTAGCTCCCCCCCCCCCAACTACCCTCACTCCTTGTCCATACCGTCTACCATAAAGTTCACGTCTATTTAGCACTTGGTGCACCCTATGATACAAGTAAACCATCCTAAGCTTCTGTCTCTTTGGAAGTTGGTGGAGAACGATCTCAAGTCATCTTTTTCCTTCTTCCGCTCGTTCAGCACTACTAACTTAAACATCGAAAGGTGATCTCTCAAAACAAATTTTTGAGTCCCCTTGATGTGTGGCCTCTCTGTGCAATCATCGACTCGACGAGTTCGCAGCATCCTATCGTTGGATGTCATCTAACAATTTGAGAAGAAGAATCAAAATCGGGCCCTCTTTAGGCTCATATGACGGTCAATATAGACTTCTAGAGGTTCAACCTCCGACTAAACTCTCTTTGAATTCCGCTGCTCTTGTTTGGTCTCCCATTGCTCCAACATTAATTGTCCGGCCAATATTTAACGTTGAAGATTCTTGTCAACCTCCCACTGCTGCTCCTATCGAATATGAAATGTGACGCAATACCAATCTCCTTCCCCTGCTGAATAAGTCACCCATCGAATGTCCTTTGCACAAGCGTTACGTCGGAAAGTTAAAGTAAGGGATGGAACGCCCATGGGCACCATTTCTGCATCTCGGGAGCGGTCTTCTCTCGACATTCACCATGACATCAGTGACTCTTCATCCTCATCTATTGAGGGCTTCGTGAACCTCCATGTTATCTGCCAAGTCCTTATTGTCTCAAGTTTGGAACCGTCCAGTCTCGTTCATTTCAGCAAGATTCATGTAAATTGGGCTGGTGCTCATGGCAAGGATCGCTTAAGGTAGGTTAGCAAATCTAATGCCGTTCAAACCAGAAATTCTTTGCGCAGATCCAACTCTACAAGTTCCTCTCGAGATTGGGATTGACTTGTCTTCTTGGTTGCTGGTTGCTATCTAATTGTGTTTCCATCAAATTGTCTTTTTCATTTGTGTTTTTGGTTGTTGCCCCTATCCCATCTATAAGATAGGGTGCCTCCTTCTTTGGCTCTGGTTATGTTGTACTTTTCCTTTCAGCATTATATAATATATTTTCCTAGTTGGTTTGTGGCACTGGAGCTGCTGCCCCTATGCCCTCCTCCTCAGTTATATGAGTCTTACCTTAAAAAAAAAAAAAAAAAAGGTACATGAGACCCATTCCTTTACACCAGCTACGTACGTAGGTGAGACTTTAGTTTCCTGATCGGCTATCACGTCATTATCTAACTTGCATTCTCTGTGGAAACCTTCAACACCAACAGTCACTTCTCACCTTGTTCTTGCTTTCTCTATTGGAAGTTTGAAACCTTCAACACAAAATAGTGGATATGGTAAATTAAGGAAAGAGAACATGGATTCTAAACTAACCAGCTTAGCTAACTTAAAATGTCAAACACTCTGAACCCTACACTAGTAATCCAGTATCACATTACAGAGTAGGGAATAATGTGGTAGGATAGAGAATTACGTACGTAGTGCCCTGCAATATGGACCCAATACTATAGCGAAAGAATAACGTGTAGGATAGATAGAACTTCTATACATATACGCGTGAGGGCATGCAGCACTTTTTGTTGTAGTGGAAGTTGGCTATCAGCATCAGATAGTCCCATAATCTTGTAGTAGTTGATTCAGAGCGTGCTTTGATGACCCAAGACAAGTAGAAGAGGACACCAGATGTACACTATGAAACAAACTAGAACAACCCATTCCTATTCTCCACATGCACAGTACTGTTTTTGATCTTGTGAGCTTGGAGATAAGGCAAAGGGGAACTTATAATGTTCATTCACCCCCACTTGCAACTTAAGAAAGAAGATTTCTACCTTCTATAACCAGTGACAGTACCCCTCACTTTTATAATTAGTCATATGTTTTTCTTAATCTTTGTTCAGTTGTTCCACTACTACCATTAGTTTTATACTTCCCCCTTTTGTCTCCCATATGCCACCTGCTTGCAGAGTAAGAGCATCTCCTTCCCAACCCATCTCTTTTCTAACTCCAGGTAGTACTATTATGAATGCTATAGAGTTACTGACCGATGAGTGAGATTTAGGTCCATTTGGTTGTATGTAAAACAGTTTAATAGGAAAATAGTTTTTCACGGAATAATTTTTATATGAAAATAAAAACGTAATTGTCTATTTAGTTGTCAGGTAAATATAAAGTTGTTATATGGATGGGTAGGAGATCTTATGATCATATACTCAAATCAGAGAGAGTCATATACTTATTAACATATCATCAAATTTTTTATTTTATTTTATTTTAATATTTTTAAAAATAAAAAATTAGATAACTAATGAAAAATAAGTAACTTTGACAAAGATAATTTAAAGTAGGAGAAAAAAAAATAAAAACACATTTGAATGAATAGTATTCTACATATATTTTAATAAAAAAGTAAAAAATAAATTAACTAATGAAACATAATTAAATTTGACAAACACTATTTAAATGAGTTGAAAAAAATAAAAATTCAACTTGAATGAATAGTGCATACAAATTGTCACTGTACAATGCAATGGCACAGCAGCAAGCAACTAGAAAATGGCATCCGCATTTTTTGCGCGGTTGCCGAAATTTGGAAATTTCTGGATATAGTTTTACGTATTTTGTTTTTCAAGGATAACAAATGACCTAAAGAATAAAGTTTTCCCTTACAAACTTTTCCAAATGGAGTTTTACATTAAAACAAACGAACCCTTAGTTTATAGAGATGTTTTAGTGGCTCGGGTTTAACATAACAGTTTTTCTTCCGGTAGTAGAGTTGCAACTGGGTTGGGTTCGAAACAAGAAACACAGATTTCGTTTTTGATAAAAGAAATATAATTTGATTCCGATTCTGATAAAATCGGAATAGTTAATTTCGATTCCGTTCCGATTTTGATAACATTACCAGAACCAAAATTTTGATAAACTAAGGTGCTTGCCATGGTTTTGCCTTTTGAGCTTATGGATAATTTATCGAATAACTGATACCGATTCTAATTATTTTTCAATTTCGATACCGATAGTTTATCGGAATATCAGATACTGATTCTGATAAGCTATCAGTATCATTTTTCAATCCCAAAATTAATAATTTTTATTGAAATCAGGTCGAAATATTAGAATATCGATTTCCGAAAATGACTTTGTGAAGATCAACGGATCTCCCTAGTTTTTTTTTTACTTTGGCTAAGTCACTGACATTGTACAAAATCATCACCGAGAGGTTCCAAGTTTAATATCCAAAATGTCTTCCACCAACCCATGCCCTAAATCTAGAGAAATTTTTAGAAATAAATCTTTTAAAAATCTATATTTATTGGAAATAGAATATGTTACCGTAAGTGTAACATAGGTCGGCTCTGGCCGAGGTGACCACTGGTGCTTCTCGCCGACGAGTGAGCCGAGACGACCAAGTCGATGAATCTCGTTTGAGGCGCGCTTGGCCGACATGAGACGCTGGTTCCGAGTTTTCGACCTGACCTGCAAAACCCGTCGAGAGGCCTCGGCGGAGAGACACTCTGACGCTCTTGTCAGTCGCTACCCGAGCAGAATGACTAACTTGTGGGATAGAACAGCGTACCTATGCCTGTGGAGTACATAGTGTTAGGACACATGTGCAATAGCTGGACGACCTCGCGGATCTCGCAGGGGATACCCGTGATTGACGCCAGATTGTGGTCTTCACTGGCACGCCAAGTCATCGTGACCGTGGTCTTAATGGCCGCAGTTATTGGTCCCGTGATTCTCGGACCTTACCTCATCTGCCTTGTCAGCCACGTGAGCAACGTTTCGAAGTACCCGCGTGCACGTTGGGATCCAGGTCGGCTCTATCCGAGCCGAGAGCGTCCCCAGCCGAGAGGAGGATAACGGACCAAGGTGTAAAGTAGATTGATTCTTCCGACCGGACACGTCGGATTGCTAATGTTCCGCTCGAGATGGACGCCAGCCTATGCCTTCAATGAGGTCGACTGACCCCGAGGATAAAAGCCGACCTGCTGAGATATCTCTATATCAACTACCATTACTTAAAAAGTGAGGTGAGTAATTTATGACTTGGCAAATTAAGAGAATAATATTTTTTTTGTAACGAGGAAACCCCACCCCGTGTGGTTTTGTGGACTTAGGGATTGGTGTTCTTGAACTCCAAGGTCAGAACTTGGCAGCTCCTATTTTCAGTGTACCCGTATTACCCTTACCCCACTTGACCGAAAAAACTCAAGATTTACATACCTCGAGAATTGCATGTAAATCAGGTAAGCCCCCCACCAGAAATCGAACTCGGGACCTCCTGCTTTTAAGCAAGAGTTCTAACCGATCGACCCAACCGGGGTCCATCAGATGGGATCCAGGTTGGCTCTATCCGAGCTGTGAGCGTCCCCAGTCGAGAGAAGGAAGACGGACCAAGGTGTAAAGTAGATTGATTCTTCCGACCTGACACGTCGGATCACTAATGTTCCGCCCGAGATGGACGCCAGCCTATGCCTTCAATGAGGTCGACTGACCCCCAGGATAAAAGCCGACCTACTGAGATATCTATGTATCAACTACCATTACTAAAAAGTGAGGTGAGTAATTTATGACTTGGCAATTAAGAGAATAATATTTTTTTGGTAACGAGGAAATCCCACCCCATGTGGTTTTGTGGACTTAGGGATTGGTGTTCTTGAACTCCAAGGTCAGAACTTGGCAGCTCCTACTTTCAGTGTACCCGTATTACCCTTACCTCACTTGATAGAAAAAATCTCAGATCTACACACCTCGTGGATTGCATGTGAATCAGGTAAGCCCCCCACCAGAAATCGAACTCGGGACCTCCTGCTTTTAAGCAAGAGTTCTAACCGATCGACCTAACCGAGGTCCTCAAGAGAATAATATTTACTATTCCTTGTCAACAAAAAATGATATGTCATTCGAACTCTCCATCCCACTGTGCCACATCATATTTCATATCAATGTGACTTGATATAATTATCCATAGTCATTAATTAGAGTTTGAATCCTCTCAATTTAGAGAAAGATCATACTATAATAGTCTCGAATGATCGCTCGCCAAATATCTCGAGCCATCTTTTCAAATGTCTCTGACACCCTTTTCAAATATTTTGAAAAGATGATCTGAGGCATTTGACGCGTGGCTATTTGAAAGGAGAAAGTTTTATTACATTTTTATATTGCTCTTTTAAGTGCAATATGACTATGCAAGAATCTATGTGGCATCACTCACATGGGGAGTGATAAAGTGGCAACTCAATTATTAGATGTCACATGAACTATTATCTAGTCACATTACACTTAAAGTGTAATACAAAAGTGCACTAAACCTTTCTCATTTGAAATTAGTGGAGTCCAATCCTCCTCTATATTTAGAGAATCCGGACTCCATTAATTATAACTGTCATAATTATTATTGCCACACCGCTACCATCTACCATTGTCATCTATAGCACCGTTTGTTACTAACTTTTAAAAAGTGAAAATCGGCAAAATCGATAATCGGCGTACCTCGTCGCCAGCGCGAGGCTTTTGGCCTCGTCGCCCGCGCCTCATGGCGTGGGCGACGAGGTGTGCAAAAGTTATAAAAAAAAAGAGAAAATTTCCGAAAGCGCGATCCTGCTCTCTACCTCTCTCCTATTTTTCGAAAATTTTTCAGAAGCGGAGGTGAACCCGCTTCCTTGCACCAGCGCGGTTCTCTCTATCGCTCTCTTAACAGGAAAAAGTGTTGCACACGTAAACGGAGCGAAAGATGCATGTTTGAAAATGCCATACATCTCGTCAAAAATTTGAGGTTCCAAAATTTTTTCTACCTCCGTTCCAAACGGTGCCTATGGCATGATAAGTGACACTAATAATGCAAGTAACAGACAATAAGATTACTTTTCTTTAATCCATATCATCTTTTAAACTTCTAATAAATGTTTTTTTCAAATAAAAAGCTTTTAAAACAAAAAAAATGACATTCATAAATCTCGTGAATAATAAGATGTTACGCCAGCGTACGTACTACATAGTGATGAGGTCTCCGTCTTCCTCTGCCTCTGTCCTCTGCGTCCCTCTCCCGCTTTAGCGTCCGTGTCGTGACAGGTCATCCACGGGTGGCAGCACAAAAGCAAACCCCACCTCGTGTGAAGGGGCGAGGTGGAAGCCAGCCTGGCTTTTCTACTTCCACCGATGACGCCACTCTCTCTCTCTCCTCTCCAGTCCGTAAAGCACGTTCTATTCACCCGATACGATGGTAGGGTTGACCCCATTAAATTTAGTACATACCAATCAATACTTTTGGGCAATACTTGCTAAATCTACTAAAAGCTCCTTCGTAAGCTATCTCCTACACATATCTATGACAAATAATACACAGCTTTTCTAACGAAAAATATTTACAACCCGTAAAATAAATAGTAAGTAGGAAAAAATAATTAAAAATCTCTGACTAAATGTAATAGAGAGGTTTTACTATAACACGATTTAATGTGTACTGAAATATGAGATAATATTTACTGTAATGAATTACAATTCTGTTAGAGAGTAAAAATAAGTCAAATATCTGTTAGAAACTTAATTAATTTATTATAATAAATATTATTTGACTTTTGATTTGACTAGTCAAATTTTACGTCTAATAAGAACTCGATCATCCCATTAATCAAATTGGGGTCTAGTATTCTTTTTTACAGTAAATAAATGTGTTAATATAATCACGTACGCAAACAAATATAAAGACGACGAGCAACACCAGACACGTCACCCAAAAAATCATGGATCCGAATATTTATTTATTTTTTGACATAGAAATGAGTTGCATATAATTTTATGAAACAGAGCATATGAGAGAGAGACAAGCACATGACAATTACAACAGATACCAAAAGTAATCGGGCATGACTTAAATAGGGTGTTATGAGACAAGAGATCAAATGGTCCAAAAGAGGAGGGCAAAAGTTCAAGATCCATAGGCATAAAACGTAGTGAATCGACGTCGATTTTCACCAGCAATTTCACAATGGGGAAGACGGGTCCTCGGCCTCCACTTGTGCCGGAGATGAGTTCAACGAAGTAGAGGGTAGCCTCCAACAAACCAAAGTATGTAAGATAAAGTTTGAAACTATAAATTAGAAACGCCTAGATAATCAAGTTGAGACAGTACACAAACATTCGTCACGTCACTCCTCGCCAAACCACATAAAGAGCAATAATGGAAGAGATATGAACAAAATAAGAAAAGAAAATTTTAATACATTTGAGTTTTATATTTTACGATTGTACTTCTCTTTTTTTATTAGTCAATCTTAGGCAGCATTTGGAAATAGAGTTGGGAAGATTTTAAGGGGCAAAATCTCTGACAACTCCACAATCGTTGCCAAATGTTATAAGATGTCATTGGCTTTCGTGTGCACGGCGATTTTGAGGGAATAGAGATACATATAGAGAGAACGCGGCAGGCGCTTTTGCGGGAAGTGACTCGAGTGCCGCTTTTGCAAAATCTCTCGCAAAAACGTCGCGGCGGTGGACGTGGCGCAAAGGTGAGGACGTTTGTATTTTTGTTTCTTTAATCAGTCCAGCTGCAATAACAGGGCGCGACACGGGTGACGAGGTGGAAATCTCATCGCCCATACATCAAGAAATTCGATTTCGGCTTCCACCGTGGCCATGCCAAACACCGCCTTAATCAATAAAAAAAAACACAATACACTCGTTCAATGAAAAATAAAAAATACAAATATAAAATGTAAAACTCTAAAATTACTAAACTTTTCTCAAATAAAAAAGAGCACAGACGAATTTAACTATTCCGCAACTGGTCCTCCGAGAAATCGATGGAGCGATCACCGGTAAGTAGGGAAATTCCAACCCAAGTAGAGACCGACAACTTTTCTGATAGATTTTTCATTTGTTTGAGATCCCCGAGATTTCTTTTTCATAAGAATGTCGAATTGAAATCAGAAACAAAAGTCAGAAGAAAAAATGATGATAGGCCAAAAGTTACCACTTTTGTACTGCCTTTGCTCCCAAATGGGGGACGCGAAGTATGGAAGAGAGAGAGGCATACGCAGATAAAGAGGGGCAGAGAACTACACCGCAAATTGCGTCACCGCTTTCCCGCTTAACACCCAAAGCGAGTCCCTCGCTTGGACTCCAAGCGATTCGCGTTCTGATCACCACCCAACGGGGGCCGGTACCGAGCGACCCCTTCTTGGCCTTCTTCTTCCTCCCCCGCCCTCTGCTTCCGCCGCCGATCGCCGCACCCACACCTTCCCCGACCGATTCCGACCTCAAGGATCCACCCGCGGCGGCGGGGAGACGCCGCGGGGGTCGAGAAGCGCCATGCCGTGGGCCGCCAGGATTTGGGGCTTTTTCTCCGCCGCCCTCGTCGTCGTCCTCCTCTCCCCTTCCTTCCAGTCCTTGCCTCCCGCCGAGGCCATCCGTTCCTCCCACTTCGACGGCAACCTTCGCTTCCCCGGCGGCATCCCCACGCGCTACTTCTTCCGCACGGCCGCGCCCTTCCGCAATGCGGATGAGTGCGGTCCCTCTCTCTCCGGCGGCGAACCCATGGTCTGCGACCCCTCACTCGTCCACATCGCCATCACCTTGGACTCGGAGTACCTCCGGGGATCGATCGCGGCAGTGCATTCCATCCTCCAGCACGCACTGTGCCCCGAGAGCGTCTTCTTCCACTTCCTGGTCTCGGAAGAGGGCATGGAGGCCGTGGTGCGGGGCTCCTTCCCGCGGCTCCGCTTCAAGGTTTACTTCTTCTATCCGGAGCGAGTGAAGGGTCTCATCTCGGCGTCGGTGCGGCAGGCGCTGGAGCAGCCGCTCAACTATGCGCGGAATTACCTCGCCGACATCCTGGAGCCCTGCGTCCGGCGGGTCATCTACCTCGACTCCGATCTGGTGGTGATGGACGACGTCGCCAAGCTGTGGCGGACAGGGCTGGGGTCCCGGGCGGTAGGGGCGCCCGAGTACTGCCACGCCAACTTCACCAACTACTTCACCGACCGATTCTGGTCCGACCCCCGCCTCGCCGGCACCTTCGCCGGGCGCCGGCCTTGCTACTTCAACACTGGGGTGATGGTGATGGACCTGGCGCAGTGGCGCCGGGCGGGCTACACCCGGCAAATCGAGCGGTGGATGGAGGTGCAGCGGCGAGGGGGACGCATCTACGAGCTGGGCTCCCTACCGCCCTTTCTTCTGGTCTTTGCCGGCCGCGTCGCCCCGATTGACCACCGGTGGAACCAGCATGGCCTTGGCGGCGACAACGTGCGGGGCAGCTGCCGGGACCTCCACCCGGGCCCCGTCAGCCTCCTACACTGGAGCGGCAGTGGAAAGCCATGGATGCGGCTCGACGCCAAGCGCCCTTGCCCCCTCGACGCCCTTTGGGCCCTCTACGACCTCCACGGCCTATCGCCATGACGGCGGCCCCTTCTACGGTAACCCCAGAAAAAACAGAGCAATCTTTAGCATTCAAGAGATACCCACTCCTCATCTCGTTTCCTTTCTTTGGGGCCTTCAAATTTCTTGGGTTCTTTTTCCACTTGTAGACATTTCAATATTTTTCTTGTTAGTACCACATTTTGATTTTTTTACCCCCAATCTCTTTCCGGCCTGAGATCTTACTATGGGATATGTATCATATATCATTGTTGCTGTCTCAGAAAATAAGAACAGATAATTACTTTTACCAAGAACATGATTATGTAACTCTGCTTTCATCTCCAAAATATGCAAGAAATTATACATCATTGCTATTACTAGGAACATTTATTTGTAACTCAGTCTGCTCTCTCCTCCAAAACTATACAAGAAAAGACCACTATTTCTACCAAGAACATGCAGGCGCAAGCCTGCTTCCATTCCCAACACTGTAAGAAAAAGGTCTTTGCTTCCACCAAGAACATTCAGATATAGTGCTTGCATTACTCTCAAACTATCAGAATCACAAGTATGCTTCGACTATGGGACAATACATCCACCAAGATGCAGAAAACAAAGACTGCCAAAAAAATTTCCTTCTCCTTGAGTTGGATTTGTCCTGTTATCTCCTAGGCCTCTCTCTCTCTCTCTCTCTCTGCACCCGCATGGTCCTACCTTCATGGCAAACCCTTTTAGTTCCGGAGGCACAACAGTGAACCACTAATAAATGAAGAACTTCGCTTGTTTGGCGTGGATAGCTAACCAGCCTGCTGCACAAGTTCCTACTCAGTGGGGATATCCGCGGGTACTTTTGCTCTCTATAACCTGCTCAGACGATCAAAAAGGTAGAGAGTTAGAATGTTGGATCACATCAAATTCTTCACTTTTTCCATTTTTGTGACAAGGCAAAATCTGCACTTCATCAGTCGAACCCCTCTTCCTGTAAAACATCTACCACCATAGATATATGAACAAACAAGGATATATGTGCATGCGTCAAAGAGATTAGGGAATTAGGGGGTATTTTTTTTTTTTTGGAGAAGGGAATTAGGGGGTACCTGTATCCTACTGCCCCTATGTTGTATAGTTCTAATCTTATGTCACCTTCTCTTCAAATTCCTCCAAAGCTGTTGCATAGTATGTGCTCAACTGCTCTGGTCCTTTCCAAAGAGCTGTGATTTCTGCTACAAGAATCGATTTGGATTCGTTGAAGCGGGCACCTGCCAGTTCAACAAATCCTCCTCAGATCCTGATAGTAAAATCCGCTCTCGCATCACCACTGCTCTGATTACAAGCTACATCAGAATCTAGTTTAGCCCATTAATGTGGTTGGTGTTTGCCGGGTGATCCATATGGGCATTGTCTCTCTTAGCTTAGTTTCCAATCCCCATTCCCTGCAAAACCTCGGTTCCTCTCGGCCATTCACCCGCCTTATTCTCGAGATTTGCAGTGGCAATATATGCAAAGGTGCCTCTCAAAATCCCTCTCCAAATACTTACCAATCTCTTGCAAATCTCCCTCAAAAACAGTTGCTGCTACTCCGAACGTGATCCACAGTGCTAGCCACCATCATTACTCTTGCAATTGTGATGATCCCCGGAGTTGCTCCATCGCCTAATGTCATTCAGTGAGGTCGGCAAGTTGCTCCATCTCAAGTCGTCGCTGGCAAACTCCCATAGTTCCACATCTTGTGTGCTTCAATACTAGTAATCAGGATACGGTTAATATCTTCCTCCCCTCTGCTACATCTTGGGCACAGACTCGATTCACAGATATTAATCATGTATGGGTAGCTACAAGTTTGTAATCTATACCCCATGTCACCTTCCAAGGAAAAACTTTGATTCTGTGTTGTACCGACTATTTCTAGATCTTTCTTGTACTCAAGTAGTGATTTAGTGCATAGTTTGCTGGATCATAATCGGAAGACGAATCGAGTTTTCCTTAATTCGTTCGATTTCTTTTGAATCGATCTGATTCGGATCAATATATATATATATATATATTAAGGGGCAAATCGGCCGGACGATGCAGGAATTGAGTTTCCCCTGATTCAATTAATTCGGAAGGATCATGCCGATTCGCCCAGATAAATTATGATTTAGTGGTTAGTGCTTCATATACATCAAGATGGGCTCTCAAATCCAAATTATATTAAGAGTAGATTTATAAATATTTTTTCAAAAACAACGTAATAGATTAAATTAAATTTCACATCTTTCTCCACCTTAGATCAATTTCTCCTTATTCTTCTCTCATCTTTATATAGTCACTGCTACTTGGAAACTGTCCTCTACCGTTTGGAATCCAACTCCCCCCATCCTCTCAGAAGAATGCTTCTATTTGTTATGATTAATCGCCTTCTAAAGATTAAAGACCATCACTACAAAGTACAAAATGCTTGTTCCACTCCAGCCCACGAGTTTATACGTTTCGCGTCCTCCTTAGATATACGGCGATATATCGTTCCAGAGCAAAGTTTAGTGCATTTTTTTATTATACTTAAGTGTAATATGATTAGATATTAAATTCATATGACATTTCTCACATAAAGAATGATAAAGTGACAACTTAATTATTGGGTGCTACATGAGTTTAAGTACTTAATCATGTTACACTTAAGTGAAATATGAAAGTGTGCTAAACCTTTCTCATCGTTCCATTAGAATAGTACTGTTGCAGATGGAGGAGCCTTTTTGAGCTGACCCTTCCTTGATACCCTCCCATGTCAGCAGACCTTGCCCCCACGCCAGAGGGGTGGTAGCTGAGCCCTTCACGTCCCTGTCGGTTCTTGCACGTAGTTGTTGGCAATGCCTCTGTTGAACTTATCCTTACTAACAAAGTTTTGTGAGTGTATTGATCCAAGAGAGTGGAGCTCGTAATGATGTGATGTATGTGGCCCCGATCTCATGGCAATCGTTAGTCTTTTCTTTTGGAGAACTGAGTAGATCAAAAGTTGTCCGCCTTTATAGGGAGGGATCCTCTCAGTACTGTTTTGGAGAGAACTCATCAGTATTATGAGTGTATTTTATGAAAGAGAAAATTTTAGTATATTTTGTAATGTATTTTAAATGTAATATGATTAGATAATAGTTTATATGACATTCAACAATTGAGTTGTCATTTTATCACTCTTCATGTGAGGGGTGTCACATAAATTATTATCTAATCATATTACACTTAAAGTACAATATAAAATACACTAATTCTTTCTCTTTATGAAAAAATCTCTCACACTCAACCTCACCTCAGCACCTATGGGTCCGTTTGTTTTAATGTAAAACTCTATTGGGAAAAAAATTCAGAGAAAATTTTATGTTTTAGATCGTTTGATACACTTAAAAATTAAAATATGAAAACGGTATCCAAAAAATCACAGATTTTGGCATCTGCCGTTTTTACATAGACATCATTTTCCTGCGCATTCTACACATCTTCAGTGATCTTTTTTTAAACCTATTCATTTAGTTACATATTTTTTTCCACTCATTTAAGTAATCTTTGTCAAATTTAATTATTTTTATTAGTTAATTTATTTTTTATTAAATATATCTATAGAATACTATTCAATCAAATTGTGTTTTTATTTTTTTTTTCCTACTTTAAATTGTTTTTGTCAAACTTACTTATTTTTCATTAGTTATCTAATTTTTTATTTTTAAAAATATTAAAATAAAAAAAATAAAATAAAATATTTTTTGATGAATAATGTTAATACATAATGAGTACATGACTCTCTCTCATTTGAGTGGATCATAAGATCCCATATCCCTCCCATACTCTCTATTTACATAAATACTTAATGAAAATATTTATTTGACAATTAAATGGACAATTACGTTTTCATTTTCATGTAAAAATTATTCCATGAAAAATTATTTTCCTAGTAAACTATTTTACATGTAACCAAACACATCTTATATATAGAGGTTTTTTATAAAACTCATCTAATAATGATCGAGTTCTCTCTAACTCGGTATTGAGAAGATCTCCTCTCGCTTTATGTATTTGAAGGCGAATAACTTGAGTGGGTAATAAAAATTTCTCTTTCTCTTGATCAGAAAGATATATGCAATTTTTTACTCTGGGAAAGCAAATCATTTTTTGACCATGATGATTAATTCATCTTTTTGGGTTGATCATCCTGCACATTGGAGCCCCACCTTGAAAGGAATAAGCTTTGTGCATGTTTGAGACTGGGTGATCTCAAAATCTTTTCTCAAGAGAAGGAATAGGGGTGTAAACGAGCCGAGTCGAGTCGAGTAGTATGCTGTTCAAACTCTGTTCGTTAATTTTTAATCGGTTCGAGCCGAGCTCGAGTATTGAAAATGTATGTTCAAACTCGGCTCGTTTAATATTCTCGAGTTCGAGCTCTTAACGAGTATCTTAACGAGCTTAATTGATTTGCGAGTTCGTATAATAAGTAATCAAATCCATCTATAAGTAAAAAATGATCGTTCATAAGGCCTAAATTTATCTTATTTCAAACTCATATCTCAATAGTTTTGATAATTGTTTATTTAACTATTTTAATATAATATTTGAAATATATTCATAATTTATCACAAGCAATATGAGATTAATAGATAGACATCGCAAGAGACGGGGTTGGTGTGCGACAGGTAGGCGTGGTGCTGCAACTGCCCTTCGCACACCCGCCCAGCCCCCCTTTCTTCTCTGCACCGTCGATGATTGTACTGCAATCGCCGGGAGTATCGTCGACCACTAACGAATGGTCCCCAGTAGTCGTCGAAGATGTCAGTGGCCGACAACGCGCCCCTGGCCTTGCCAGAGGGCTCACCTACTGCATAGGTCGGTCTCGGGAGGAAGAAGATGCTTGATATGCTGGGAAACCTTGCAACACTAATTTTATGTTCATGCCCTATTTACGTAATTTGTGTATATACCCTCATTTACATAATTTGTGTATATATACTGTGGATTTAGTCTATGACATTTAAGCCCTCATAAATATTTTATATTATAATAATAACTGTATAAAAATAAAATAAATATTTTTATATAATATATACTTATTATTTTAAAAAATATTTAAACGAAGTTTTAGCAAGTACTTAGGCAAGCTCTTAACGAGTATTTAATCGAGCTCTTAAACGAGCTGTTCACGAGTATAATCGAGCCAAGCTCATATGTGTTCAGACTCGACTCGTTTATGAATCGAGTTTTTTTTTTTGTTCAAACTTAATTTGTTAATTAAATAACGAGTCGGAGCGAGCTTTTATCGAGTCGAGTTTCGAACTACTCGTCGAACGTATCGACTCGTTTCCAGCCCTAAGAAGGAAGTTCCCACTTTGCTTTGGTCATATTTGGAGGGTGTGATGTTGCCGATGCCGGTCATCATGATTCTTTCCGTCTCTCTAATCGTTGAACAGTTGATCGGCACTGTGCAAAGGACTTAGGTTAATATTCTAATTGTTAGAACCTGTCATGGGTTGCATACTCCAACAGCCAAGACAAGACTGGAACCAGGTCGTGCTAGTGTTTATTTTGTGCAAGAAAATATACAAATAGAGTAGGAAAATTTAATTAAGATTCGGAGAGTGACTTATTTCTAATCCCCCTTAGAATATTAGAAGTCACAAAGTTCTTTTTTTGTGTAGTTTAATTTTTTAGTCCTTATTTTTTTATTTTTCAACATTTATGAGTCATAAGATATTTTTTTATCTTTTTAGCGTTAGTTTTTGAAATTTTTGTGAAAACGTAACATATTTTTTCACTTATAATATATATTTTTACATTATTTAGAGTAATCGTTAAGTCTCTTTACAGTAAACGTTATTATCTGTTATAGTAAATATCATATTATGTTACAGTAAATGTAATTCTCTGTTACAATGATATTTTCTTTTACAATAAAGAACACCACTTAACATATTTTTTTCACTTACAGTACATTTTTTACATCATTTACAATAAGTCATAATATCACTTAGAATAAGATGTAATCATCAACAGATGTAAGATAAGTGATGTTTTTTTACTGTGGAATAAAAAGATTGTTATAATACGGAATAATATTTATTGTAATAAGATTTAACATTTACTGTATTAGACATTCAATGTTTATTATAAATAAAATATTATTGTAACATATAATAATATTAGATAATAATATTATTATAATGAGATTTAACATTTACTATAACAAATAATAACATTTATTATAAATGGACTTAGTGTTTATTGTAATGATATAAAAATATATTATAAGTGAAAAAAAATATGTTACTTTAAGGTGAGAATTTTAAAAACCATTACCAAAAAGATAAAACTAATTATTTGAGGCTCATAAATGTTGAAAAATTAAAAATAGAGATTAAAAATTAAATCACACAAAAACATACGGACTATGTAACTTTTGATATTTTGACGAGAATTAGAAAATAAGCACACATTATTTTGATATTTTTGCATCATTGTTTATGAAAACTGTGTCATGTGTAATAATGTTAATGGTGATTGAAGAGACGTGATTTAAGTGTGCCTCTCAAGAGGTATTATTTCCATGCTTGAGGTTTTACCTTTTAAAAGGGCCCTCTTAGAGGAAGAGGTGAGACTTTTGCTGATAAGCACACACTTGTTCTCACTATCTTTCAATGTGGGATTAAATAATACATCTATACAGTCCTCAGTGAGGATAAGGGTGTGCGGGTCTCATGAAGATGAGACGCTCGGGTAAGGCGCATGGCCTCTCGTTCGTTCCCATAAACAGCGCCTATGAATAGACGTGATTTAAGTGTGCCTCTCAAGAGATATTGTCCCCATGCTTGAAGTTTTGTCATTTAAAAAGATCTTTTTGGGAGGAGAGGTGAGGCTCTTGCTGATAAGCACACACTTGTTCTCAGTATCTTTCAATGTGGAACTAAATAATACCTCTACAGTGACAAATAATAAGTTCATATGTTCCACTCAACAGAAAAATAAATATTTCTATATGATTCTCCATTTTTATATTTCTTATATAATAATTTATTAAAATGAATCAGTTTTTATATTAAAAATGTGACTTTGTATAATAAAAAGAGATAGAAAAGATTAAAAGAGATAGAAAAGATGATGAAATCTGCGCATCACACGTGACTATGCATCTTGGACCTGAAGTAAACATTTCTCTACTAGAAAAACCGAAGAGTTGAAGCTTCTGCAGCTGATGTGACTGCAGAGTTGCATATCCCCCCTTCAGTCGAGAGGATGGCTATGGACGGTAGAGGATGAGAGTCCACGGTCTATTGGGAAGGGGTACACCGGTACATACTGGGTTGATTTCTAGAGATGTGCGGTTGTGATGCTCCCTGGAGTGTCAGTGTGTGCGAGCGCATGCACGTGTGACGAAGGCCCTAACACGTTTTGGAAGCCCACTTTTTGCGACGGGGAAATGACTGTTGTTCGATTTCGATTTGAGTTGAATTGTACGACATGTATATAAAAGACCTAACCTCACAATTGTGTGCATGGAATTCGACTTTTTATATCTATTTTGAATAATCTAATTTGAGAAATATTAGTTATTCGGACGGTTGAGTAATTAGTCGAGGTGGAATCGTCCCGCGTCCGACTTAATTAGTCGGGTGCGAGGACCCCACAGGCCACAACCGAGCACACCGTGGGACTCTTACGTCCGACCAATCGAGTCGGATGCGCGGGGATTCCACATCATGTGAGTTACTCGACTGTTCGAATAACTAATATTTCTCATCTAATTTTTTTCAAAGTTGGACACAAAATCGAACTAGTACTTGAGAAGGGGGGGGGGGGGGGGATCTAACCTACAACCTAAGCTCTTCCACGCTTGCTTGTTCTTCTTTACTTCGACTAGTTAATCTACACCTACAAACCAAAAAAGTAGACAATGGCATTATGTTATCTTTGGATAATCTATCTTAAAATAATTTAACCCAAGCCACATCTCGCTACCAACTTGGAGAACAGCATTACAAAATGGATGGGGGAGTGAGTGGTAGACAAAGGAAGAACAGGTCGAGTCTTTCATAGGATGAGGAAATTTATATAGTTTGCAGTCATCATACTTTAGGTGGTGCATGTCGAGGAGACTGGTTCTACCATGACTAGATGAGTCTTAAGAGCTAAGTTAACCAAGTGATGTGATGTGGTATAGTGTATTATTATTAACCCAACCTGGTCTTGTAACTTTTGGATCAGGTCAAGAATTAAATCTTTCAGAAACACGGTTAGCTTGAATACAATTTGACCAATTTTGATGTACTAACTTGTTATCAATAAGGATCATATTAAATACACATGTTAGACAAGGTTAAGTTAAGGTTGAGCTTGAGCTCGGATTAACTCTGTTTAGGCCTAATCAAATCATCTAGAATCTGGTTCAGGTTAACAACATTTTGCCTCTTTTCTTTGTTTAAGTTGCTAGCTTAACTACTTCTAAACATCTTGAGCTCTAAACCCATTGATCTAAAGCTACATTAGTCCAACATGGTAAAGAAGAAGGTGTAGGATATGGACAGAACTAAAACCTATGTGACGGCAACATCTTTGTAGTCCTACTATACATATATTGCCAACTCCTTTTGGCTGTGGGCAGTTAACTATCTGCATCAGATGATCCCATAATCTTGTGGTAGTTGATTCAAAGCATGTGCCAATAACGTAAGAGATGACTAGTCGAGGAGACTAGATGTGCAGTGGAAATCACCAAACACCCCGTTATTTTGTTGTTCACATTTCTTTCGTTAGAAATTCTTAAAACACTTATTAAGTCTTTCATGCATTGCCTCCTTTAAGTTTGGGTTTTGAAGGATTGCCTTTTTTTACAAGTCAGGTGGGTACCCTTGTAATTAAGAGTAGTCTTGTAATAAGTATTTAGGGCTGCGAGTCGGATTCGGAATCGAAAACACAGATTTTGATTTCAATATTGAAATGTAGTTTCAATTTCTGATAAAATCGAAATGATTAATTTTGATTCCGATAATATTACCGAAATCGAAATTTTGATAAACTATAGTGTTTATCATGATTTTACCTTTTGAGTTTTTAGATAATTTATGAGATAACCGATACCAATTTCGATTTCGATTATTTTTCAATTTTAATTTCGATAATTTATCGAAATATTTGATACCGATTCCGATAAATTATCGGTATTCACTTTTCAATTTCGAAATCGATAATTTTTATCAAAATCAGATTGAAATATCAGAATATCGAGTTCCGTTTACAGCCCTATAAATATTCTTCAATAAAAGTTAAAGAGCATGGAGACAAGGTAAGAGGGAAGTAAAAATTGTTTACTCCAACTTGCTACCCAGGTAAGAAGTTTTCTACCTCCCATCAGTGACACCCCACACATTTTATAGTCATATGCTTTTCTTCTTGTCCTTGGGTGTTCTTATTCCTGCTATTAGTTTGTACTTCCCCTTTGTCTCCTATATGCCACCTTGCTTGCGGAGCCAAACCATCTCCTTCCTAACTCATCTCTAGTCTAACTCCAAGTGGTACTATTATAAATGAATTAGAGTGGGGTTGGTGGTATGAGGAGATTGGATGGGGGACCTTCCGGAGGGAGAGGAAATTAATCAGTCACAGGTGTTCTTAGTCAATAGATAAGTTTTACTTGCCTAGGGTTAACATCACAGTTCTTCTTCCACTTAGGAAGAATGGTACCAAGCTTTGAAAGAGTGTCAATTGGGAACTAAGAATTGCCCAAAGTTCATGTTGTGGAACATTCAGTCCAATGAGCTATTGGTTTGTGTTAGTAATCTTTATCACACAAAATCGACGTGCCTCATATATCACTTTGAAAGGAGATTTTTGACTGAGTCACATCCAACTGACCAAAGAGTGAAGTTCGAGAAAACACGAAGAGAAAAATAAAACATAAAATAAAAGTCGAGAAATGAAATAGATTAATTTTTATAGCCTTCTCAAAGTAGCACACTAGAAAGTTAAAAGTTCCAATTAAAAGGGGATAGAACTTTTTTTCCCATTTTTCAATGTGAGACAAAATAGCACAGAAAGACTTAAACATTTTAAACTTTAAAACATATATAGATTCCAAGATTTGGTATCCAAAGAATTTGGTGGCTGGGTGGCCTTGAAATGGTTATTACAGGACCAAGTCTACAACATGTGTTTGACTTGCAAAAGCTAGATAATCTTTCCATTTCAATGAGGACATTGGGAATATGTTGTGTTTGCAATTGATCTTGTGAGTGATATATGCCATGTATCTACCAAGCATATGATTGATGTACTACATGAAGTGATAACACATAAAAATGGAATTGATTTCACTATGTAAGATGCCATATATCAAAGCCAGCTTATGTAAAGGGCCAATATTTCAAAGCCATCATCACCATAAAGCATACAACCCGCTAAGTTTAATGATCAACATAAAAATACAGCATAATCTTTTTATTCATTTTATATATAATATGATACGACACTAAACTTCATACTTTTCAAATCTAAATATGCCATCTCTAAAGGCAGAAGTGTTGTAGATCAAATTAAGAAAACACAGTGGGAATAAAAGGGTGCAGAGAGAAAGTGTCGATGTCCCTTCGATAAGTATATAAGCTTATCATTTGTTAGGAAAAAAAACTTGTCCGTATACATGCTACATTGTTTCAAAGATAAGACATAAATCATTCTTCACAAAAGAATATATATATATATATATAGATGCTGGGGTACGGCGGTGCAGCCCCGCGTACCCCAGCCGCTGCCGCTGGATCACCATCCAGCGGCAGCGCTCCCGCCCAATTTTTTTTTTTTTTTTTGCAGCCGCTGGATCACCATCCAGCGGCTGCACTGGGGTGCGGCGGGGCCGCACCGCCGCACCCCATTCCTATATATATATATATATATATATATATATATATATATATAATATATATATATAAACATCAATTTTAAAAATGTATCCACACACATTTATAATCACTTTTTTATCAAAATGATATAAAAATACTATATCCTAATCCATTACTAGGTTGTTTATTATCTGAGCCAATTTGAAAACTTGAATCGATCGATTTGAATTTGACAGAAGATTCAATTTAATTTGGTTTCACATTTGTGAAATCAAATCGAATTGAATAAATCAAAATTTTATATAATAAAATTATTATTTCTATAATATACAAGTTATAAATATAAAAAAGTCATTATATATCTAAATTTAAATACAAATGTGTATTTTTTATCTTCATTTTAAATATATAAATATTAATAAATCTATTGACATTTTATTAAATATTAAAATTCGGTTTAACATAATCGAACCAAAATGATCTCAATTAGATTCATTTCGGAGGATTTCAAACGATTCGATTCGAATTAGTCAAAAAATAACCCAACTTTACTACTATCATTTTTTTTATTAATTATAATTGGACAAGCATGAAATTTCTGTGTATCTCAAGAGGTATTATCCTCGTCAGATGTTTTATCTTTTTTCTTAAGAAAAGAGTCCTCATGGGAGAGTAAGAGTCCTCATGGGAGAGTAAGAATGGGGCATATTTATAAATATATTCTTATTTTCACTACATCACGTGAGATTAAATTATAATCTCCTAATGAGGATAAAGATACGTGAGTCTTGTTACGATAAAATATTTTTTTTGACAAATGATGTTAACAAAAAAATGTGAAATTTAATATACTCTCGTGAGATATTGTTCTACGTTTGAAATTTTATCATTTTCATAGGAAAAATACTTTTTTAAAAAGATAAATAAATTTTACTTATAAATATATACTTATTTTATTACTTATAATTTGAGATTAAATTATATCTCTATAATAATTATAAATGACAAAGTATGTAGAGAGATAGAGAAAAAAAATTGCTTGTGTTGTTTTTACGAAACCTTGCCACAAAAGTACTAATATATATGTATCTTTATACAAGTACATTTTCGAGGAATCATATGTATCATGTGAGTGTTTATGGATTAATTATTATTACTATTATTATTACGTCAGAATAGCTTAATCTTCTCTCACTCTCGCTGTCGCGTCCGTGCCGTGACAGGTCATCCGCACGCGTGGTAGCACCAAAAAGCCAGGCCCCCATGGCGGACGAAGGGGTGGAATCCAGCCTGGCTTACCCCACCCCCTCTTCTGCACCCTTTATCTCTCTATTTTCTCTCTCTATGCTCTCTCGGGATAAGAGACCCAAGACAATAGGATCCGCTTCCCGGGGAGGGGGGGGGCTTGTAAATTTTCAGACAGAAGAGTGAGCTGAGTAGCTATCGGGGAAGAGGTGGCCGCTGGTTTCGGTGCCTCATCATCCACAGTTTCTCCCCTTTCATATATGATATTTATGAATGTCTTATTAGTTATTAAGATAAAAATTTAATAAATATTTTACTGTACTTGAGTCGACACATTGCGCCGGTATCCGGTTGCCCATTTACCTTATGAAGTTATTATTATGAGAAAATTTTTCTACCCACACTTATCAATCAAAGTTAGAAGTCAAATGATATAGTCGAACGATATTTATAATTCGGTTGATGGATTAATAACTATTTATCTACTACTATACGAAGTCATAGTATCGCGTCATCTTACTTTAATTACACCTCGTGAGGCAACATAGTTTCCTCTGTATAAGTTCGTACATATGAGATTACAATGAGATGGGGGGGGGGGGGGGGGGGGGTCTTTGTGTGATTAGATGAGACAATGGGTATTGTATTAGTATTATTACATCATGCATGGGTGTTGCGTTATTGGATCAGTCTCTACTCATGGATTTGGCACTTTTAGGAGGGCCTCTTGAATAATTAAACAGTTTATCTATAGATAAGTTATTTACCGATAATATAACCCAAATTATGATGTTCTTATTTGACTGATAAAATTGTTAGTGTTGATAATTTTATCAAATTTGAAAGAAAAAATAGAGTTATCTAGATTTATTTTCAATTAGTGACGATAAGATCATTTATTGGAATTATCAAAACTCTTTATTTATTAAGATGGATAAGCTATATTATTAAAAAAATTATCTAATTATGAAAGAGATCTAGTATGCATGCAAATGAGCACAAGTCTTATCATTGTCTCCGATAAATATTTTTCTTCTTTTCGGTATTGTTTGGTAATATTTTTTAAGAATTTTACTTTTTTAAAATCTCAAATCTCTTAAAAAACTCTCATACACTAGTTTTTAAAATCTAAAATCTAATACATCATTGTTATTTTTTTCTCTCCATCTCTCTCCTCTCTCTTAAAATCTATTTTCACACAATCTAAAATTTATTTTACTCTTTTGATAATAAAAAGGAGAAAATTAAAATTTTAATCATTAAATGATTAAAATTTACGCTTCAAAAATGTTCTCAAACAATGTCTAAAAAAATGTGATTTTGGAAGGAGGTTTTCCATTTTCACAAGGAATAGTTTTTGCAAGGGTGTTTGGCCAACAAAGTGCGTGTTTGGACGGTACGATGTGAGATACCTTTTTTGTGGGTTTCTGTTTAAGCTTTTGCTTATAAATATATATGTGCCGAATCAGTTTATGACCTTTGCATAGGATTTATCATAATAAATGCTATTTAATTTGAAAATAACAGTTAAAAGGATAAAGATAAATAAAGAGTCAAGCTCTTAGCCACACAAGAACAACTGTTTTATTGCAATTCTTTTTTTGGGTCACTTTAGGTATTCCGATCAATTCCAAAATAATCCATTCTCACCCGGATATCCTGTCTTAGCTACCAAATCTCGGATACTTATCCTAGTATCAATTTGATTCCTCGTTTGGCACACCTTCTTCCCATTAAAATTTCAAGGTTGCTCACTTGTACCTGGTTGCTACGTACTTGGGAACTAAATTTTGTTTGATGATGCCCACCCCCATGTCATCACCTTCTCGCCCTATGTAACAAGTGATGACATCAAGAACAAGCTCTATAATGCCAATGGAATATTTTTGTCATGACAAACACACTTCCTCCTGTACACAACCCTTGGTCAAATATCACAGAGATTTAAATTTCATAAGATTTTTTCATTTGTAGAACTTCTTAGGAGAAGCCCCAAATCCTACAGTATATATTTGGTATTAAGATAGATCGGGGATTGAGTGAGTCCTCAAAATTTTGAAGATATTTTCAATCTATCTTCGATCTATCTTAATACCAAACATGTTCGCACTATCCTCTTCGTCATAATTAAGAATCTCGAGTCCAAAACAGATACAAAATCTAAAAAAAAAAAAGATGAAAAAGGCCAAGTTTTAGCACATTTGCTCTCCTCCCAAAAGGGGATTGAGTAACATATCCGATTTTATATGACAGGCCTCCTATCATGTTGAGGATGTTTTCGTAATCTCCAAATTTAGGGCTTTTTTTGAATTTTTTTAAACATATCATATTTAAAAGGGGGTCTTGTCAACGTTATTTAAAAAAATATTAATATTGTTAGTGATTAAGGGTGTACAGGAGATTAACAAGAATAACTTTGATTTAGCTCCATTTATTCCATTTTTTTTACTTCAACTTATTAGCTAATTCGGATGGATAGATAGCGTTAGAAGTGGGTTATCCTGAGTTATCTCGAGTTAGGGAATCCACCTCCCAAATGCATGCATCACCTTTCTTCACATCTGTCCTCACGACATATCACACGATATAACATAAAAAAAAGACTAATTACACAACTTTTATAGGTGAAATTAAAATTTGAAAAAAAACACGACCAAAATGACCGCGTTAACAAAATTAGCATGACGTGACCGTTGCTGCCTGCTCAATCTATAAACAAGTATCCCTGGCAAAATCAACTCCCACAGATCTTGGTCAAACCATAATAATTAAAATAAACAGCATATGGCCGATATTTTAGAGATTAAGAAAAAATTCGGATAGAATATAATCATATAGTATGCTGACAAGTGTATTTTTTAAAAAGTATGCTGACAAATGTATCATGTATCAATGTAATTATATAATAAAAAGAGGGAGCTGGACCTAAAACTAGGAAGGACGGAGAAGGGCATTCCAGGTAATTCTCGACCCACCCCCTCCATGCCCTTATCTCAATGTTTCCATCAAAACGGAAAAAACGGACAAACTAAAGTTAGCATCTTAACCTGTAGGATAATCCACCACTTAACAAGGCAAAGCCGGGTTAACGGAAGGGGGTTATGATGTTTCACTGGGTCATCTCGGGGATAGGGATAACTCCGCTGCCCAAAGCTGATACGCGTTCCGATCACCGCCCCACCTTCCCCCCTCCCACGCGGGGCTACTAGCGAGCGACCTCTTCTTCGCCTTCTTCTTCCTGCCCCCGCCCTCTGCCTCTGCCGCCGACCCGCCCTCCCCCGACCGACACCGACCGACTTCGGGATCCGCCGGAGGCGGCGGGGAGACGCCGCCAGGGTGGGGGGAGAAGCACCATGTCGTGGGCCGGCAGGGTCTCGGGCTTCTTCTCCGCGGCCCTCCTCGTAGTCCTCCTCTCCCCTTCTTTCCAGTCCTTCCCCCCCGCGGAGGCCATCCGCTCCGCCCACTTCGACAGCAACCTCCGCATCCCCGGCGGCATCCCCACCCGCTACTCCTTCCGCACGGCCCCGCCCTTCCGCAATGCCGACGAGTGCGGGCCCTCTCCCTCCGGCGGCGATCCCATGGTCTGCGACCCGTCACTCGTCCACATCGCCATCACCTTGGACTCGGAGTACCTCCGGGGATCGATCGCGGCGGTGCATTCCGTCCTACAGCACGCGCTGTGCCCCGAGAGCGCCTTCTTCCACTTCCTCGTCTCGGAGAAGGGCATGGAGGCCGTGGTGCGGGGCTCCTTCCCGCGGCTCCGCTTCAAGGTTTACTTCTTCGATCCGGAGCGAGTGCAGGGTCTCATCTCGGCGTCGGTGCGGCAGGCGCTGGAGCAGCCGCTCAACTACGCGCGAAACTACCTCGCCGACATCCTGGAGCCCTGCGTCCGGCGGGTCATCTACCTCGACTCCGATCTGGTGGTGGTGGACGACGTCGCCAAGCTGTGGCGGACAGGGCTGGGGTCCCGGGCGGTGGGGGCGCCCGAGTACTGCCACGCCAACTTCACCAAGTACTTCACCGACCGGTTCTGGTCTGACCCCGCGCTCTCCGGCACCTTCGCAGAGCGCCGGCCGTGCTACTTCAATACGGGGGTGATGGTGATGGACCTGGCGCGGTGGCGCCGCGCGGGCTACACCCGGCAGATCGAGCGGTGGATGGAGGTGCAGCGGCGGGAGGGGCGCATCTACGAGCTGGGCTCCCTGCCGCCCTTCCTTCTGGTCTTCGCCGGCCTCGTCGCCCCCATTGACCACCGGTGGAACCAGCATGGCCTTGGCGGCGACAACGTCCGGGGCAGCTGCCGGGACCTCCACCCGGGCCCCGTCAGCCTCCTGCACTGGAGCGGCAGCGGGAAGCCATGGATGCGGCTTGACGCCAAGTGCCCGTGCCCCCTCGACACCCTCTGGGCGCCATATGACCTCCACGGCCCATCGCCATGACGGCGGCCCCTTCGCCGGTAACTCAGAAATGAAAAAAAAAAAAGAAACAATCTTTAGCATTCAAGAGATACACCCACTCCTCATCTCGTTTCCCTTCTCTGGGGCCTTCAGATTTCTTGGGTTCTTCTCCTTCCACTTGTAGACATTTCAAAAAAAAATTCTTATTAGAATCACATTTAGATTTTTTTTTCTTCCCCTCCCCCACAATCTTTTTCCGGCTTTCGATCTTACTATGGATTTGTATTCTATTCCATTGTTGTTGTCTCAGAAAATAAGAAACAGACCATTCCTCTTACCAAGAACATGCACATATAACTCAGCTTCCACCTCCCAAACCATTAAAGATCACTGCTGCTACCAAGAACATGCAGGCAGTTATAACTCACTCTGTTCTCATCTCTAAATAATTAAAAATCACTACTTTTACGGTTTTACCAAGAACCCCCTTGCTGCAATCGCAAGCATGCTTCTACTTGTTATGATTAATCGCCATTGAAGGCTAATCCCACTGCGTGCTTAAGGGTTCCTATAGTGGGACGGTGGGTGATGGTCGGCGTAGGAACTACGTATTATTTGTGGCATGGCGACCGGCGAGGGCGACGTGCCACCATAAAATGGCGTAGAGTTTTGGGTTAACATTAGAATAGTACACCTGCAGATGCAGGGGGCCTTTTTGTAGTGCTGGTTGCGGGGGGCCTTGGTGCTCCTCTGAAAGCTTTTGAGCTCCGTCTTTATTTGATGCCCTTCCATGGCAGCAAGCTATGCCCCCACGTCAGTGGTGGTGGGAGGGGAGCCCTCTCATCCATGTCGCCTTCCGCACGTAGTTGTTGGGCTATGCTGCTGCCGTCTTACTCACCGTATTAACAAGATTTTGTAAGTACATGCTGCAATTATCTCTTTTACGGATTTCTTTTTTAACCATGTTGATTATTATTGTTATTGAAAAAAGAACCATGTTGATAATTATTGTTAATTTTGCTTTTCTTGGATTAATGGGGTGTTGGAGGGGGTCGTGGTGATCATTCTATTTCTAGTTTTCTACATATTGGAGTCAAACCATAGAAGAGAAAGGCTTATTGCACTTGCATACTAGGCAACAAGCCCATGTGAATTCTATTTCTAGTTTTTTACACATTGGAGTCAAACCATAAAAGCAATGAGCTCTCTGCGGCATGATTTCATGATCTTTCCCAAGAGAAGGAATTTCCCACACTCCTTGGTCTTATTTCGAGTGTGATGTTGCTGATTCCGTTCACCATGGTTCTTTCTCCATCTCTCTAATCTTAGAACACTTGATGGGAACTGGGCAAAGGACTGATGTTAATGTTCTAATGACTTGTTGTTAGAACATGTGGTATGGTTGCATACTCCCAACAGCCAATACAAGACTGGGGTCCAGGTCGTGGAGTGTTTGTTTTGTGCAAGAAAGCATGCAAAATAGTAATACGAGAAAAGCAGAGAGGGGAAAGTTTCTGGAGCTGATGTGAGTGCAGAGTTGCATATTCCCCCCTTCACTTGAGAGGATGGTACTCTGTATTCATTTCTGCGGACGACACAGGTGTGGGTCCGTAATATACATATATATATGTTTATGATTATATGCATGGTTTGGCGTGCCGGATCAAATCGGTCCGATTCGGCCGAATCGGATCGAATCAGGAGAAACCCGATTCGCTTGATTCCCATCGAATCGGATCGATTCCCATCCGATTCCCATGCGAATCGGTCCGATTCAGGCGAATCGTGGCGGATCAGGAAAAATCCGATTCGCCCCGATTCCCCGATGCGTCGAACCTTGATTATATGTATATATGAGAAAGATTTATTGCACTTGTACATTGCACTTTGACTAGGCAACAAGTTCATGTGGCATCCAACAATTGAATTGTCATTTTATCACCCCTCGTGTGAGGGGTGCCACATGAGCTATTGTCTAGTCACATTGCACTTAAAGTGCAATGGATAAGTGCAATAAACATTTCTCATATATATATATATATATAATATATATATATATATATATATATAATATATATATATATATATATATATATATATATATATATACACACGATGGGAGTTGGGTGTCCATCTATTGAGGTCAGGAGCACCGGTATACGCTGCCCTGATTCCTGGAGATGTGCGGTCGTGATGCTCTCTGGATGGTTGTGTCGGAGATATATACATATATTATATATGAGAAAAGTTTATTACACTTTCATATTGACTAGGCAATAAGTTCATGTGGCATCTAACAATTGGATTGTCACTTCCTCACTCCTCATGTGAGGGGTGCCATATGGGTTTTACCTAGTCATATTGTACTTAAAGTACAATATTGTACTTAAAGTATAATATGAAAGTGCAATAAGCCTTTCTCATTATATATAACACACACAGATGTGTCTGTGTCAGTGAGGTGAAACCATATGTAAATGCCCCATCCATCATCCATGTCCCTCAAATATTTCTTCTTCTTCGGCATGTTTCTGTAAATGGTTTTAGTCGTTTGTTAATGGAAGTGACGGCAAAGGTACACATGATTCCTGATTCACATACAAAGGTATTGTATGCAAATGCGAGTTTAAAGACATTCCCATGCAAATACCCATATGGATGCTAGCATCCCTTCTTTAGGCTTTTTTTAGGCCGTCTCATGGTCTTATGAATGCAAAATCAATAGGATGGTGACAACCCAATGTTCGTCGGATGCTTTTGTGATGGCTCCAGCAATTGAAGAGATTTTTTTTTCCCCTCTCTCACTCTTCTCGTCTATTTCCTTTTGATGGAAATTTATAGGGAGGCAAAAGGGACAAGTGCTTGTTAGGTGGAACATTTAGATCGCATTGCCCTTCTTTGCTTCCGGTCTTTGGCCTGGAGTGTGTGTATGTGGCCTGGAATACCCACTCACATTTGTCCAAAATAGTAGAGAATCCTATATGGACTTTGCCAGTCATTTTTTATATCAACATTATTGATACCAATATATAGTTTCTTGTATGACTTGTTCACTCTCACATGATCCATCTAGTGGTTCTTTTCTCTCTTCTCTTTAATTAAGTTTCACAGCATCCAACACATCTGCATATTCTTTTTTCATGGGAAGAATTGATGTCTGAGTCGTCCTTGCAATCCATATAGTCAGTGCCCTTTTCTGCATAACTCTGTGGAATCCACTCAAACGGGAGACGTTTCCAAGTCAGGAGGCCTCATCGTAAGACAACTTTTAAATCCCCTTCGATCCATATATACAAATACAAGCATGTACCCATATAAGTGTACTTGTATACATGTGTATGTATTTATGTATGTATATACACAATGTCATTTAAAAAGGAAAAATGGGAATTTTCCATTGGTTCATGGGACCACTATGAAAGAGGAGTCCTTCCAACAATTTTTTAACGATGATGTCGAGATGTCCTAAATCCATCTAACATTTCCTAGCAAATTCCATGAGAAGGATCTATATCGAGGAATCGACTGCCCAGCTAATCTCAGCTGCTAATTTCCAGGGCTGGCTGTCCCTTGAGACACTTCGTTATAATTGTCTGTATTTAGACACAAGTGACACATCTCATCTGCTCGTTTAGAGCAATGGGGCTCACAAGACACCAGTGTGAATATATTCAATTGCTCAGGTGTCCAAAATGTGCATGAAAAAAAAAACAATTTCCTACGAAAATACTGAAACTGTAGAAGATTCTGAAAGGAATCAAATGTCACATTCAGGAATAAGAAAAATAAGGAGTTGTGTAGACTTGTAGGCCAGATTTTTTTTCTCTCCCCTTTTTGTCTTATTTCTATCTTCTCTTTGCTCTCTTCCATTTTATTTCATGAGGAGAGGAATTAAACGACTGGTTTGGCCTAGTTGACCCGTCTCTGTTCTCATTGAGATCAAGCTTTTATGTCATGAGACGATGGAGAAAATAACGATCCTATGCATGTTTATCGATCTGGTTTATACCAAGTATTTTGGTGATATACAATGAATTTTGATACCCATGTGTGGTGGCTATTTCTAGCCTCTTAGGTTTGCAGGCCCATCATGACTCAGTAGGGACACTTGGGCTCAGGTCATCGAACCACGTGTCCTCGAAGTCAGTCAAAGATTTTCGAACACGCTCTGGCCACCAGACGGCCAAGGGTTTCCAAGGGTCGTCTCCAGACACCCATCAACCTATCCGAGCAAGGCACAGTCAACCGAGAAAATCACGCACCTCCTGCTTGAACCCCCTGTGGTCTATTGTCGGGCATCGTACCGCTACCGAGCACCGGGCACCGAGCAGCCTGCCCGATAACTGTACCAGATCCTGCTCGGTCCCCTGTGACCAGGGGACTCGTAGCAATCCTTCACCTCCTGAAGACGGTTATAACGACGGCGTGATACGCGCCCCATGGTTAAAGGCATTAACCACCAAGGACCCCAATGGGCACTTCAACAGACGACTCCCCACTCAGGGATGCCAACCGAAGCGCCCCCTCAGGCGGCATTGAAGGAAGGCACGTCTGGCCCTTCACCTCCTTAGCCTATAAAAGACCTAGATATTCCCATGCAAAGGTACGCGCACGCAATGCAGCACACCACACTACATCACACAGCAGTGAACCTTCCGTTCTACTCTCTCTTTTAGTCTGATCTGATTTGGGCGTCGGAGGGTTTCCCCCAGTTCTTCATCTGGGCTTCCCCTGACCTCTTCTGAGTTTTGCAGGTCATCGTTCGTACCGGCGACCGCCCTTCTCTTCTACTCTTAGTGGAGGCTCGTTCGGCCCAGACCCGAATAAGAAATCACATCCACACCATGTATTTTTTTTTGGACAATGAGATAACTTTCATTTCAAAGCCAGAAACTAGTACACGGGGTAGGTGGGGGCGTGGGCAGAGCCAACACCAAGACCACACTTGCAACCGAGCAGGAGAGTACGAACAGCCAAAGCACAAAGGATGTGGACAAGACGTAGCAGTAGAGCAGCGCGACCCAAAGGGACCCAAGGTCTTTACAAGGAAGACAAACACCCAAGAAACCGCTGGAATAGAGCGGAGATAAGCACAGATCCATCGTTGCTCTGACACGTCTGGAGCTGAGACTGGACGCCGCCGACGACGAAGCGTCGGGAAGAAGCAAACCCACGGACACCAAGTGCCGGGAGGAGCTCAACAGAAGATGGACATGGAGGGTGATGCGAGGGGTCATCTTGAAAACCACATTGAGGAAGCATTTCACTCGTCCTCTTGAATGATCTCCGAAGAAAATGCCAAGCACCAACGCAGTGGTGAGCATCACGGAGGTCTTCACAGTGAAACTTGACTCGAAAGCAGAAAGCAGAAGGGTGCCATCACTGATCCAAGGAACTGCAGCCGGGCCTCTAGTCGAGCCATTAGTTGACTGGAACAGATCCTCCGACGACGTCGGGGGAAGCCTTGAAATCGCCGGAGACAAAACCTCCTTCGACGAAGGAGACAACAAAAGGCCACTGGAGGGGAGCAGAGGGGCTCCACCGCCAGGGACGAGGGGGGCTCACCGGCCGAGGCCGGAGACAAATACGGAGGGGGAAGGGGGCCAACCTCCTCCCCTCCGGATGAAGCCAACGGCGCAAAAAGACCTGCTGATGACGGAGACAGGTCCCCTGCAACCGCGGCGGGCGGGGGGCTCTACCCGCAAAACGGCGACGGCCCGGGCACGGAGACGGGGACGAAAGCAGGGGAGGCCCCAACGGAGAGGCGAAAGAAACGAGTCAAGCGCACATGGAAAACTCAGAGCTCCTCTCTCTAGAAAATTCTAGAGAGAGAAGCTCCCGCGATCCCCTCTGGGGGAACTCCACATCCACACACATGTATTATTATTATTATTATTATTATTATATATATATATTATTGTGATGACAAATTTAATCCATACCTAAATGTACCTGATATGTTGGGAGTCTACATGCTCTTTAACCTCTCCTTCCACCATCCTTTCAACTCACCTGTTTCTTGTTCCTAATGTTCATCCTACATCAACTACACTATTGATATGATTGTATCTCTTAACAGTATCCATGCAAAATTTCATGTTATTTTTCATACAGTATGAAAGTTAGCATTCCAATCAAACGGGCCATGCTATGTATCCCCTACCAGCACATAAATCACAATCATCGTGGCCCCCATGTCGGTGGTTTAAATAAAGACTGTGGCCGCCGAACACACAGTGATGGTGATCGCTTCTTTAACATTAAATCACATGCATCCAAACCCATCTTGTATGAGTCAGATCATTTAAGTGCAAACAAAGATTGGATTCTAACAGTTTCTAATAGACACGTAACAACTGTCTCAGGTTTCTTTTTCAAAATATTTTTTTACCTGAAGATTGATTTTTCATATTAAAATATACTCATAAATATGAAGATGCAATTTTTCGCATCAAAATATAATTATAAATTAATTGAAATATAAGTATCAAAATACAACCACAAGTACTTGGATACAACGTTATATTTACCGTTGTATTATGATATTATGATTGTATTTTGATATTTATATTATATTCTGATGTTTATGATTGTATTTTGATATTTATAATTATATTCTGATGTTTATGATTGTATTTTGATAAATATTCATTATAATACAACCATAAGTATCATAATACATCCGTGAACATAATATTATATTCAAATACTTATGGTTATATTTTTGGTGTATGGTTGTATTTTGGTAAGTATGATTGTATCGTTTATGGATATATTTAAACCTAAAATATCGATTTTCAAGTAAATTTTTTTTGAAAATGAGAACTATGACACTTGACACTTATCTATATTAGAGATTGTTGGAGTCCAGTCCTCCTCTACATTTAGAGGATCTGAAATAGGGTTGCAAACGAATCAATACACTCGACAAGTAACTCGAAACTCAGCTCGATAAAAATTTGACTCGGCTCGTTTATTAGATAAACAAGCCGAGTTTGAACAAAAATATAAATTCGATTCATAAATGAGTCGAGCTTAACAGAGATATGTTCGACTCGAATACGTTCGCGAATAGCTCGTTAAGATACTCGATAATATGCTTGTTAAAATACTCAATTAATTACTCGTTAATATACTCAGATTATATTAATTTCTTATTATAAATGTAAAAATATTAATATTTATTATTTTTAAAGAATTTTTGTTAAGGTACGAAATACTTATGAATACTAAAATGTAAAAGATTAAATATGAGTATGTAAATACACAAATTATGAAAGAAAGAGTTGCAGACGAACTAATACACTCGACAAATAGTTCAAATTCGACTCGGATGTTACTCGAATTCGGCTCCTTTAATAAAGTAAACGAGTCAAGTTCAAACAAAATTTTAAACTAGTTTTATAAACGAGTCGAGTACGAGTAAATGTCTACTCGACTCGTTTAAGCTCGTAAATAAATTTGTTTAATTTTTTAATTATAAAAATTATAAATATAATTGTTAAATATTTTAAACATTATATTAAAATAATTAAGCAAGTAACCTATGAAGGATCTTGGGGTATGACCTTGAAATAAGATAAATTTGGATCTTATAAACAATTAATTTTTTACTTGTAAATTAAATTAGACTTATATATATTCATAATATGAATACATATATTTATATATATATATATAACTCACAAATTCAATTGAGATGTTAAGATACTCGTTAAGAGTTTGAACTCGAGAGTATTTAAACGAACCAAATTTCAACAACTATTTTTAATACTCGATAAAATTCGAATTCAACTCGAGATCGATTAAAAATTAACGAGCAGAACTTGAATAGCATAATACTCGACTCGACTCGACTCGTTTACAGCTTTAATCTAGACTCATCTTGTATACTCCAAAAAATAATTAAACAAGTCATGGTAGACTTTCCCAAAACCAAGTCTCGGAGTCCCCCAGGAACAGATGGAGTTCCCCGTTTCATTAAAAACACGGATCATCACAACCAAATGCTCTCTTTCCATTAATCTGTCACTTGCAACTACCCACGGGTAATTAAGAAAACCTCACCCTACTCAGGATACTATTATGAGCTATTGAGTCTGCTATTAGAGTTTTTTATGTCGGCATTAGGAAACCATGTGATATCCTTCTGGTTTGTCCCTTGGGAACCCAACAAAATTGAGCATTTGGAGGTACGGGTGAGGTACACAAAAAGGACCTGCTGGTTCATTTGGGGGCTACTCTTCCCTGCAAGCTCTTGCCCCGTCTGTGTCTTCCCCACCATGTGTTTCCTCCTACTGCTAGCTCCCTTCCCAACTCAGTCCTGTTCTTTAATGCCAACACTTCATGTGGGGACTCTTCTCCCAGTTTTTTTTCTTTCTTTTTTTTTGTTGGAGAAGGTGTCAAATGACTGAAGTCATCAGACACCCAAAAACAAAAGGAAACAAAACTACATACGCAGTCACCAGAGAAACTAGAAAAACATAGTAAAAATAAAGCTACGTAGATACCAAGGGTCAGTTGTTTGTTTCAACGTAAAATTTTATGTTAAAAATTTTTTTCAAACAAATTTCATGTAATTATTTGTTTGGTATTACTGAAAAATTAATTCATAAAAATTTTTAACATAAAATTAAGAATTTTGATATCTTTGATGAAACTTCTTAAACTATTTCTTTTTATTTTTCTTTCATATAAGATTTTTATAAGTGTGACTACAATCTCCACTATAATATCCGACATTTGGTGTCCGACGTTCGACCGTCGACGTTTGATGACTGACGCTTGGCAAACCGGTGCCCGGCGAACCGGCGCCCGACGACCCGACACCGAGCGCCGACCGCCGGGCGTCGAACGTCACCCGACATCGAGCGTCGATAGTCGGGCGTTGAACGTCGAGCGATCGGGTGGTCAACATGCGGACTGTAATTTTAAATTTTAATCTTTTATTTATTTAAAAACATTTCAAATAAATATTTTACTAAAAAACAAATATCAAAAAATATTTTCAGTAAAAATATTTACGAGAGTACCAAATAAATAACTATATTTTTTATTTTACTGTAAAAATTAATATTTGAAAAAAAAATTACTTATAAATATATTTTATAAACAACGAAACGAGACTAAACTTTTAGGTTGTCAATCATTTCCTTCCGCCAGAGGTGGGCCAACTCTGCATTTTGCGAGTAATTCTTGAGTGAAACCTTTTGACAAGATTCTAATGGCAAGATCATCTCTCGTCCGTTGAGGTACCTGCTGGAGACCTTTAAGATTAGTCCTTCTTTGTTCTAATCTCCATCTCCTATGTCTTCGTTCCAAAGAACATCCCCTACTGTTGCTCTGAGTTCTCGCAACTTTTGTAAGTAGTCCGCTGTGATGAACTGCCCTTTCTTATTGAGCCCGACCTCCAAGAACTCAAACTGCAGTCCCTGCTATTCTTTTTTAGAATGCCCGGAAGGTAACTCAACAATGACAAAGCCATGAGATAAGGAAGTGATTTCAGGTTTCCACACTTCCCCAGAGCACCCTCAATCCATCCACCAACACATCCTCCCTGTTGCACGGAAACGTCTTTTGGTGTCTGACTCTCCATCTCACGATTAGACATACGTAAATAGAAACATAATTGCAACAAATAGAGAGAGAAGAAGTTGAGACAAGATATATGGATTTTACGTGGTTTAGATGGATGATTTGTCAAACTTATTTCACCGAGCCCATCTCTTGTATGGCCGTCTCTTTTCCACTCTGAATGTTTATTACAATTATCTTAAATTAAAACATGATCTTAAATATACGAAATTAAATAGAAGAAACCGTCCAAAATTAGACTCGCCGAAGACGGTCCACTGCTTTTCCCATAGCACCAGCTCGAAATGAACTCGCGAAAGTTAACGCCTCGCAACAAATAGAGAGGAAGAAGTAGAGACAAGACATCGATTTTACGTAGTTTAAATTGATGATTTGTCAAATCTACTTCACGGAACCCGTCTCTTGTACAACTGTCTCTTTCCACTATGAATGCTTATTACAATTATCCTAAGTCGAAACATGATCTTAAATATACGGAATTAAATAGAAGAAATCACCCAAAATTAGACTCGCCGAAGACGGTCCACCATTTTTCCCAAAGCACCCGCCCGAAATGGACTCGTAAAAGTTAACGCCCATGTCAAGATAGAACCTGCCCCTATTGCTGCTGCTCCATAAATGTCCATTGAATTTGAGCCACATCTCAACAACGAAGGGGGCGAGATCGAGAAAGATGCTAAGCCCATGCAGCACTCCTCACATTGAGATAATGGATTTGCTCCATCAACAATAGAAGAGAATGTGGACTCAAAGATGGATCTACTCTGAAGGAGCATCCGCCAAAAGAAATGAAGCGGTTCGACGCACCTACCCAAGCTGAATCCATCAATTGATGGGCTCGACAAGCGAATGTCAATGGAGCTTGATGAGCTATTATGTTTTAACCCTGATTTCTGGACTCTAATCAGATTAACACCCCTACATATATATGAGTAAGTTTGGGATAGTAACCAAAAAAGTGGGGGAAATGAGGTGGGCATAATGACATAATCTATGGATATGTCATAAATCTCACATAGGATATATAGGGAAATATGAAATGGGAATCTCCTCATCCAAGAAGCTCCATCACTTGCACCAGCACTCCTGGCACGGTTTTCCTCTGCTCACCTCAGTCTTCAGTCTTTAGAGTGTTTTTGTGGGAACAATGTCTGGATACTGGAGTTCCTCGAGATGCTCTTGTGCTTCAGCCTTATATCGATCTGCGCACCTCGCAACAGTTGCACAATAAAGAACTCAGCAGCGAAGCAGACATGGCCATGTTCTTAAACGTTTTATCTCTGATAGGGGTGTATGGTTGCACTGTAAACTGGCTTTGTGACTATATATATATTATATATATATATATAAAAGAAAGGGAGTTTCATGATAAATGTTAAATTATACAGTGACCACTGCAGCATGCTTCAAGAATTCTGTGGCAATAGAACACTAGAACACTCAAAATAGGGCTGTCAACGGTTTGGACTCTGAAACCAAATGTTCGCATCTATTTTTTGTAAGAAAATTGGAAATAAAAAAAATAGAAATGTCAACTACAATTAATAATGGATGCTGATGGCATTAAAAGTGAGAGTAAAGAGAACAATTTTGACAATGATGGGTGTAATTAGTACGAGAGAGAGTACAGAGCTAAATTCTATTTACAAGTTGAGGAAGAGGTAAGTGACTTGATCTAGAGTTTTTTATTATTAAAAAATAAAAATTTAAGAGTACACATTTTATAAACAAATTGAGTTTATATATTGTTAAAAAATAGAAATTTTCGTATTCACTACAAAAAGTCAGAAAGGAGTAGCAAAATCGAAAGTGGTCCCCTCTTTTCATGAATGTAGTTGTTTGAGAACCGAAGGCAGCAACCTCAAAGGCATGAAAAGAGTAGATTATCATAGCTCTTCCTCTTCTATGCAAATGGAATCGCATGATTTTATTTTTATAATTTTTTCAAAAAATATGAATACACAATCTTAATTACTTCACCAAAAAAATGTTTCTCTTTAATCTATATTTTCTGTTCAAAGATTCTCATTATTCTTTATTCTTCAAAAGAAATTTAAACAATGCAAACCCCCTTAAATCTTTGGATCTTTTAGTTTGAGTAAGGGTTAATCGGCAATTTTTATTCTTATGCAAATGGAATCGCATGATTTTATTTTTATAGTTTTTTTTAATTATGAATACACAATCTTAATTACTTCACCAAAAATATGTTTCTCTTTAATCTATATTTTCTGTTCAAAGATTCTCATTATTCTTTATTCTTCAAAAGAAATTTAAACAATGCAAACTCCCTTAAATCTTTGGATCTTTTAGTTTGAGTAAGGTTAACCGGCAATTTCCTATTTAGAAGGCGCAAACATGTCATGTCCTAAAAATTGTGGACACCCCGTGGGAAAAAGCACGCCCAAGATTCGATTTCTGGATGTGTTGAAGACTTGAAGTTGCGCGTTACCAATATGTGGTACCACACCAGGCTATAAAACCAAAATATATATATATATATGTCCTAAAAGTTATTTGTTCATTTAAGCCACAACATAAAGATATGCGAGAATTGAAACCACAGCTAAAAGTCCTGACCATTTTGGGCTGAGATCCGACCCATCTTTCATTTATCTATGCAAGCACAGCAGTTTTTATATTTATTGTCGATCAAATAACTTACAAAGAATAACCCATTCAATATAATATATTGATTAAATATTATATATATATATATTCCTAGGAAAATAGTAACAAATGCCGCATTTTAAAATAGTGATATGTCCCACGACTCCCACGGGACATTTGACCTGGAGTTAATTTTAGGAAAAACTAAAAAAAATGGTTCATTTAACTCACAAAAAATACTGTTCTCATGTCAGTTTCTATTTATTGTCGATCAAATAACTTACAAAGAATAACCCATTCAATATAATATATGATTACATATTATAATATATATATTCCTAGGAAAAAGTAAAAAGGATGCCGCATTTTAAAATAGTGATATGTCCCGCGACTCCCTCGGGACATTTGACCTGGAGTTATTTTTAGGAAAAACTAAAAAAAAGGCTCATTTAACTCACAAAAAATACTGTTGTTTCTATTTATTGTCGATCAAATAACTTACAAAGAATAACCCATTCAATATAATATATTGATTAAATATTATAATATATCTATTCCTAGGAAAAAGTAAAAAAAATGCCGCATTTTAAAATAGTGATATGTCCCACGACTCCCACGGGACATTTGACCTGGAGTTAATTTTAGGAAAAACTAAAAAAAATGGTTCATTTAACTCACAAAAATTACTGTTCTCATGTCAGTTTCTATTTATTGTCGATCAAATAACTTACAAAGAATAACCCATTCAATATAATATATGATTACATATTATAATATATATATTCCTAGGATAAAAAGTAAAAAAAAATGCCGCATTTTAAAACAGTGATATGTCCCACGGGACATTTGACCTGGAGTTAATTTTAGGAAAAACTAAAAAAAATGGTTCATTTAACTCACAAAAAATACTGTTCTCATGTCAGTTTCTATTTATTGTCGATCAAATAACTTACAAAGAATATCTCATTCAATATAATATATTAATTAAATATTATAATATATCTATTCCTAGGAAAAAGTAAAAAAAACCGCATTTTAAAATAGTTATATGTCCCACGACTCCCACAGGACATTAAGTCATTGACCTGGAGTTATTTTTAGGGAAAAAAAACTAAAAAAATTGGCTCAAGGTCCCACCGAGATTTGAACTCGGGTTACTGGATTCAGAGTCCAATGTCCTAACCACTAGACCATGGGACCAATTTCTGTAGACTTCCTTCTATTATTTATATAAACATATAGTCCGATCTAGACGACGTTTCAGTTCGCTGGATTGTACTTGCGCTTAAAGATTAAATATTATTAATACCTTCCCATTCTTATTAAATTAAGATCATGCGAACACACATCTTCTTAAATCTGGTTTCTCCTTATGACTTTATGTTAAAAATAAAAAAAATCGTATCTACCTCCTGATGCTCCTCCTCCTAGTCATAATATCTTGTGTTGTGTCACAGATTTTGATTTTAAATGACATGATCCCATTTCTTCAATCCTCTTCTTTTCCTCCCTCCTTTTACAATGCAAGAAAAGAATATGAGGCAAGTGTTTCCTCAGATTTCAACGGGAAGAAATTTTAAGAACGGGAAGGAGGTCTTCCAAACTTAAAACTCTGATATGCACAGTGCAGTACAAAACATTAAATGGGGTCTTAAATTTTTCCTGTATCCTGTCGAGCTAGAGAAAAGATGGCAAGAATTCTTCTGGGTAAGCGCAGTAGGATTATGGTACGTCAGAATATTTGAGAAATCTGATGCTTGTACAAAAGTGTGGTGACAAAAATCACTTCTGCTCTCAATCTGTGACGGATCAGAACATGAACTGAAGAATTTCCTTCCAAGGCAGATTTGATGAGAATACTACTACAGAAGTGTTGTTGCCAACACACAATCAGACCAAGAACAAGAACAATATCATGTTGATATTTCACACAAATCAGTAGAAAAGAAAGCCCAAGCTACAAATATCCTCCCAGCAGGAGGAGGGGTATGCTACCCAAAAAAATACCCAAAAAAAAAGCATAATAGAAAGGATAGTTCATGGTCCCAGGGATGATGAAGGTTTCTTCTTCTTCTGCTGCTCAAGGGAACTGTTGCAAATTCATGGTGAAGTACTCCTTCCTACTCCCGGCAGGAGGGCTGATGTAGACCCACATCAAGGAGATGATGATGGACAGCAACCCAGACCACACAAACACTATGGTGGGAACCCTTCCCCTCCTCCCCATCAGCCCCTTGGCAAACGGGTAGAGATGGCACAGCACCCAGAAGCTGAAGAACACGCCCCCGAGCAGCTTGCTCCACTGCGGGAACTCACTGTACACTGTCCTCACCACACCCACGGCTATGGCAATCATGTTGACCATCATGATGGTGATCGGTGGCACCATGAGGAAGCTCCACTTCACCACGTAGAGGTCGGCGAAGGCGTCGTCGTTGTCGTCGGAGGCGGGCTTCGACGTCAGGGTGAAGGAGATGTCGACCCCGGCGATCACCTTCAGGAGCCCCTGCAGCACCGCCGCCGGGTGGGCGCTGGTGCCTCCGATCAGCCAGAACTGCTCGTTCCTCCACCAGTCGTGGAGTGTTATCCCCGACCACCTTATCTCCAGGATCGCCAGCAGGCAGAGGGTGGTGGTGATCACCAGGAGGAAGGTCAGGAACATCACGCTGAGGGACTGAACTATGAACTTGCCCGAGAAGAGGGAGATCGCCGGCAAGGTGCAGTAGACGAGCAAGAAGATGGAGGTGAAGGGGTACATGCCCACGTTGAAGTACGCCACCCTCTGCAAGAACTTCATCCGCCGGCTAGCAAAGAGCGCGTTGTTGCGGGAGAAGAAGATCTCGACGGAACCCGTCGCCCAGCGGAGCACCTGGTGCAGGCGATCCGTCAGGTTGATGGGGGCGGTCCCCCTGAAGGCATCCCTCTTGGTGACGCAGTACACGGACCTCCACCCCCTGTTATGCATCCTGTAGCCGGTGACCACGTCCTCCGTCACAGACCCGTAGATCCACCCCACCCTCCTCCCCCACTCCGTCTTATCCTCGTAGAAGCAGGAGATGACGCTGATGGCCTCGGCGACGATGGCGGCGTCCAGCGGTTCCCGGGGGATCACGAGGGAGCCCGCCGGGCGCCCGTGTCGAACACCTTGCAGCTCCTGCAGCAGCCTGCCTTGGTACTCCGCCACCGGGATGGACGCCACAAGTGTGGACGAGCTCCCAAACCTCTTCGGCAGCAGCTGGGACTCCACGTCGCCTTCTGCCTCCTCATCGTCTCTGGTGGGCGGCAGCATGGTCTCTTCGTCTAGTTCGTGCTTCTTCCCCATCGTGGGCTTCCTCAGAAGGAGCTTAATCTTCCTCCTGCCGAACCAGCCGACGTGCTCCGTTGCTCGCGGGGGGGAGAACCCGTAGAGGGCAATCCTCCTGAAGATGCATCCCGTTCCCACATACATGGGTCCCTGCAACCCGTCCAGAGCTCTCATGCTGACATCGAAGAACACGGTGTTGTGATTGGCGTATCGGTCGCTGGGGTCGATGCCGTCGAACCTTTGGGGGAACTGGACATAGCAGATCCTGTCGCCGCCCCTGTCGAGCATGAAGCACATACCTTCCCGCAGAGCCATGGAGTTGTGGATGTAGTGGTCGCAGTCCAGGTTCAGCACGAAAGGCCCGTTGGACATGATGGCACTGGCTCTAACGAGGGAGTTCATGGCGCCAGCCTTCTTGTTGTGGTCGTATCCGGGCCTCTTCTCCCTGGAAACGTACACCAGCATCGGCAGCCTAGTGTCCACCCCGGTGGTGTCCACCAGACTCTTCTCGTTTGCTTCTGGGCCCATCACTGGTTCAGAGCTTGGTGGTGCCAGCATCACCTGTACAGACGATCGAGGAAAAGATCAGAGGAAAGTTTTATACATATTAAAGAATAAATGTTACTAGCTACTGAAATGTATCATCACTAGTTGATCATTAGAGGAAAGTTTTAGAGAAATATGTAAAAGGCAAAGTCATGGACAAGTGGGTACCTGGATGATGCCGGCATGGTCTCCTCTTGAATGGTCTACTCCTGGGGAGGACCATGTTCCAGGCCAGTGCTCACCATCGGACATCCAAGTAGCTCTCAGAACCTTGATGGGTTCTGCGGGGCCGCCTCCAATCTCTTCCTGCTGCCGCTTAGCTCGTAGCTCCTCACGGGCATTGTAAGCGTCTGACCGCCTCCGGATCGATTCGGGCAGCGAATTTATCCTGACCTTGAACTCGTCGTAGTCTCTCTTAACCCTTCTCCTCTCCCTGACGAAGTCCACACGGACCTTCTTCTTCAGGAAGTCCCGCTTCTGGCCGAAGTAGGCCTCGGGGTTCCTCGGCTCGATGTTGTGCTTCCTGCAGAACGGGACCCAGGTCCTTGCAAAGCTCGCGGTTTCTGCAAGAGCTTCGAATGTTAGGAGGGATCCCCCGTCGTCGGAGAGGTAACAGGCGAGCTTCTCGACAGGGTAGTCGACTGCCAGGATCGAGAGGATGGTGTTTGCGGTCACCAGGGGCGGTTCTTTCTCTGGGTCCGCAGTGGAGACGAAGACGTCGACCCCGGGGAGGTCGGACCTGCCCTTGGGGTTCCTGAGGCTTGGGGACTCGAAGCGGTCCTTCAGCACGGAGAGGTCAGTGACCCTGTTGACAGGGCAGAGCTTGGGCAGCTGGTCCAGAAGCCATGAGAAGGCGAACCAGAGCTCGCAGGTGACGGACATCCCCCACAGCCACATGGCCTCGCGATTGGGATGGCGGATCCTCCACGCGAGGAAGAAGCCGAGAGCAACCAGACGGATCACCATCAACAGTCTAAGGATTGACGACAACAACACAATTAGTTCAATTAGAAACATCAACAAGTGCACTGCAGACTCTCAACAGTTCAGAATTCGAGATAGAACGGAAATTTGCAGGAAGCAACTTGCTTTAATTTGCTGGTAAGAAGGGGAAACTCCAGGCATTCCGGAAATAAAAGTGCTGAAACTAAAAGAATTCAATCGGTACAAAGGTTCAGCAACACATCATATCGTTTCTATGCTCGATTAGAGATAGATTATTCAAATGTTAAATAGAAAGACTGAAAGATACTCCAGAGCCTTGCGTATATCGCATGAACAAAACGAGTTCCCAAGAAAAGGCTATATATATGTTTGTGATCATGTACCCACTTCTTGCAATTGCCAAATAAACGAAATTGGATGGCCAATGTAGAGTGCTAAAAGTGAGTAGACGCAAAACAGAATCTTGGGGTTTGTCATGGTACGGCATGTTTCCATGTTTACTAGAAACTGTTGTCCAGGTTGTGTGGAAGAAGGAACTCTACTAATCCATGTTACCATATCAATGACGAGCGAGCTTCGAAATCTTTACCTGTACGGACTGAGAATTGCAGCAGAGACCCCCACCTTCCTCGTCAGTGGCCTCTTGCTCTTCTCCCCGAAGTTGGGTGGATCTTCGAACCCATGGACCCCGCCCCCTCCGCCGTACCCGTCCTTGGGCCACACGGCGTTCCCGTAGCCGTACGTCCCCTTCGTCTCGTAGAGCCAGCGGGTGTGGTCGAAGTCGGGAACCTTGGTGGACTTCATCAGAGAGAGCCTCCTGTTCAGGCGGCACTCCACCATGGACGCCAGCGGGAGGACCTGGTCTCCCGCCGGGGACTTCGACTCCCCCTCGTCCTCGTCGCCGCTATCGTCCCTGTAGGGCTCCTTGCACCCGGGGCACTGCCCCCCGGTGCCCAGGCACTCCTGGTAGCACTCCTTGCAGATCACAAACCCACACTCGCACGGCGGCTTCGCGTCGAAGGCCTCGCCGTCGCACCCGTTCATGCCGCAGACGGCCGCCGCGGGCTTCCCCGCCTTGGGGCTGTCGGTGGAGCAGTCCATGACGTGGCCCCGGGTGACGGAATTGAACCCCCCGGTGAAGATCGTGCCGGAGATGTAGCTCCTCCCCGGCTTGGCCTCCGAGCTGATCAGCGGGTGGTCGGGCGTCGGGGGTATGTGGACGGTGTATTGGACGAACTCCGACGACACCTCCTCGGCCTCCCCTTTCGAGGCGGAGCAGTACCTCCCCCCACCGCTGGAGGCCCTGCTGCTCGGCCTGCCGGTGACCGGAGAGTGGGGGTTGTGGGAGAGGGAGGAGCGGGGGACTGGGCTGGTCAGCCCCATGCTCCTGAAGCCCCCGCCTGTAGAGACCCTTATGGTGGCCGGAGAACCAGGCGAAGCAGCGGTCTGAACCATTTTTGGATCTCAGAATTCCAACCCCAGCAAGAGAACTTTCGCCAGATCTGAGGAAGCACAGAACAGAAGAAGAAAAAGAAGAAGACAAGGATGAAGAGAAAGAGGGGACAGATGAAGAAGCAAGAAGAGATCAGGAGAAAAACTGGAAGACCCCCATGATTAAATCCTCTCCTTCCTTCAACGGCTCAGATTTTTTGAAATTTTTGAGTGAGAAAAGTAGGGGGTTTACGTTCGGGTTGGCGAGAAAAGGAGCCACGGGAGGTGCGGGCCGCTTGGGGATTTTGAATTCCAACGGTCGGCTCGTTTTGGCGTTTTTAATGCAGAAGGGACCACCCGGTTTGCGTCAAAGCAACGGTCTCCCAATTCGAAATATTTGGAATTTTCTTGCAAAGGCCCCCGAATGGAATAAGAATATCCGCCGATGCCCCTTCTCTCTTTATAGGGAAATTTAATGCCGCGTGTTAAAAATTGTGGACAATAAGCTGGTAAAGGTCAGTGGTTTGAAAAGCGGACCGAACCGGATGGTCGGACCGGAAAACCGGAATCCAATGCGACTTTCGTTTGGTTCAACAAGAAAACTGATAACTTATTAAAAAAATATCAGATGAACTTGTAAATTTTGGCCAATTTCGAAGTCAACTATTATTATTATTATATATAGAATTTCATAACACACTTGAGATCGAACTAAAAACTCATCACTAAGTTAGAAAATGCATGTTTTTTAATAAAATATCAGTAAAAACCTTGCACCATTTTACCTGTGGTACTTTTGGAGACTTAGTGCATTATAGTTAACATATTTCATGGTTTAGCACATTATTGCATAAGCAAATATGCATAATTTGTTTAGTAGTAAGTTTATGTTGACTGTGTACATCAACTAATCTCTTGAGTCAACTAACTAGAGAACTTGGTAGCTAGAGTCTTATACCTATACCCTGAAAGCATGGTATTAACCCACACCCTTCCCCAAAGAAACTTTATATTTTATTCAACTTAATCAATTGTTATGACTTTTCATTTCTATATAAGCCAATTATATATACAAAGGGTTTAGCAACTCATATTAATATTATGGCAACAAAAATTACTTAATTACATGACCCATTTCTTTGGGGTTGTCCTTTTGCCAGTTAATCATTGTTAAACAGCTATCTACCCACATGCATATGGTGTCAGGTTGGAATAGTACTAAACAGACTTCCCATGTGTTCTAACCTTCGATATGTCTACTCCATTGTTACGCATGGTCTGATCGAGTTCGAATCTTCTCATTACATGGGAAGATCGGACTCCATAAATCACCAATGAGATAAGGGAGTTTGGATGGGGTCACATGTATTTTACGGAAAAAAAAAATTCAAACCGAAACATGATAAAATTTCAAATTTTGAGTTTTTTTACAAAATTCTCACTAATATTTATAGATTCCGGTCCTCCTATGTACTGAGAGGAACCGGACTCGGTCTGATCAGATAGAGCTCTTTGACCTTGGACTGGGCACTTTAAAGTGTATGGTTTAGGTTACAAATTATTGACATGGTTAAGTTTGAGGAGAAAGATTTATTACCTAAAAAATAGGCGACAAATGATATGACTGACAAATATATCTTAATAGATAGTAATAATTATCCGTCTAAATAGATAGTAATAATTATCCGTCTAAATAGATAGTACATATTTTTCAAATTTGAGATAGCTTTTCAAGACTAATAACCATGGAGAACTTTTCAGAAATTTACGAAAGAAGTCTATTTGGGTGTTTGGGAAATGGCTTAATCGATCCAATCGTCCAAAAAAGAATAATGAGGAACGTGAAGCTTTACTAAGCCCAATATGATGTACATGGGCGGCCCATTAACTAAGTTATGTAATCTTTGTTTACTTTTTGGACCATGTGAATGGATTGAACAACATATTATAAGATTGGAAATTTTAACGGATATTTTGTGTTCTTAAAGGCAATAGTTAGCTTTAGATTGAGAAATAAATTAATGAATAAATAATTATGGGGTATCGAGGAGATTGGAAGAGAAAGTTGGAAATCCAATGTCAAAGAAGACAAAGAAGAACTTGGATTGAGAGCCTTGCGTCGTTAGATTGAGAAATATGGTCTATGTTAAGGAACAAAAAGAAGAACTTTACATGGAACTAACTTTACATGTAAGTTCCATGCTCATCTTTGTCATGACTGTTAAACAAGTATGACTTTGAATTGCAAGTTATTTTGTTTATAACAAGTATGTACATGCAAATTAATAAACCTAGCTACCAAATTTGAAGTGAATGATCAAGCATATCTGAGCAAACTATTATACATCATTGTGGTCTTACTATGAACATAATGAACCATAAATGTCAATGTTGAAGGTCCATCATCAAGTCTAGAATTTTTTTTCCTTTTTTCTATTTCATTTTGAGGAATCTCAACCAAACTTTACCCTTGTCTGAACAGGGAATGCTCATGAGACACATTAACTCAACTGAATAGAACTAGATTGAGATATATTATAAAAAGAAATATTTATTACATATCAGAAAAGGATATATCATATAAAAATATTTATTACACGTTAGAACATTGAAATATGGACAAACACAATGTATCACATATGCATTGGCAATACAACAAATATTTTTCTAATATAAAAGTAACTTTGACAATGTGGATTAGCCAAAAGTCTAGTAATCAATTTAAGCCCTCTATTTAATAAAGTATGTCATCTTGTTAATCGTTTGCCTTAATTGTGATTATGTTCTATTAATCGATTAACTCCTCTCGTCGATCAATTATGTTACCGTTGATGGTTATGTTTCCTCGTTGATTGATTATATCTCGAAAGTTATTCATTGAGGTCGAATGTGCTCTATGCTGCCACCTCTTTATTCATTGAGTTTGGACATATATCGTACTGTCACCTCCTAAGTTGATCATGAGATAGAATGTACTCCGTGCGACCACCTCCCGAGATGATCATTAAAGTCAGATGTGACAAAGTCTGACACAGATAACCACACTAAAAGGTGAAATGTCAAGACATGTCCATTCATGCAAAAGTTTACAAAAGTATTGAGCTAGTCTTACATGCAAAATGGTCAACCTCCCAAAAAAAAAAAAGAGCAAAATACAATAGACCAAGATCAAACGGCTAGCGGCATCATCCACTGTGACCTTAGTTTCACCTTCGCTTCGTCTCAATGGTGTGGCCCCAATATCCTGTGCTCATATATGGCTGGCCTCTCTGGCACCTCAATAAAGTTGAGGTCTAATAACATAGTAGGCCGCACACGAGCGAGCTCACACCAACCAACCAAGCGAGAATCTTACTCCGAACCTAGATCTCGGCCTCGAAACCTAACTCCAACGTGGGGGCTCTTGGTTCGAACCCGGCATAGTAGCATCCTAGCCCCAACAAGATGAGCCGACCCTGGAAACATCATGATGAGTCCCTATGTTCAGCTCGTCCTAGTCCCATAATCATTGTAACTAGCCAGCCCTTGGCGACCCAGACGAGCCGATGTGGTGACCAATTAATTGCAAGTGTTCCCAGTAATCAATTAAATGGATCGGACAATTGATTGAACGCCTAACCAATCGATTAACTGTCCCCACCAATGGATTAAGTGTTCCGAATTGCCTTCCCAACTAATCATGACAAATCTCGAGCCCATAGGAATAGCAGGCCAGGATGAGTCACACGCTCGGGCAATGGTCATGCCCACTTGCGCTCAAGTAGCCATGGCGAGAAAATCATTATGTTGCGCTAATTGAGGTGATGGTCAACATACGATCAAGCGACGGGCCACACAATCAATGACATTCAAGTGCATGTCTAAGGAGGAATGAGATGCCTCCTCATGCAAATCTTGGGGTAATTACTACACTCAAGGCCCAATTCCGTTGCAGTGGTTTCAGAAATCTTCCTTCTCTCATCTTATGTACACAGGGCTACAGTCATATGTAAAAAAGAAATGAAACTAGCGAGACCTCTCGACTCTAATTCCAAACTCTCTCTTTCTCACTCCCTCCAATTCTCCTTTGTGTCTCTCAAAAAGTTAATTCCTAATTTGAGTATTGAGGGTCAACTCTGATAGCACTATTTAAAGATTGATGTTTTACATACCCATTTCGATGTTGACTCCACAAACACAGCCTCACTTTCCACCTTCAACAACACTTCGAGTACTCAACCTTAAATCTTGAAGTTGGATCTTCTAGACCTTTTACCACCGAGTCACCTTAGTGGGGAGACACTCCGACGCCCAAATCAGACAAAAGAAAAAAGGGGGAAGAGGGTCTTAATGCCACGAGTCACATACCTTGGTGTGGGACGTCTCCTTTGTTTTTATAGGGGTGTCTACGCAAGGTAGGCTGCTACCTATTGCCTTAATCTGCATCTTCTCTTTCCTTGTTATGCTGAAGAATGTTTCAAGGCAGGGGACACGATCATCGGGTGCCCTCTTGGATCGCAACTGGTGATTGCCAGCTACGAATGAGGAAGGTGTCGCGGCCTGAGATCCTTGAGGCCTTCCTTAGTATGGCAAATGATATAGCAGTCTTATATCGAACAATTGATTTATATTTGACCTGCTAATATGTTTAGTTGCCAAATCAAGACGATACATAGTTGAAGGATTACGGTGAGTGCATCTCTTTTGTTCTTCCACAGTTCTATCCAATGAAGAAATTATTTTAATATAATTTTATGATACTTTTATCTATACTAGCGACCATTCTTATTAATTTGATTTCCGATTGATTCAACCTATGTTTTTCAAAATATAACACCGTTGTGTCCATCTAAATGGCTACTTATCTAAAGTTACCGAAAATGTTCGAGTCTAAAATGATCGACAACAAAAATACCTTTTTCTTGCCATTTTGCTCTAACATTTTATCATTTTACCTTCCAAAAATAACTTCTTATTAAATTCTCTTAACAGTGATACCTCCATCAGTGAATGATACACTTTTCGTACCATAATTACCTTTCACATAACATCTTTTTTTTGGACACTCATTAGAGATAAAATAGCAAAAATTGCAGGCATATTTAAGTTAAATGCACCACGCATTTAATGAGTGTGTTAAACATTTTTTATATCTAATATTTTTCCTTTTCTTTTTTCTAAGGCCGGACCAAACGGTAGCTCATCCTTATTTCAATTTAAATTCTATTTTTTCACTTTAATATATTTACATGTACAGTGAGATTACGGACCATCAATATATATAATATATAATTATAATATATATATATATTATCAACGGGAGACAGTTATGCAACTATTAGAGGGTTTTTTGCAACTTTTTTCCAATAGAGTTAATAATCATATTATATGATGAAGAAAGTTGGTCACGCAACTCAATTTTCAATCCAATTCGCAACGAGAAAGTCTTAATTCACATAGGATTGCAACTCATGTGACGCTTTGTTGGATGTCACGTGTTTTTTTTTCATTAGTCTTTCTATATTTGGAACCTAACCCCTCTATTTTGGAGCCCAATTTTTTTTTTTAGAAAATAATTTTTTATTTGGAGCCTAAAAAAATAGTTTGGCTCCAAAATAGAAGATAAGTTAAGCTCTAAAATAAAAAGTTAGACTTCAAAATAAAAAAATTAGACTCCAAAATAGAGGGGTTGGACTTCAAAATAAAAAGATTAAATTAAAAAAAATCACGTGACGCCCAACAAAACGTCACATGAAGTGTAATCTTACGTAGATTGTATTTACTACACTTCATCAAGTGCAGTCAATCTTTATTATACGTAATAATAATAATATAATAATAATAAAATAATAATATAATAATAATAATAATAATAATAATAATAATAATAATATATAATAATAATAAAATAATATCACGAAGTGGGAGTTCTACTATTAAGAAAGCTGAGGCAGCGAGACCGGAATTGCTTACTGACTTTTCTGGCGGACATTTAAATAACCTCCTCCTCCGATTGGTCAGACCACTTGGACCAATCGGAGGTAGTAGTCCTTTTAAAGCGTTACGAAGAAGTCAGGCAGTCCATTCCCCGCGCCAGCCCACACTATTTGCTAAAGATCCGACTTCTGACCAACCAGTCGGTGGTGGGTCTCTCTCTCTCTCGAACACACCAAGGTGCCAAGCGGCAAGGAGTGATCGGTGGTGCGCTTTCTGGGGCGGGGGCCTCCTATCTAGCAGCAGGGGTTCTCTCGGCAGCTTCCCCCAGTCGTCTCCCTCCGCCGCTCCCCGGCTTGCCCAGAACAAACCGATGCTCTCTTCTTGTTTGATTGGAACTGTTCTGTGTACGGCTTTCATGTCCAAGAACCTCACGATACGAGCATAGACACAGTGGAGCGTGGTTTTGATCTGAGGGGCGACGCTTTCTCGAGCAGTTCTACCCATCTGCAGAAGCGTTCAGCGGGGACTCTCCTAAGGTTTTGGTGTTTCTCGAAGGAGGAATCCATGGAGGTTGAGCCGTGGGACCGCTTCGCCGCCGCGTCGGGGCGGGAGCCGAACTCTCTGCGGTCTCGATTCGGTGAGTCTTCCAACTGGGTCGCGCTTAATTGGGACTGGCTTAATCTTGTTTCTTGTTTCTAGGGAGGGGGGAGAGGGGATGAAATGTGCTTTCTTGCGATGTTTTCAATCCTCGGGTCCTGGGTCTGTCGTCTAATTGGTTTGCCTCTTGTTCAGCTGCGGATCCGTACATGGGCTTCGAAGAGGTCGACGGCGGCGGGGAGGACGAGTACCGTGGGGAGTTCACCTGCCCGTTCTGCTCCGAGGATTTTGACATCGTAGATCTTTCGCCTCACATCGAAGGCGAGCATCCCGTGGATTTCAGAAATGGGGTACCTGACCTCCCTCCTCACGTTGTCTGGTTCCTGGTGGACGAGAAAGGTTCAGACAGGGTTTTGATTTGCAGAGAAGTTTAGCTTTCTCTGGAGTCTTCTGCTTATTGATGGACTGTTTGTTTTTAATTGCATATACATGATTGCGGTTGCGTTGCAGAAATTTTTATCGCGAATTGAATTGTAGTTATAAGATTACAAGGAAGACTTTTCCCGAGTGTTGTTTCCATCTGCCAATTGTGTTATGGTTTATTCTTATGTGAACTCATATAACAACAATCATGTCTGGATTACAAACTATTCTCCGTTATCATTAACATTTTTTTATCAAGGTTACAATTAAACTGAATTTACAGTGTAGACAATTATGTATGTTTATTCTGAAACAAAATAAAAGTTTATAGCAAATAATATGATTCATACATTGTGTTATATTGTCCACGAATGCATTTTTGAACAATTTACAGCCTCTGATGACTACTTTGCTGTGCTTTTCCTTGAATGCTGATTTTTACTCAATTTCTGAGAGCAATGTTTCCTAAACTTCTGGTCTTGCCACATTATCAAAACTCAAATTTCTTAGAAGGTTTATGTTTCCTGGTGTTAGGAGCTGCATTACTAGGCTTCTAGGTTTTGCTTCTTTTGTCTCATTCAGGAAACGGTATTTCCAACTTATATTGTTATGTATTTTTGCTTATGCTGTTATCCATTGTTCCATACTGTATTGGTTTTTCTAAAGATCCCCTTGATTTGATTCATTCCTGTTAAGGAACTTGACCCACATAAATTCCTTCAATTGTAGATTAGCAACAAATTGGCATATTTGTTTGTTCAGTTTTGCTTGTTTATGTTTTGTAAGAGAAACACTTATTTCACACAGGCCATGTCACGCCCCGCATGCTGATTGGCCAGCAATGTGCCACCCATGCACTGGCCAATCACAGCACAGCTGCGCTTGGGAATTTTTGCTCTCTAAAGAGTTTGTTCAGTTCTACTTTATGTTCGAAGTGGATAGTTAGACTTAGAAAGTGGATGCACATCTTGAATGCTCTTTTGTTTATGCTCTACAGCAAGTCTTCTGTCCCTCCCCCCACCACAAACAAAACACACAACACAACTAAAGACACAACGAAAATGTGAAAAATGAACAAACATTCTTCAGAGAACATCAGCATCTACTTTCCCACAACTTCAATGTTGTGTGTAATAGTCCAAATTCTGAATATTATTTACTCATCCTCGTTGCAGGTGTGCCCCATTTGTGAAGACAGGGTTGGCATGGATATGGTAGGGCATATCAAAACACAGCATGAGAATGTCTTCACTATATCCTTTGTTTTCTCCTACTTGTCGCTTTCTCTTTTATTTTCTTTCTTTTTTGTGATGAGATGTGATGACTTCATGTTGATAATTTACTTATTATGGCCATATGTAAATTTGGTTCACGATCTCACATTTCAATGTATATGATTTATTTCTTCATTAAAAAGGCAGCTCAGTGCCATATGTTTCACCTACTGCAGATCTTGGTGAGGGTCAATTCTATGCAGCCTTACATTTGCGTTTTGCAAATAAGCTATTTCCAATTTTAAACTTTGATCCCCAGGTCAGAGTGGAGCAACCATCCCATATTTGTTACTTATCTGCCCTTCTGCTTTTAACTCTAGAAGCTTGTATCCATAGGATGTGGCTTGGTTGGTATGGGGTGGAAGATTTAGGAAGGGGGTCACCCAGGTTCAAACCCTGGTAGGCTGAGTATTTTGGCATTTGTATGGACTATCTGACACTCAGGAAAAACACTGGAAGCTTTCAGTTCTCAGAGGGATCATTCATGTAGAATATCTGGATTTCCCTCTTCTTCAGTCTGTCTGTTTTGTTTTATCTTTTGGAATTGACAATTCTGGACTAGAGATTTTCATTATGCTTTTCTTTTCCTTAACCCAATGCTCACATGCAACACAGACCCCATGAAAATTCAGGGTCCCATTATATGCTTTCCCTATTGAAGAAGGAAGTACAAGAAAGGCACAGAGAATATATTCTTGGAGGATCTTCACATACTGTTCCAGCTAATGCAGCACTAGAGCCTTTATTGTCATCCTTTGTTTCCAATTTTGCTATAGTTGATCCGGTGAAGGATAATCAGCCACAGACATCAGATGAAGGAAGTGCAGTAAGCAATATATTGGACAGCCAGTCTGCAGAGAGGTATGCAGGGCTTTGGTTATATTTGATTTTTACATTTCTTTCATTCTGTGACTTCTTCAGTTTCCTGCCAAACAAAGTGTCACTCTGGTGGTTTATTTTTGTTTCTATAGAGATCTACAATGTGTCAACAATACAAAATGTTCATGCTATTGATTACTAAAGAAATTGACATTTAATCAAGAAAGCTGTTCAAAAAGGAAATATTTTTCCTTAAGTCAATAGAATTTCCAACATGTGCAAATGCAATTATGGCCTAAAATGGATTTGTCAATGAAGTCTGTAGAAGTTTTCAAGAGAAGCTTTGAGGAAATGCAGGAAACCTGTTTTTTCTTATGTTCGGAGATCGAATTTGATTGGAACCAGGATTTTGGATATAATTTGCATAGAGATGCTAATGACGAAGATACCTCTCCATTAGAGTTATCAGAGGATTCTTGGTGGCCATGGTGGGTGTACGACTGAAGGGAGGGGGACATTGGGGGCAGGGGGGGATTCTCTGAGACATGTAAACCATAAGTCATGTAACAATAAACCGAGAAACATGGTGTACGACAAATATATTTGGTGGTAGAGTCATATGGATAATACCTTGTGCTTTACGAACTAGGAGGTTCCATCCATCCTGATTATGCCCTTTAAAAAGGATAAACCACAGGTTCCTATCAAGGTAACGCCATAGATTTGGACTTGATCGCTCAAATAATCCAACTCGGTTTGCTTGATGCACAAGTTTCTCCCCATTCTGGAGGATAGAATTTGTCAGATTGGAATGATAGCATAATGAAGCTTGAACGTATCCCAATTGCCATAAGGCTGGCTGTAGAATTTTCATTGTGCGTGGGGCAGGTTACTAAGTTTGTCTTTTTTTATTATGCATCCAAGGCTGATAGAGTTGATGGAATCCTGGATAAGGCAAAGTGTACGTCCTTTCTTGGACAAGAATTGCTATTGAAGTGGAGCTCAGCTTCTCTACAGATTTGGGACCCGAGAGGCTGCAGACATCCAAGAGATCTGGGCCATCTGGGATATAAGGTATTCAACTAGAAGGTGATTTAAACACGACTATAGCATTTGATAGAAATTTTTGGTGGAAAAGAATTCATGTAGCCGACCCCAAATAATGGGATATGGCTCTGATGATGACGATGATGATGATGAACTAGAAGGTGGTGGGGTGGGGAGGTGGCTGGTTTGGAACTGAGCCGTTGCTAGGTGCTAAAAAAAGTATACTTTAATGAATCATTTCCAAAATCGCCTCTACTTCGGAGGATTACTGAACCATCTAATCGTTCTTCCCATATAGTGCTTTCTCTGTTTATCTTTGATTTTTCGTTTGAAAATGGGCAAGCTGAGAGGACAGCTGTGTTTCCACTGTTCACATAATTCTTGATAGTATCCTTTCTAGATTAGCTGGTCAGATTCCATTATGTTCACATAATTCTAATATTAGTAGAAAGTTGCACTGCAATTAATTCGTTTCAGCTAAACTTACGAGGCAAGTATTATAGGTCCAGAGCATCCTTGAGAAAGTTTTGGAAACGCACTGGTGAGAAAGTTATATGTGCTTTCCTTTTAGCGTCCTCCATCTCTGCTGCAGAAAAGCCACTTTTTCATGTTTGTGTTTGAATGTACTGCCATGGATGCGGACTACTCCAATAGTGTTGCATGTACTATATCCTCATTTTATTCTCGATCTATTCCGATGTCAAATTTATAGCATCTGATCCAGACTTGGCAAGTGCCTCTGGTTCTTTTTTTTTTTTCCTTTCTTCATGGCTAGGGATGTATATCAGTCCGGTTCGGTTCGAGTTGGCTCATTTTTTACCAACTCAAACTAAACCGAATTAAATGTCAACCCGAACTAAAGTTATTTTTTTTTCGGTTCAAACCAAATTTTAAATATAATTAAATATGATTAAATATATTAATATTTATATATTGAAAGTAAGAATAAAATTAAAAAAATGTATATTTATATGTAAATTTAGTCATATAATTACTTTTTTTAATACTTATAATATGTTCATTATATAAATATCACTATAATTACATTTTAAAACAATTATTGGTTTATGCGGTGAACCGAAGTGAGGTCCAAATCAAACCAAATTGGGTAATTCGGTTTGGTCCGTTCAATTTTTCGGTTTGGACCGAACTATAAACACCCATATTCATGGCTAACAAATGCTGTCTTGTTTGTCTGCAGCTGGGTCGGCATCATTGTTTGCTTTGTGCATGTTTTCTTTGTTTACACATCTTAATAAAATTGTGCATTACAATCTGATCAAATAACTTTGCCTCCAGCATCGAACCACCTGTATCTGAAAAGGATCATGAGGAAAAGACTCGGAGATCTCAGTTTGTGCAGGAGCTGATGCTGTCGACGATTATATGATGGTAGTAGATTGTGAGTGGCGTAAGTGGATGCTGGCATCAGGATTGTTGGAGAGAATGTGATGCCTAGACTTTCCAACAACTCCACGGCTCCACCTTTCAGGAAAGAGAGAATGTGATGCAGATCCAGGTCCCAGGAAGTTGCCATATTGTGCTGGTTCACGATAATCTTCTGGCAGGTTTACGATGGCAACGCCATCTTATTAATGTATTATATCTCTGTGTCTATGGGACATTTTATGTTGATCCTGCATTAAATCTGGGTAGAGGAATAACACAACACCCAGGGGAACTTGACCCATTTCGATACGTCAAGTAGAATAAAAATGACCCTTTATACACATCTTTATGTCAAATAGACTAGAAAAATGTACATTCATATTGGAAATGCTAACAAAAGAATATGGTGGTTGTGTAAAGGAGGTTTGCAAGTCTGAACAACTGATATTTGCCTTGGGATTTTCTACTTCATCCTTGATAAGTGATTCATGTGGCCATGTTGCTGTATTGTTGAACCTGATTGAGATGTGCTCAACTGATATGTTGTCATGCAAGCAAAAGAGAAGATATAAAGAGATGATACCGACAACAGTTACATGTACAATTAATGTTGACATGGGGCAAAGCCTTAATGTGCCTAGTATTGGCATAAAACCATTAACATTATATACACTTTTTTCACCATTACAAATAGCATTTTCAGAGACAAATCCAAGACGTTCAAACAGGAGAAGAAAATGACCAATACCAATAACTTGGTTGGTGCTCATACAAATTTCACAAAGTTAGCAGCCAAATCATCCCAATTTTAGGGAGCACTCGGGTTAGCTCAAGCAATCATGAGATGACTTTGTATAAACATCAGCCTGATACACTTTATTCACCTTTTACTTTTTTACATGGAACAGCTCACCAGCAAAAGCCCAGCACACTCACCTGCTTGAAAGAAGTTGAGAATGGGCGTTATGATTGTCAGGTTGCCAGCAATGGTTGCCTTGTCCTTCTTCCTTCCATAGCGTCCTTCTTCTTCCGGCAAACTGAACAAAGGAAGGGACCATCCCAAGGTCTTGATGGTGGCGAGAAGTATGGACTAGAGTTGACAGATATATCCTCTGCCTGTTCTTGATCTGTCTGGCAGATGGCACATCGCGAAGGCCCGAAGTTCGTCTTTGATGGAAAACTAGTCTTCAACCTATTTATGGAAGTATAATGCATTAAAATGCAACTCATACGACACGAATAAGCAATATAACATGGCAACTAACATCACGGTCTAATTAGTTAATGACCAAAATTTTCCCAGTAAAATGGAAGATATGCGAACACTGCTCCTGGGAAGAACTACCATCCAAGGCCTCTTCACAGGACAGAAGATGCACGTACGAAGCAAGTCCCCCAACCCCCCCAACCCACACACCCACCCCAAATGGCCTAATAACACCACACCACAGGAGTGATGCACGCACGTAAGGAAGGGACCATACCAATCTAAGACACTAATAACACCACACCACAAGAGTGAAAAATAATTAGGGTTATCTCTAAGCCAAAATAAAGAAACCAGTATTGTGTACTCCCAGCTCTCTACCTTGAAAAAGAGAATGCTGGGTGAGACATCACATGCACAAAGGAATATGCTGCTCACCTAACAGAGACAGACAAACCGACGTGCATACACACAGGTATTCATATGCACCCCTCTCTTCACACAGTTCCCACCAGTGCAGCTGGTGTTCATGGTGTTATCCAAGACGCTATTCTAACCTGTCAATGGTTCTCGGACAGCTACATTGCCCAGCCTCCTTGGTTGCAGAATGAAGGTTTCATTTGGATGGTATTAAATGTTTAAAAGGAGCTGAAATTACGGCCTTTTGATTACATAACTCAGCTCTCAGGTGCTCGTTGATATGTTAATTAACCTTCCCTGACTAGGGTTCTTCTTTAAAGGTAGAACGAGGTAATTGAATTAAGGACACAAACAAGCTGCATACAAGGAAACCAAATTCCTAATTTTCTCTAAGATATGGGTTGTACCCAGAAAACCTTATTTCTGTTACTGGAATAATTCATCATCTTGCAAAGGGAATTTGCACTTTGATCAGAGACCTCGGTTCCTAATCCTGTGGGCCATGTTCAGTTTGGATTTATGATTACATATCTCAATTCTCAACCTGTCATTGCTATTGTATTGTTGGGGTAAGGTCTTATTCCCGAGTCTACGCATTTACAGATAGGTTACCTTTTCCCCAAGGTTCATTCCCCCCCCCCTTATCTCAGTAATAGTCCAAGGTTCACCTTGATTGCAATCCTTCTCGGTTTCCAATGTGGAAGCAAACTAATAAATCCTTGATTCTGCCCTTACATATAACAGTAGCTTCATCCTGTGGTAACTCCAAACAGTAACATGTTTTCACTGTTACATATGGGTCACCTTTCTGTTACACTCATATCATTCTTGTTGTAACGAAGATTCCCTGCCACCTGTCCCATGATCCATGGAATGCAGAATCAACTGATCAGGATCAGCCGATTCTATATTGGATCGGCCTTGGCTGATCCAATTCCAAGGGAGAAGGCCCCTGGAATGGTGAAATTCCGGCTGGCTGGCCGATCCAGCCAATTCTGCATCACAATTTTTGTATGTATACAGGGTCATATATATATATATATATATATATTATATATATATATATATATATACCTCTGCCCGGAGAGGTGGCTAGATGAGACGGGTGTTTCCAGGCTGAAAGCCCTTTCAAGTGCACTACATTCCAGGTAACTAAAAGGCACATCAAGCGAGCCTAACAAAGTTTAGGTTTGTTTGTCCTTGTCAAGTAATCACCCTTCGAGGGCACCAATCCAATCTCTTCTTGAATTTCTAATTTTGTTATGAGTGAAGGATTTTAGGACGTTGTGGATGTGTTGATGAGTGCAGGCAGGCCCACGAATCTGCCTCGGGAAAGAATTTGCTTATTATATTTATATATATATATATATATATATATATATCCAAATGCTATGCTACGGCGCGTGGCCGTAGCATAGCGCGTGCCCGCGCACGCCTGGGGCGCGCACGACGGCGCTTTTTTTTAAGGCACCGTTGGATTGAGATCTGACGGTGTTGTGCTACAGTACGGCCGCACCACCGTACTGTAGCACTTCTCTCTCTCTCTCTCTCTCTTTATATATATATATATATATATATATATATATATATATTCATTAACCAAATATACATATATATATTATATTTACATTAATGTAAGTAGAGCCATTTACATTGATTCTTATATATATGTATATATTATTATTATATTACATAATATAGGATTGTATGTACATTAACACACATCTATATGCACAAAGTGTTCATTAATATGATATATATACTATAAAGATATAATATTAATTACGGTTGTACATTAAGAGATATGTATGTGATTATATTTATATTGTATACATATATGAATGTGTAAATTTATTTGAATCATTACATATATCATAACCACATACGTATAAACAAATGAGATCTGTCACTTTGCTTTGTAACTTAAAATTTTCATTCCGAGGGCTCCACTCCATGAAACCCACAAGGGACGCTGCCCCCTTGACTCTTGCGACCTGACCGCGCAAGTCGATCCACGTGTGCGTACCCGCACATTGGAGAATTTAGGGACTCAAGCTCCATATTCTAACACTTGTCACAATCTAATGATTGTGATATATGTATAATGTATACATTTGTAAAGATATACATATTAATTATGTTTGTACATTAATATGATATGTATATATGTATATGATTACATGAATATTGTGTGTATATATATAGATGATTATGTAAATTCAAATGTATGATTACATATATCATACATATATATTGAAGACATTTTTCCTGACATTTCATGATTTTTTATGATTTTCTTTTTTCAAAAAAAAATTAAAAAATATGGCCAATCAAGAACTTCAGTTCCGGATCGGGATCGACCCATCCGATTCCTTTTTCCATGATGATCTCAGCCATCTGTCTCATGATGGGATATGATCCAAAGGGAATCACTTGAGTGTGTGCACTCTTATGTAACCATTTCTGTACCCAATACCACTATAAATAATGGAAGGCTCTGTAGCAACATCACGAATCATTCCTCCTCAAACATCCTCCTCTTCCTCTTCCATGCTCTCTGATCGCAACTTGGTATCAAAGCAGAACTATTCTACGTTGACAGCTACTCTGGTGAATGGTGAGTCTACTCCGGTGGCCCCAGAGGCTAGTGGCACCCCTGCTTCAGCAATCAACAAGAACAGCGGCATCAACATAGGCTCTTCTTCTCCTGATACATTGGAGAACCCCTACTTGGCTACTTCTTACATTTCTTTGACAACCTAGGGACTACTTCAGTCTCCACTCATCTCTCACTACAACACATGGCAAAGAGCAACGGTGGCTACTCTCTTCGCCAAGAACAAGCTCAGGTTCGTAGATGGCTCCATTCCTGCTCCTGCTGCAGAAGACTCTTCACAGCTCCTAGGTGAGTGAACAGGATGGTACTTTCCTGGCTACTGAACTTTATACACAGGGATCTAGTCTCTTCAGATCTTTACAGTGATACTGCTGCTGGCATTTGGGTTGGTCTCAAAGAAAGGTATTCTCCATCCAATGGCCCTGGTATCTATAGTTTTGAAAGATCCATAGCAACTCTGAAACAAGGCAACAACACTGTTGCCAAATATTATAATACATTGAAGGGATTACGGGATGAGTTGGCTCAGTGTGAGAACACCTCGATGAAACCACTGTCTCCCAACATAGGCAAGCTTTGATGCAATTTCTTATGGGTCTCAATGATTCTTATTCTGCTATATGTAGTCAAATATGTTTGATTGATTCCCTGCACCCATTAGCCAAGCTTATTCCCTTGTGCTGAAAGAGGAATGCCAACACATTCTTCAGGCTAAAACTACGCAAGATATATCTGCCATGATGGTGTGCACTGATTTTTCTGGTGGTCAAACTCGCAATGTGGACAGACGACCTCAAATGAAAGATAGATGCAGGCATTGCAGCATATTGGGCAACACAAGAGATCCATGCTATAAACGCAGTGCCACCAGATGCTCACATTTCTTTGTTCCTGGACATTCCAAAGAACAGTGTTACAAACTTAATGGCTACCCTCCACACTATAGGAATGTCTGACAATCCAACACTGCTGCTGCCACTAGTTCATCTGCAAGCAACATGGTTCCATCTCTGACTGCTGCAAAGTATCCCCAACTTATGAAGCTTTTGAGCACCAATAACAATTCTCCATATAAACCTCACGTCAATATGGCAGATTTGCATCCATCCCCTGCACCTCTTACTTGGCTTTTAGATTCTGGAGTCACAACCCACATTACATCCACCTCTCATTACTTTCAACCCATATCAAATTACCCAATCCCTCTAGCATTACCCTACCAAACAGATCCTCTGACCCTGTTAAGGCAGTTGGTTCCTCACGTCTGAATAATCATATCACTTTGCCTATTGTTAACCATAAACCAACCATTTGTTTTAATCTTCTCTCTGTTAATCAATTAACTTGTGAATCTAATTGTGCTATTACTTTTTTCCCACCCGCTGCATTGTGCAAGGCCTTTCGATGGTGAGGCTGATTGGGCAGGGTCATGAATGTGATGGTTTGCATCAGATAGAAACATCTACTTTTCCAAGTGTTTTGCTGTTACTGCCTTCCAGACTTGGCATCAGCAACTTGAGCACCTTTCTCCTGCATGGCTCACGACTGGATTGCTATGTAGGCTACATGTCAATAGCTTATGTTACTTGTAGGTAGCCTAAACTACCAGTCAATCACGAGAGGGAGAGAGAGAGAGAGAGGCTGCACTTTCTCTTTAAAAAATCAAGTGGTTACTTAAGTCAATACATTCTACCAATCACATTTCAGTTTTAAGTTTAAACATTCTAATAATCCTGACTCCCAATCTCTTACACCATAGCGAGGAGAGTGATAAAAAAGAACATGTGCGGGCAGGCAAATTTCAAAATCATAATGACATACTGGAACATGGGACTTCATGGATACACCTTGAAAATTATAGGTTGTGAGAGAAATTCGATAGAAAAAACATTTTGCACCCAAAAAATGCCCATTAATAAAGAGAGAAAACAGATTACGTTTCAGAATATAACTGAAAATCAATTGCATACTTGAAGCACCAATCATCGAATGTCTACTTCACAGAAACATGATGGTTCACATTTAACTATGAGTTACCTCTCTGCAAGTATGGCGGAACCTTCTTCAAACAGTTCCTCCACACCACCAACAGAAGACAGCTTGTTAGATAGCTTATTCATCAGAATCTGAGGCCTCTTCCAAAAAATAAGAGATCTCAAGTTATTCTGGTGCTTTCTGGGTGTTGGTGGCAAAACATCAATGTCAGAAGGAACAACATCAACGACTAAGCAGGTTGTGTCATCTTTCAAGCCAGTTGTCCTTAAAGCTTCCTGGATTATAAACATAACCATAAACTGAGATATATTCATCATAAAAAAAAGAAAAACATGAAACAAACAGAATGAAAGAAAAGTCTACTTTTCTTCTGAACCTGTGAAGAAATAATTGAAACAGGATTCAGATTAGTAGCTCCACCTTAACAACAAGCTTAGCAGCAAGTTCAGCAGGTAGTCCTCGACAAGACTTTGCGGCCATCTCTGATGACAGAGAGTCCCATATGCCATCAGAAGCTATGATCAGCCTGCCTCCAGAACTTGACAGCTGAGCACCAAATCAAGGACGTTAAGAGATGAAAGAAAATCTACAATCACCAGGTATCATCTTAGTCCATACCAGTAACATCACATACCTTCACTTGTTTAACATGTGGTATTGGCACGATGAACTCTCCAACATCTTTGTCCCCGATTGACCTCGACAGGCACAATCCTCCAGGCCAGCACCGAAGCGGACCCACCTAAGAGTGGCAAGAACGGAATGTTTGAAACAAGTCCGAAAACCCATTTGCGAATAATTTGCCATGCCTGCATTATCACAGTGATCTATGCGGTACCTCTTTCCCACCAAAAAGATTAAGTCTTCCCACTTCCCCACCACTGGCAGTCACACGCTCCCTCTCTTCCACATTCTCTTCAAGCCTATGGTCGACAGTCAGCAGTGATACCACCCCACCCTGCGAATCCAAGATGCACCGAGAATCCCCCACTGAGGCTACCGTCACAGTCAATCCATCAACCACCACAAGAGTCACGGTTGTGCCTGAAGCTTCCCCTGCTACCCATTTTGAGACACATCAGAAAAAGATGAATCGTGGGAAATACACAATTTTTGTCGAAAAGCACACACCTTTACGCTGGAACTCTATATCAGTCTTCACAAAACCGGCGACAAGTGCCTGGGGAAGGGCCTGTAGCCACTCTTCCCTGCTGACCCCCTGCGGAATTGCGCCCAGGACGTGATCCACAAGGTGCTCTTTCGTGAACACGGCCGCTGAGGCCCCATTGTGGCCATCAAACACCTGGCCGAGCAAAACAGCAACTCCCCATGTAATTAGAGGGGAAGGGGGGTGGGGGGGAACAACACGAAGAGAAGGAAAAAGGAGAAAATGGGGAAGGAAAAGTCTGGGAAATCGGAAGATTACCGCGAAGACGGAGAAGGGTAAGGTGCAACCACGGAGAACCCGGTGGCAGTCGCGCCTGATGAGGAAATAGTCCTCGCCTCTTTTGGCAAGCCCGGCGTGGCCGCAGGCGAGGGACGGCTCCCCGGCTGCCGCGCCGCCCTTCCTGATCTCCCGTCCGATGAGCGTCGCGAGAGGGATCGGCGGCGGCCTCGCGCTCGCCGCCTGCCGCTGCGGCCCGCTCATCTCGGCCACATTGCAGAATCGGCAACGGAGCTGGAGCACGCCCCCCCCCCCGGGCAACGCCGAACTCTACAGATTCCCACCTCCCAAGGACATTCCAAGGGTCCCCACAGGAGCAAAGAAGAGAGCAAATCTGCGGCGAGGCAAAAGGGAGGCGAGTGGTTGCAGGAACTCCCTCAGGGAGAGCACGACTTGGGCCGATGGCGCAGCGGAGACAAGAGGCGTCCGCAGTGGGAAACCCTAGAATGTGGGCGACGAGACCAAGAAGGCGAAAGCGAGATTTCGACGCCGAGGACACCTGGTCTAGATTTGATCGATCCGCCCCTCTCTCTCTCTCTTTCTACTCTCTCTCTACTTCTCTCTCTTCTTCTTCTTCTCCTCTCTCTCTCTCTCTCTCTCTCTGTGCAAATAGAAGAAATCTTTTCACAGTGGCACCTCCTCGCCGTCAAGGAACGAGTACGCGGCGAGTTTAATCGAAGTCTTGACTTGAAAATTTAGATACGGACCTCAACGGAACATTGCGCCCTACAGACTGCTACGTACGTGGCGGTTTGCAAATGGTTGGGTGCATGATCTTGGCGTGGCAGATGGTGTTGTCGTAGGGTCCACGGGCAGGTACGGGAGGTTCCATCCATGCAGCAGTCGCACGACTCGCACCCCGCACCCAATGAGTACATTTGTGAGACTGCCCCTTTTTTTCTTCGGTTATTTGCAAAAGTACCCTCTCCTAGTACACACCCCATAATAAAGCAATTTTAAATATAAAAATTAATCAGATGTCTCTCTCTCGTATGGAATGACTTAATAACAGAAATCGCAAAGTTCATATTATTTCGTATGATTTAAATTTTTATTTACCGTAATAGTGAAAGTTTTATTGTAATAGAGATTAACGGATACTGTAATAAAAGATAATATTTATTATAATAAATTACAATTCTATCAAAGACTAAAAAAAGTTAAATATTAATAGAAACTTTTAATTAATTAATTTATTTTTTAATTTATATTTTTAATTTTTCAACATTTATGAGTCTCCATAACTTTATCCTTTTAACGTTGGCTTTTTTTATTTTCGCCTTAACATAACTTATTTTCTCCTTGCACTATGTTTTTACATGATTTATAATAAATATTAAGTCTATTTACAATAAATATTATTATCTGGTATAATAAATGTCAGGACCTATTATAGTAAAAGTAATTCTCTGCTATAGTAATCTTTGTGTAGTAAATATTGAGTGTTTTTTTACAATATTGTTAAACTTCTATTACAGTAAATATTATTTTCTGTTATTGTAATCTTTTTATATTACAATAAAAGACACCACCTAACATTTTTTTATCTGTAATATTTTTTTACATCACTTACAATAAGTCTTGATATCAATTACATAAAATGTAACATTGAGTACTGTAATCATTAGTAAATATTGTACGATAGGTGATGTTCTTTACTGTAACATGAATAGATTACTATAATAGGGAATAACATTTACTATAACCAGACTACAGACACTCAATGCTTACTGTAAAAAAATATTACTGTAATATAAAACAATATTTACTATAACAAGATTTGACATTTATTGTAATAGGTAATAATTTAATATAAGGGGACTTAATGTTTACTATAACTGATGTAAAAAATATATTGTAAGTGAAAATATGTTACATTAAGGAGAGAATTTCAAAAATCATTGCTAAAAGAACGAATAAATGTTGAAAATAAAAAATAGAGAATAAAAATTAAACCACATTAAAAAGTAAGAACTATATGACTTTTGATATTCTGACGGGAATTAGGAAATGAGTCACTTCTCAAACATGGACCCTTAATTAATTTTTCCTTTTAAATATTTTACATCTCTCATAAATAAATTATTCCATCTAGCAAACTACTTGTTCTACTTAACAAATTATTTGTTCCAATTAATTTACTAAGTAGAATAAATTGGAACAAATAATTTGATAAGTGGAACAAATAGTTTACTAAGTTGAACAAATAGTCCAATTTGTTCTTCTTAGCAAACTAAGTGGAACAAATATTTTACTAAGTGAAACAATTCACTTTATGGGGGAGATAAAAAAAAATATTTAAGACTATTTTATGGTGGGGTGTATCCTAGATGATAGCCATCTAGGTCAGGAGGTTAGCATTTCTCTTCGCCCAATGACGTAAAAAAATGAGCCATAAAGAGATAAAATGTACTTAAAGAGTGTTCAGTGGTTAGTCCTCTATATAGATTAGACCCACCTCCGTCTCGCCCCCACCCTCCCCCCTCCCCTCCGGTCCCCTCCTCCCCATCTGTCTCATGCATCCCTCCCCTCCGATCACCCCCTCCACCTCTGGTCCCCTCCCTCCCCCCTCGTCTCGCCCCCCCCCCCCCCCCCCCCCCCTCCAGTCACCCCCTCCCCCTCCGATCGGCCCCTCCTCCCCCATTTCGCCCTCTGGCCCCCTCCTCCCCCCCCCCTATCTTGCCCCATGTCTCGCCCCCACCCTCCCCCTCTGTCGCGACTTGAGGGCGGTGCAGCACAGCGGCGATGGCGATGGCATTATGTCACGACAGCGAGGAGCCGAGGACGAGGGCAGATGGCACGGCGGCGAGCAGTGAGGGCGGTGCAACATGGCGGTGGTGGCGAGGGCGTCAGCTTCTCAAGGGCAGCACAATAGCGCCAATAAGGGGGGCTCCTCCCCACGGTGCGGCGTCAAGCGAGAGAGAGAGAGAGAGAGGATGAAGGCTCATACGACCGGGAGGAAGAAGAAGGTGGGAAATAAGAGGAGGTGAGTGAAGGGGGGGAGACTGTGCCGACCGTGTTTGGTACCGTCTTTTGTTAGGCACGGTGTGGCACGGCCGAACCGTACCGGTACTGTGCAGTTTGGCCAACCATGGATTAGATTCTCAGGTCTAAAGTTCAAATTTTATAAAAAATATGATTAAATGAAAATTTTAAAATATAATGTAATAAACCAGTTTCCCAAAAAAATAAAGAGATAGAAAGAGTTTATGATAGATTTAGAAAATTCATAATTTAAAAAAAAAACTTAGATAAATGATAGACATGATTGAAATAAGAGATTAGAACGGATAGCTTATTATTGATTGATGACTACGGATGTTTGTTTGCAATATTGTCATAGGACAAATATTAATGTCCAATCGTAGAGAAGGTGGATGGGGCCCACACCCCGTAGAGTTGTGGACCCCCATCTGGGCCCTTATTTTTACAGCCTAATAAGTCGTATTCATTGTCATATATTAATATACTAAATTGATTAAAAATAATATAAAGATAATACAGATAATTCTGCAAATAAATATGTAAAAAGAGTACTTTGCAAATACATAAATACTTATTAGCGTCGTGGTGCGCCTAAAAGGTGCGTTACGAGGTTCCACATGGGTGCCCTACCCGTGACGAGCGGGCCGCCCAATAAAACATCGCCTCTTGGTAAAAGCATTTCTCTTGCAAATAACCCTATCTTCTTTCTGGCGTGATTCTCGCTCGCTGACACAGAGCCAGATGCCTGGTAGAAGGGTCCATGGGCCCCGCCGGCAGGCCGATTCACCACCCTCCCAGCTCCGCAACGGCCCATTAAACAATGTTTGTTACGCAAATTATGGTGATAGGGTGGAGAGGAATCTCCCCCATAAAAGACCCAACATTAATGGATTTTATTGGAGTAGGATATGTCTGAATAAGACCGAGGTCAGTGGCCTCAATGAACCTATCTTTTCCTCACTCTCTCTCTCTCTCTCTCTCTTTATTTTTTTTTTTGAAGATTTGAGTTAATGATGTTAAGCTAGCTGAACTCGCTTATCATTTGTGCTAGACTAAGGGTCCGTTGTTTACCGAAAATTTGAGTTAGGAATAGTTTTCGGGAAAATTTATTTTTTATATCATTTGGTACCATTGAAAATTAAAATGTAGAAAATTAAATCACAAAAAATCTAGATTTGGCATCCGCGGTGAAAATCGCGGATGCCATTTTCCAAACTGTCGCCGCTGCAGTTTGTATGTAGTTTGTACAGTAACAAAGTTAGGCACTATTCATCTAAATTGTATTTTTATTTTGTTCCACTCATTTAAATAGTATTTGTCAAATTTAATTATTTTTCATAAGTTATTTATTTTTTACTTTTTTTAAAATATCGGTAGAATATTATTCTTTCAAATTGTGTTTTTATTTTATTTCTCCTACTTTAAATTTATATTGTCAAAGTTACTTATTTTTTATTAGTTATTTATTTTTTTTATTTTTTAAAAATATTAAAAATAAAAAAATAAAAAAAATTGATGAATAGTATTAATAATAAGGAGTATATGACTTTTTCATTTGAGTAGATCATAAGATCTCATACTCTTCTATACAATTTTATATTTTCCTAACAACCAAATAGATAATTACGTTTTTATTTTCACGTAAAAGTTTTTTCGTGAAAACTATTTCCCTCTAAAACTGTTTTACATGAAACTAAATGGACCCTAAGTGGTTGTGGTTTCAAAGGACATTGTGACTTGTGAGTCATCATTCGCACCCATGAGTAGGGGTGTTCATTTTTCGGTTCACCCGAAAAACCGAACCGACCGGTTCGGTTCGTTCGTTTCGGGTTGAACAATGTGACAATTCAGTTCGTTTCACACAGGGAAACCGAATGAACCGATATATATATTAAATATTTTAAATAATATATAATATCACTGGGCTAGCGCTTTCATGTTCCATGGGGTGGTCCTGGGTTCGATTCCCAGGACCGCCCATCCGCCGTTTCTTTGTGTTTTTTTTTTTTCGGTTCAAACCGAACCGAACCGATTCGGTTCGAACATTATTTCGGTTCAGTCCGGTTTGAACAAAAAATGTCCAAACTGGACCGAACCGAACCATGAACAGCCCTACCCATGAGTCATGATATTGAATGACACTCTTTTCCTATAAGTTTACGGCTATTTTTGACCATTAACTTTCCTTACAAATCATACTTAGACTAAGTTATCTTGCCGTACCATTTATCTCTTCTTCTTTTAAAAAAATAATTTAATTTTTAATTGAATCGGACCTCCATAAATTTTGATTCAGCCGACCATACTTGCCATTCTTTTTTTTTTTAAAGTAAGTTCCAAAAGAGACCAACATGAGTGGGTAAGCGCAAGTTCATCTTTTCCAGTTGATCCCCCTCATCCACTTGGAGAAGGCCTAGCCCACCACAAGGACTGGGCAGCCTAGTGCACCATACGGCCCACGTTTTGGTGAATCATAGACTTATGGCTGGGAACGAGCGTATAATCTGGTCCCTGGTATAGTCGGGTCAACACTGGATTAGGGAGGGGCGAGGTGGTTGTAGTGGTATGAATCCATATCATACTGACTTAGGAGAAATTGAGAATGCTACGCTCCCGGCAGAGCGCAGCCTACGTGGAGGGGCCACGCCCCTCCACCCACGCGACGCGTGGAGGGACGGGTCCCCCCGCATTAAATGCGCCCATATTTTTTTTATATACATTTTGTGCACATAAATGATGTATTTGTACACACAAATAGTGCACAAAAAAAAAAAAACCACAACATTTAATGCGGGGGGCCCGCCCCTCCACGCGTCGCGCGCGCGGAGGGGCGCGGCCTTCTCGGAGAAATTTGGGTCGACGTAATATGCTGATCCGACCACCCTAGTATATATACACAAATCAGGTTCTAATCAAATCATGCAACAACAATCTAGTTTTTTAAGGTCCCTAAGCACTATAATCATCTTCTTCCTCACGTCTATGCAGGTGCATCGGACCCCCCAATCCGGTGTAGCCAAGGGGCATCACAATTAGTCACTGGAGTTTTTGGCGATTGCCACAGCCCCCCATCTGTGCCAGACATAGCTCCTCGACGGCCACAAATGCTGCCCTTGGTGGCATGAATACTTAGGAGTTGCAATGACAACCTCGGCCGTGTCGACGCTTGTGCGACAGTTCAGACAATCTCAGACACCCAACTGTGGTGCTTGCAATGGCGTTCTTCAACCCCCCTGCTTCCCCTGCACCCACCGTCCATCCCACAATAATGTGCATCCCATAGTCCATAAGATACAAGAGTTTTTGTGGTAGACCTAAATGAGCCAAACTCAAACAAAGATGACAAATAATCGATAAATATCAAGTCAAGTTTGAACTTGCTAAAAATGTTCGAGTCAAGTCTGAGCAGAATTCTACTCGACTCGACTAGGCTCGACTCATTTGCAGATCTGTGAGTTAAAATGAACGACTCTTTTGCAGCCCTACTTGAATGAAAATACTTTTTGCAAAATACACCCTTCAAAAGCCTTTTCCACTAATATAACAAACATATGGCGAGCATGAAGGGAAGATGAAGACTTATAGATTAGATTCAATGAAATGCTTATTCTAAAGAGTACTATTGCAATAAGATTGACATGGACTACACGAATAGTCAAGCCCTTTCTATCTTTTTTTCTCAACTAATAAAATTGTTAATTTTGTAATCTATATAAATATTTCACTTAAATTAATTTTTACCATGTTCTTCAGAAATGCAGGTAGGTAAGGCTTCGATGCGAAATGAGTACGATTACATGTATAGCTGGAGCATAGAAAAGACAAGAGGAGGAGACAAGGGAAGCACGCCCCCCACTCCACCCCCCACACGCATCTCTCTTCCTCTTCTTGTAGGTCCTTTCCTCATGTCCCCTCGTAATTTTTCTCCCGTGAATACACGCCTCACTCCTTCTAAGCGAGTTCCTCTTCTCCACTTCATCTTGCTTCACGCCATAGAGAAACGATCACAATCTATCGAGGTGGGAGAAATGAGACAAGAACTGTATATATATTGTACTTTACATTCACATGAAGCTCACAAGGCCTACTACAAGCAAACACCTCAACTATTTTTTCTCTCCTTTTGTTTTTTTGGAGGGGGGAGGGGGAGGGGATACTATAATCTATTTTTCCTGTCGAGCATGTAAAAAAAAAGAAAAAAAGAATTATGGGCGTTATCTGATGATAAGAAGTAAACAAATCAGGCCCGCAAAGCAGGTGGTAGTGGGTGACGATGAGACCTGATACAACTAGAGATAGTGATCTCCAACTCCAGAAACTATGACAATCAAGATTACCTCCAGTCATGGCGTTTGAGAGAGAGAGTTTTGCTCCTTGCCCTCCTCCATCCACTTTACCAGGAAAGAGAACCCTCTTTGGAGGAGGCCACCTTTTATTTCACGTTTCTGCCTTTCCCAGTGGACAAATGGCGTCTGCCATCTGCGGGACTAGGAATTGGCTGTCTTCGGTTCACTGGTTGGCTGGACCCATTTAGGGGCTTCCGTGATGGTGGCCCATGAGCTTGGATCGGTGTCCTTCTTTGCACAAGAAAGAAACCGATGTTAGAACCATTTCGATGGCATCATACATAAGATCACATGGGTGGAAAAAGCTTGCCAGAAGCATGAAATCATGTGATCGGCCCTATATTTTAATATCAAGAAACTAAATTCCAAGGTCCGAGATCTGTTTAACCAAATGATTATCATGAGTAATACTTCCCGCATATGTAAATGTGCAATGAGACTGATGCGGTGTGCGTTCAAACCTCATGTGACTGATCTACACAGAGGTGATTAGACATAGAACGCGATACATTTTTATGGGAGAAGACACTTAATATTTTATCTTATCACTCTAGAATGATCATATGGAAGTTGATGAGAAAGTGCAATGTGATTAGATAACAAATCTATGTGGCATCCAATAATTAGATTGTCATTTTATCACTCCTCATGTGAGGGGTGCCACATGAATTATTGCTTAGTCCATTACATTTAAAATGCAATGTGCAAATGCAATAAATCTTTCTCGGAAGTTGATAGCTATCATCAGCATATAAAACCACCATGATGTCTTCAATATCAATCAACTGATTTTCAAGATTGCAACTCTACATAGATAAAGAAAATGTGGAAACTTTGGGAGGTTTCATACATATCTTACCTTATATCTGGGCTTTTTGCTGGCTTTTGGGGAGGCTTTTTAATCCTCGACACACTACCGGTAACCACACTGGTAGACTTAGTCGAGAGATTGAACTGCCACAGAACATCTGCTTCAGAAGAATCACTGCGGGCAAGGTCCTGCTCTTCTGAATCTGTCGTTGCAATGTCGAAACCCCTTGAATCTTGACTGCCTTGGCGACTTATCCCATTTCTATTATAAAGTGGATCGGAGTAAATTTTCATGTCAGGTAGACACCTTTGGTAGAATAGATCAGGTAACCGAGTAGCCTCTCCATCCCAGTCCCCCAAAGAGTTGTCATCACTGACAATACTTTCTTGCCTGTTGACCATAACTTTATCAACCCAATCTCCTAGATCATTTTCATTTTCCTCACCCCTCTGAATACTCGAACTTGAACTGTTATTATCTGGCCAAGGAGGAGAGACAGTTCCTGGTAGAATTTCTTGAAGATCAAAGCTTGGTCTCTTCTTCCTTGCCACAGAGTTACTCTGGACAACAGACAATCCATCATTCCGTAGCTTTTGGGATAACAGCATCACAAAGTATACATGGCTTAAAAATAAATAAATAAAATTCCAAAGCAGTGAAAAAAGTAACAAATTGCAGCGTAGAGTCTACTATGTACCATCTCTTCACAGTTAATTGTAAAGTATACTTGCCTAAGCAAAAATTGTGTAGCATATCAAGGTGAAGACCTCCATTGTAGCATATCAAGGTAAAATTATTACCTTTCAGAAGCTACCATTTTAAATAAATTAAGGTTCATGAAGTACAGTGTACCAAACTCAGAAAACTATGTAGTTATATGTGTCAAAAAGTACACAAGGAGTGGCTCAATAGTTAAAAGACCCTCTGTAGCAAGTTAACGAAGAAGCAATTAACGCTTGCTCAACAGAAGCATTCATGAAAAAAAAAATGCAGATCCCCTACATTTAGTGGATAATGCACTAAAATATAAATGGAAAAGAAGCACCCTGTTCACCTTAATAAATGGTAATCAACGAAATGAAACAGCAGAAATGCCCGACATGTGCACCAAAATAAAAAGCAGCAATACGCTTGGTTTTGCATGTGGACGAGTAAGAAGAGAAAAATAATAAAGTTCATTATGGAAAACTTGGCTTAGACAACAGTTTCTTACATTTTCCATTGGAAGCTTATGATTGGCATGTTCTCTTGACATTGTTGGCTTGGACAACGGCGTGGAAACCTTTGTCCTATGCACACCAGGAGTTGACATCAAGCTTTCAAAATGTTCAGGTTCTGCTTCTTTTCTTGCAAGTGCAGCCTTGAGCTGAGAGATCTACATGATGGGAGGAAGTTGGAGGCGAATAAGAAGTGATATAGGAAGAGTTAACTTTCTGTACTAGTCACAAGAAGGCAAATACCTGGTCTTTGAGGTCTTTGACGTCGCCACTTTCCTTGTTAAGTCGTGCAGCACCAAGCTCAACACCAGAAACCCGCTCAGCAAATTTGAGTGTGCTGATAGTCTCGCCAACAGCATCTGGTTCTGGGCTTACGTGAACGAACATTAATGTCTTTGCTTGACCTCCTATAACACATCAGAATAGGAGACGTCATTTTACAATGAACAGGAGAAAAAAAGTTGGAATAAATGTTAACCACGTGGAAACTCAAACACCAATACTCACCTAGAGAATCCTGAAGCAGCTGCGTAAGTTTACTATTTCTGTATGGAACATGTGAATTTTTTTGAGCAAGAGCAGCGATTACATCTCCCAATGCTGAAAGAGATTTGTTTATGTGTTGTGCTTCCTTCATCCTATCTCCCGTAACCTCAGATTTATACACCCGTTCACTGCCTGCGAGATCAACTAGGTGCATACAACCACGAAGAACGGCACCAGATGTCAATTCCCTTCCTTGTACATGAACAGTCAGACAACTGCAGATAGTTTAGGAGAGAACAAAAGTTCAATAAGTGGATAAAAAGAATCAAATACGTCAAGAAAAAATTGGCTTTCACGGCTCCAAAACCTATGAGAACGGCTGCTTCTATCGTTCATAGTTGTTGCACCCACTGCACGATTTCGTTGACCCATGTTCATCAGTTCAATAACCTCTGATCTTGATCTTACTGGCACCAAGTTTGCATCTGGCACGTTCATCCCCTTCTGAGAATTGTTACGAATTTCTAATGTATCTGTGTGTTAAAGAAAACAAGGAGGAAAAAAACTAAAGAGAAGATAATCTAGTAGCAGGATAAGTGTCTTAAGAAGGATATTTTTTGTGGAGTCCATCACTCACAAGAAGATCCCTGACTTGCTCATTATAGATTTCTATCATTTGGACAGAAATGTCATAACAAGACGTGTTCTTTCTCTGTTCTGAAAGATAAAATAAGTCACTCAGAGCCCTGAAGTTCACACCCTCACTTTGCTCAGTAATCTCCTTTGGTCCAGTCTGCGAAGTCAAACCAGATAGGAAAATGTAGTGTAAGACTGCGACATCTTGTATGGCAATTATTATATATCAAATCTATTGACAATGTCTGAACAAGACAAACCCCAGTGATAAAAAACCACATAAAGCTTAACTACTAATTAGTTCAACTGTTCTGTCAGCTTACCATGGTGTATGTTTTCCCGGAGCCTGTTTGTCCATATGCGAATATGCAGACATTGTATCCATCAAGGACAGATCGAATCAAAGGCTCTGTATCTGAGTATACTTCATCTGCGACATGAATGATGAGTTATTTCTGGGGCTTCTATATATTCTTGCACTGAGGAAAAAAGACAGATTTTCAATTCAAACCTTGGGTTGCTGATGGTCCAAATACTTTGTTAAAGCTAAATGATTTACGCCCTTCCTTTCCATACTTTGAAGGGGTGATAATTGTAATATTTCCATCGTCTAGGTGACCAACAGTGCTTGTTGAGCTTCGCTGCCCAGGCAAGAAGGGTCTAACACGACAGTAGACCCTAATATTCCCTGAGAACGCAGGAGAAACAGGAAACACTAATGTTAACTTATCACACATTTTCAAAAGAATGGAATATTTCTCGATTTGGTCCTCGCCGTCCGGATTCTTATAGGAACCTGACTCACTCTGCCTCCCACGAACCACTAAGCTCGCAAGGGATGTCAACACATGTGTTCATTAGGAATATAGAAAAGACAGCTAAATTCTCATCCTTTGCGAAGGGGTCATGCTAATCTTTTCTGTATCATTCCAATTTTATCTCCGAAGAGACCAAAAGAATGGAAAAATGACAAGATAAATAGGGTAAATGATGCGGGTCATGCCTTTCAAATCTTGTACTTGATTGTACAACTTCCTGTTTTCCTCGAGAACCCTGTGATATCCTGATGCAGCATGTGCTAAAGTGGTCACATGTTTGCCTGTTTAGAAAAAAGAATTATCATAAGGAGCCTAAAATTGTTGGGCTAAATGTGAGAAACTGTAACAGCCATAAAGCCTAGTGACCTTACCAAGAATACCTAGATCTTCCATGTATTTTACTTGCATGGTCTGCATCCCTGCTCTAGTATTGCAAAGAATATGCTTTAATTCCTGCAAAAAGAGGAAAAAGATTTGGCTCCATAGGTCTGAAACTTTTAATAAAATAGCCTGTTACTGAAAACTAATAGGATCTCCAACCTCAATATCTCTTTGCTGTAGCTCAAATACTGAACGCTGTTTTGCAAATTTATGCTTCAATTCCTCCTCCGGCAATGAAGTTTCCATGACACAAGCCCCCTTTCTTTGATGAATGCAATTTTCGTCCTCCTTTGCCAGTATTAATAAGGATATACAGATTTTAGATAAGTTACAATCGAACTTATCGATATTAACTTATACATGGGACATATGAAGGAGGTGATACAAGGAAACCACCAATCCATTACACTTCCATTTAGGAAATGTAGCATGAAAGGCATAAGATAGTTCATGCGCAAGCCAAACCTCACGCACCTTGTCTTCATCTGAAGCAACTGCAATCTCTGCAAGGACTTTCCTGTTAACCAATGACTTGGTGCCATCGCTATTAATATCTTTCAAAGCTGTTTTTACCTGTTTAATTTAGACATAAAAATCATTTGCAGTTATATAGAGGTATGCATTAATGTACGTATATCTTGATTTTGAAGAGCGACATATCATCATAAGATCAGCAAAAACAACATACCAATAGTCACTAAATAAGGCATATCAACAATAAAGTGAGTTAATGTGGGAATCAGAAACCACTGAACAAGGATGACTACTCAAACATAACAGCATGTCATTTTTTACACTATACTGTTGTCTCCAAACTGAAGGTAAAAAGCCTACCAGGTCATTTTGACTTGCTACACGACGTTCAAACTCAACCACTATTCTTTTCAGCAGGGACTCCACCACCTGCAGAGGGAAAGATAAGGCTTCAACTCTATCATTGAAACTTGACCAAAGAACAAGACCAAGGGTAGTGAGTCCTACGAATGGAACTTCTTCAGGCTTCCTGTCTGAGAGAACTGCTTGTACGAGCATGTTCAAGGAGTCGGCTGTTGTCTGCATAACATAGGGCCCTTGTAAATATACTTTTTGTCATTAACCAGGTTAGTTAATGTAAAGCACAGTTCAGCTTACCAACCATTTCAGTGGGATATTCATTCAAGTCACCCAAGAAATTCTGATCAACCTGAAATCTCTCATTTGAATATATATTCCTTGAAGAGGTGTTCATAAAAGGCTCCAAATTTTTCCTTGTGAAAGATTTCCCCGATATAACAGGCTTTAAATTTCCACCATACTTCCAAGAACCGATTCCTCCCGCTTGCTTCCACTCACTGTAGGATTTAAGCGCCAAAATGCAATTGACAACTCTGGCACTTTTCCCACCCTGCATGTGTACAAGAGGGAAAAAAAGGAAAAGGGAGAAAGGAATATCAATGAACGGAAGGTTGGAGGAAGGATACTGAATGAAATGAACCCAAGCATCTAGCAAAATTCCCGTTGATCTTGGTATTGGAGATCTTATTGCACATATCATTCCAAGTTCCAACATGAAAATGGGAATAAGAGACGCTAGAATAAATGGTTGTGTACCAGAAAATAGAAAGGCTTATGCTTCTCAAATACATTGATTGGATATCATACCTAACTACTAGCTGAAGGTAAGGCTTTGGCCCACGTACCTGTCCAAGATCAGATGCCTCAAATGCTGGAATGCCCTTCTCTTGTAGAGCATCAAGGAAGTTCCTGATGTTCTCAAAATATTGATATGCCGATAAAGCTGCTCCATCCGGGAGAACAGCTGAATCTAGGTTCTCCACCACCTTATAAATAACGGTCCAAGAAATTTATAGCATAAAGTTGATTTTATAAAATCAGATAAAGCAAAATCCAGAATGAGAAGGGTATAGCTTCCGCCTGAAACTCACCTTTGGTACGGCACCTGGTTGGACCTTGTTAAGTGCATGGCAAAGGATTGCGCCATTTCTTAGGCCCAGACGAAGTTCTTCCTCCGTAGGCTTCTCTGGCAAATCCTTCGTCCCCAAGAAGCCAACCATCTTTCTCAGCCATGAGACAGTTTCATATCTTCTATTAGCTGCAGAATGATCAAAATCCTTCATCTAATCGAAGAAATCCGAACTAAAGAGGAAGAATCATTCTCCAGGAAAGAGAAAAAAAGAAGAAGATGACATTTGTACAAGTATTTTGCACGAACTAAAGCTAACAACTGTCCCAAACGCAAAAGTAAGGTGAAGCAGCATACTCCCCAAGAACACCAACAGCAAAACTTATGCGGGAAATAATGAGAGACCCACGAGCATAGAATCCCTCCCACATTATACACACATCACAGGAACCTGAAGATTTCTTTAGCGAATTAACACGGATGAGACGAGAAAGACTCAGAAAAGGTTTAAATATGAAATCCTCCCTCCCTAAAGAAAAGATCTACAAACCAGATTAACAGAGAATAGAGACAGGTGATGCCAAATGAGCTTCTCGTTAAAGAATACGGATAGAATACATCATCCGAATTTCACACATTTGACTAAAAACTGATCCAGAGGAAAGGGCAACAAGGACGGATCGGAGAGAATAACACAGTGAATCACCTGCTTCCTCGGCCTTCCTGGAGGCCATATCCATGTCGCTCGGGCGCGACCCATGTTGCTGGAGGACGTCCTCCACCAGGGACGCCACTGAGAAAGGAAGCAACCCCTCCAGCGGCGCCATTTCCCGCACAAAAATGCGGGAGAAAAATGGCAGGGGAGCACCGTCGATCGACGAGATACTTTTCCCAAAACGTAGGAAAAAAAAATGTATTCCTCAAATTAAAACTTGATCAGACCAACATTCTTCTCGCTCCAACACCGAAGCAACCTCCGGGAAGACCCCTGTTCCCTCGAGATCAAAACACCAAAAATTTGGGAGACGAGAGGCTTCTGGAGCGGATCGAGGTTGGAAGAAATAACAGAAAGTCGTATTCAGAACAGGGCAATGCGATATCCCGATCCTCTCAGAGGAGGCAGAGCAGAGCAGCCGGAGAGGGGGGGGGGGGGGGGAGCCCGCAAATTCCTTGCTCTACCACCCCTTGCCCCCCGCCAACAGCTCCCTCTCCCCGTATCCTTCTTACGCCACGCTAGAAATTCCACACGCACAGAGAGATAGCGGTGGCGGTGGACGGCCCCCCCCCCCTCCTCGCCTGAAGCCGCTGCGCCCCTCCCTCCTCCCTCCCACTCCCCAACCACAGATGCTTCCCACGCCGCCGCTGCCGCCCCGAGCTCTGCTCCCGCACCGCCCGCCCTCAGCAGCGGGGGCGGTTTCTATTTGACGGGGACGGGGGCGAAGTGGGAGGGGGAGGCGGTGGAAAAGAAGAAGACGGGGGGTGGAGAGCTGGGGCGACATGGAAACGAAGAAGATCCTATTTTTGACTCCACGGTCGCCACCCCCTCGCGCCCGTTGGGTCGCCCAGGCACTTTTACCAGATTACCCCCATCGGCGACCCTTTTTTACGCGGCGAGGGCTACGAAGAGGATTCTGTTGTTCGTTTGGGCTGCCAGGGGCATCTCGGTAATCTGGCGTCGTGGTTGGGTCCCGGGCGTAATCCTTCATTAACCATGCCGACGAGGATATTAATTGCGAAATCATGCTTCTTCCTTTTCTGATTTGGTAAAGTTTTTTAAAACAATTTGATGGGAAACTACCAATCTGAGTGTTGTTCAAAATTTTAGTAATTTTCTGTTTCAAAAATTGGTTCAGAGTTCAAAATTTCTAAATTTTATGTTGGTTTTTAATTTTAAATTGAAATCAGACAGAAATAGATAGTTATGGAATACTTTAAATGTCAAGTGTTTTATGCTATTTTAGAATAATGTATCAAACAATACCCAGTTCGAAACACCCTTTTTTTCTCGTTAGGATCTCTCTTCATGTTTTTATATATATTTTGGGTAATTAATACTTGATCTTATGCTTCTGCCAAGCTAATAATGCTAATCTCTATGGTTAAACACAGTTAGATTAATTCTTAAAAGTGACTAATAAGATTAATAATAATAGAGTAAATTAATTAGAAGTTTCTGATTGTAATAGAGAGGTTCTTACTGTAACAAAATTTAACATATACTGTAACAAGTGATAACACTTGCTGTAATAAATTACAACTCTATTAAGGGCTAACAAATAAATTAAAATTTTAATCAGGACTCCTAATTAATTTGTCCATAATAATATATAATAATAACCCTTGTATTTTTCACGGCAGTTTTTAACTAACTTAATTTGAAAATATGACCGCCGGCGCCGGGCCAGGTGGTGGCAATGACCGTTCGGGGGACGTGCGGGGTCAACCAGACTTCGCCACGTGGATGGAACAACCAGAAAAACGACAAACAGAAACTTGTCGATATCTTTAGCTGCTTCAGCCATGAGAATCTCTCTGCATGCGTCTCAGTGGTACTGGGCCAATGGGAACCCAGCACGCTTATCGTGGCGTCCATCTATTGGTTCCATGAAGCGAATCATACGAAGTGTGAATCACACGGCTATCTTCTCAAAGTCCGAAAATTTCAAAAACCTGAGGCAGTTGTTGACCTGCGAAAATAAAGATTTGGGGGGAACCCCTCTTCCTCCATCGGAGGCCGAGTCGTTTCAGATGGGGAAGGTAGTAATTTGTCGTTCGGGTCCTGTTCCTCTTCGTTTTGAAGAAACTTGGCGCCCAAAACTTGGAAATGAGTGATATATCCCTGTCAACCATACGTGAGTACCGTACTTAAGATTTGTTGTGCCGTTAAGATCCCAATCACATTCTAGTTTGATTAAATTTCCTTTTTTTATTTTTATTTATTTGTTTATTACTTAAAATATATTATCTAAATTAAAATATATCGATACAATTCATATCAATAAAAAATCAATATAATTGAGTCTCACGGCACAGAGTCAATCGAAACACAACATAAACACCTTAGCACAGTGGCGGATGCAGGTGGAGTTCAGTGGGATCCTGTGACCCCACTGTATCTCCCACTCAACTCATTTTTCTCCTTAAGTTTATGTTTAAGTTTTTTTTTATATATTATGGCGACCCCATTAAAATTTAAGACTGATGCACCCATTAAATTTGAGATCCATCTTTTTTTAATGGATCAAATAGTCATTTTTATTGAAATATATTTTTGTTATAAATATTTATATTTTAATTTTTACATAATTAATTAATTATTAAAAAATAATTTAAGTGATTCTACTGAACAAAATTTTTAGATCCGCCACTGTCTTAGCAGACTAACCTTCCTTGCTTCCAATTAGATCAACAAATTTGTAACAATAAAAAACACTAAGATCTCACACTTTATTGCAATATTCTAAGGAAAAAAGAGCCTTTTCTTATTGATAAAGATCAAATTAGAACTCCTTCAACTATGTATGCCATATGGCGTTACAGAGTACAAAGTTGCTGGGTCCTTCAACAACGCCTTACTCATCACGCATGATTAGTAATGAGACTATCAACATCATATCGATCGGCATGTTAATTAAATATATAGGCAAATATTCCATTATCTTAATTCATGGGGCTTCATTTCCATGGAATACAGGGAGGACTTGGTAAAGTTTAATTTAATTTGATTAGCAATCCCTACATCTATCATGAGATCTCTTCTCCTTCAAGCTAAAAAATAAAGAGTACATCATCCTTTATAAAAGGTCAGGAGAAGAAAATTGGGAAACCTTGGTTTATTGTTATCTTCGTCGCCGTGTTTGCATTTTTAAACTTGGACACGTCGTCTTCCTCACATGGGTGCAACGTTCAAAAAATTCAAATCTCAGGTTCGGAGTCGCACCTCCCAGGCTCGGGGTGTCCGTTTTAAAAAAAGGACAGAACTAAATAAATGAAATAATAAAAGTAGATGGGGCCCACAGATGGCGGAGCCTTTTGCCGGGGTGCGGGACGGCTTTCCCGTGGCCCCGGCGGCTCCGCCAAAGTATTCGGCCCAAATGTGGGCCCATTAACGCGTCACACCACACCCGTTGGACCAGAACGAACGGTGGACCGGGACCGCCGCTAAAGATGGCGGGAAAAAAGCGTCGCTAATTGCTGTTAGGGCTCTTGGAAGGGTGGTGTTATGATATGGAGAGCAGGGACGGATATATAAATTTTATTGAATAGAGTCATAAAAATTATTTTTTAATATTTATATAAATAATATATCATATATAATATAAATAAATTTATTATATATAAGGAGTGACTCCACTGAGATAATTCAGTGAAGTCACCTCTTATATAAAAATTTATAAAATCCTCAATTTATAAGATCATTTCAAATAAAAAAAAATTGAGTGGGGTCACAAGACCCCACTCATTACACTCTAGGTCCGTCCATGATGGAGAGGTGGGTTAGTCACTGTCTTTAGATGTAATGCCAGGCTTGAAAGGAAGGAACGCTTAATTTCCGAGGAAAAGGTAGTGTATTCAAAAAGTGCCTCTTTAAATGTATATTAAGATTTTCTCATTCAAACTTTTAAGTGCAGATATATAGTTTCCCAATCCATAAGTCAAGATGAATTTAATAGTTCTAGGGATAATTAAATTTATTTGGTTGTGTATCAAAGTGTCTCGGTCACTAGGGGGCTCAGACACACATTTCAATGATGTACTTAATTTAATCCTCACATTTGGGATATCCTACGATACGTAGGATTCCTACTTGTTTGCCTTCAAACTAAGCTAAGCTTGGTAGCTGTATACACAAGATCTAGGAGAAATCGGCAAAGATAGGTCTTGTAGTCACGCGTGCTAATGTTCATCACCATGCATGAGTTGTATCCTTCGTTCACTGTACATTTAAGATGAGTGATCCCCATTTCATAGTGTGAGTGGCCTAACATAAAGAGTGACAGCTATAAAGATTGTCACATAATACTTTTCTAGTGTACTTTAAAAGATGACCTAAATAAATAATTATATATATCGATCCTCGATTCAATACATTCATTAAAGAGAAAAACTAAGTGCATGTGGTGCTTGGATATCAAATATCCGATCGTTAGATACAATGCGGGTGGGGCTCGCGCCACTTACATGAAAAAGTGTTTGTATCTGACGTCTAAATATTTGATATACGAGAGTTCGGGCACCTAACACTTACTCTTCATCAAATGAAGGGTAGATCTCCAAATGGTTCATAAAGAAAAATTTAGTGTATTTGAGTTTTATATTTTACACTTGTATTCTTTTTTATTGACTAAGAAAAAAGCACAATACACTCATCTAATTAAAAGTAAAAAATATAAATGTAAAATTTAAGTGCACTAATTTTTTTTCGACCAAATAATCATCTCAATTGCACAAAGCAATAAAGTTAGACACACCCATCCACAAAAAAAATTGAGAGCGCCCCAACCATACAACCCACAGGGTCCACCGATCAGATGGAGGAGACACTCTTCGGGAGCACAATCATTAGAACGCTGTCCACTCATCTTCTACAATAAGTTTCTTAGAGAAAAAAAGGCCCACAAGGCCAATCAAAAAGGAAAACACTCTCTCGAAAGTTTATTAGACTTGTAAATTAATTATGAGTAATTATGAAAACTAATGAAACCCAGCATATATATGCTTTTGATGATAGATTAGAAGGATATCTCAAGAATATAAGCTGACCAGTTACATTAAAAAGGAGCTGAGATAAAGATATCTTTGAACCTTTACAGGGAGGTTGGTGTAAGAAAGAGGCTATATATCCCATGACCAGAGCTAAATAGACTTGCTGCAAGCTGCAACAGCTTAATCATGCTTCGTGTGTTCTAGAACTCTTTCCACCCGAGCAAGATGGGTGAGGAAGTGGAAGAAAGAGAAGAGGGAGATCTTAACTATGGCACCCATGATGTAATCATATATATGTTTAGGCCTTGAGAGGCCAACTCAATTGATCGACCAAAAGGAAAAAAAGAGGCCAACTCAATTGAGTGGAATTGTTCCCACTAAGAATTAAAGGCAAAAAGAAAGCAAAAGATTGCCATCACTTCTCCTCGCCACAAGTGGGTCTTCTCACACTCTGCAAGTTTTGAGCCCTCACTGCCATCTTTTCTCTCTCTTCTCCTTTTCTCTTTGTGTGGTCGCGAACACCCTGGACAGACAATTAGAAGAAGGCCGGCCGTGGCCAGCAGAGGACCCCCTCCCCCCCCCAACCCCACAACCCAACACCCCGCCGGCCGCCTGCAGCCCCCCATCATCACCAGTCTTCTCCTCCTTATCTTCTTCTCCATCATCATCATCTCTCTCTCTCTCTATCTCTTTCACACACATGGAAGAAAAATCTGGTGGGTCACAATCCATCTGGAATATGATTCAGATGGTGTGTTTGGGGCAAAAAGTGAAGAAAAAAAGTAGAGCCGTTCTGTGCCAGTTTGGTGGGCAAAAAGAGCAAATCCCTATCAGTCTTCTTCTTTCCCTCCCTGACAAGAGAAGTGGATGCTAACGGCTAGTACTCCAACCTGAGACGGGGACCGATGTTTTTGACAGAGAGGTTTCACCACCTTCAGAGCATAGTATAGCATGAGGGATGGGTACTAATTAGTACTGCTGAAGAAGTACTGGTATGACGCTGTTCGTTCTACTGGACTAGCTGAAGACTGTACGTCTGATCAAGAAATTACACAGTTCTTTTCTTGAGAGTATCAAAAATTTTGAATATTCTTGGAACTATTTATAGCTTATAGTTGCTGGTCTTTTCTAGGCTGGAACACTAAATGGTAAGTAAAATGATAAAAGATGCAGTTGCATGGCAACGTTATTCTACGGACAGATTATCCAACCATGTAGTGACTTAGTGATCGTTTAGTGTGTGGTAAATTACTGGTATTGTGGAACCTAGCTGCTACAAATTAACCTGCAGCGGAATTGCACTCCTACAGGTCTCACTTCTTAGTAGTATTCTTGGATCAAATCTACAGACATAACCAAGCTGCTGATAGTTTTAATGGTGGCTCCACGTTAGACTCAATCTGGATTCTGGAGAAGCGGAAACCTACGAGTACTCTAGCTTTCAGGGGAAATGCAGCAACTCTTCTGAGCAGTGGAGAGAAATCCTGGCAAAAACAAATCAATTTATGGATGCCAATGAGGAAAAGGAGAGACTTCAGTTTCAGATATATAGCAGAGAACAGGAACTATGCCTAAGGCCCTAATCTGGGGATTCAGGATACATGTCAAAGAAATTAAGCGCTCTTGTCTTGGATGCTTGGCAGCTGCCCGAACTTGGATGGATAAAAGTAAATTATTGATGGAGTGAAAGAAACAAATAATTCTGGGACAGGAGGACATGCTGAAAATAGAATTTGGGAGACAGTACTGCTCCAAGCTGGTACTAGATATCTGGGAGATGATCTATTCAAGTCTTGATAGCTGAGGCACTATCATTCTGGTCAGCCTTACAAGATTATTCTGTAGGTCCTCAAGAGTGGGAAGGAATCTGGTCTGAAGGAGATAACCTCGTGCCTGTAATTACTTGGCAACGGTACCTGAAGAAGAACCTAGAGATGAGAGGAACTGTAGTCAGATGCAATTAATCCTGTTGAGGCATAGTTAATTAGTTTGAAGTAGTGAAACTAAGTATGCCTTTATAAATAAGATCCATTCATCTTCTCTCAAGAAACAATGGAGAGTACACTGAAATTTCATGCATATTCAAAAATCCTTAATTATCCCCGCGGGAAAGCAAGAAGGCAGCGGATTGGGTTGCAAGCAGGAGAACCAAGATGGGCAGAAACTGGTTGAACTCCTTCCCAAGGGAGCTGATTCAGGTTTGTGCACAAGATGCTTGGCACTGGCCGGAGAGCATAAGGATGCAATAACGGAGGTTTTGAATGTCTGGGTTTCCTTGTGTTTTCGAGTTATATAGTATGGACTGTTGGTTCACTCGCTCGCAGCTACCTTGATCTAACCAGAATAAGATCAGTTTGATGAGAAACTTGCGATTTTCAATCTGATCTTAACCTTAACCTGCCTTATCCTATTCGCTTATGAAAAGCCCCTAATTAGATTCTTGAAGTGCAGTTGGTGCATCGACCTCCCATCATTAATGCCAGGCCCGTCGGTGCATCCTTCTGGGGGACCCTTCCGAGTTCTGATAGATGCCCCCACGTACCTGCATCGCATGCTGCAGCACAACTTGTTGCACAGGAGGGGCGGGGAAGAACACTCACTAGCAGCTCCTCCCTGTAAAGCCACATTGAACAGCAATTAGAATCTAGGGAGGAGAAGAGGAAGAGGTGGTTTGTGTTAGAAATATAGTGTATAGCAAGTTCACTACGTCCAAGAAAAATAACATTTGTCAACAAATATATATCAGCGATTAATATTAACTGTTGACATATCAATCATTCGTCAACGACTTCATCAAGGTGTTGACATATCTTATCATTTGTCAACGACTATATAAGCTATTGACATATGCTTAGTATTTGTCAACAACACAATTAAATCGTTGACAAAAATTAACCATATATCAACGGCTTCATACAACTGTTGGCAAATACTCAGCAGATGTCAACGACTAAATATAGCCGTTGACAAATGTTATATTTGTCAACAGCTGTATTGAGTCATTGACAAATACTTAAATAAAATGGTGGGATATTTTCCGCCAAGAACTTCTCATTTGTCGATGGCTAAAAATTAGCCGTTGACAAATATTGTATTTGTCATCGATTTCATCTAGCCGTTTGACAAATAATTAATAAAATAATGAAAAATGAAAAAAAATGAAGAGTTATTTCCTCTAAAAACTTATCATTTGTCAACGGCTTTATTGTAGCTGTTGACAAAGGATATATTTGTCATCGACTAAAAAGAGCCACTGACAAATAATCACTTTTTCTTCCCCTTCGCCTCCCCCCCCTCCGCTGTCCCCTACACCCATCACTCATCACCGCGATATTTTCCTTCCCCCCCCCCCCCCCCCCCCCCCCGCGCGCTGTCCCCTGCACCCATCACCCATCACCGCGATCTTTTTCCTTCCTCCCCCGCTGGCATGTCGAAGTCGTCCTCGATGGGAGCAGGCAGATGCTACGGAGAGCTCTGTGAATGCACAACGAGCTGTGCAGATGCAGAGACTGCTAGCACCGGAAGCTTCTGTGAGGAGTAGAGATGTGGCGGAGGGGAGAGGGGGCCTTGACGACGCTAAGCATCTGCTAGCAGATCTCCCTAGAGTACATGTGCAATGCCCCGATCTCCAGGTTGTCAACAGCAGCGGCGTCCGTGGAGGCCGAGGCGGAGGCGGCGGCGGTCGTGGCTACGAAGGCCTCCTCATCGATCTGGAGTTGCCTCATCCCCGTGACACCGACTGCCTTATCTCCACCAGGAGGCTGATCACGACATTAAGGGTGCGTTGCGAGGGGGTCCACATGGTGAAGGTTATGGAAGAAGCACGCCGTCCCAGCCCTCTGTGTCGTTTCTGTGTCATGGGGGATGCAAGGCCGAGGAGGGGGTTTGTAGGGGAGGAGGCGACAAGAAATTTTTTATTTTTAAAAAATAGATATTTATCAGCGGCTGTGTGAAGCCTCTGACATATTATTAATATATCAACAACCAACAGCCACTGACATATGTTATATATGTCAACGGCCGCAATCTATTGAGATATCCAATATATGTTATCGACTGTTAACCGCTGACATATGGTTTATATGTCAACGGTCGATGGTAGCCGCTGACAAATATTAGTCGACAACAAATTTGTCAACGACTTTATGACCATGATCGCTGACATAAGTCTATGTCAACGACTATCCGTCTTTTGTCAACGGTTGTAAGCCGCTGACATATGTCGACATATGTCATATTTCTTGTAATGAAGGTAAAATGATGGCAATAATCGAATACAAACATGTGCATATAGAATCATAATAGAGCAAATATGAGATCGAATGCAATAACTAGCATGTTGTAGATAGACATAAAACAAGACTATATGAATGCAGTAGAAGCGTCTCAAATAGACTCCCTTTAGAGAAGATATTGTCCACATAAGAACAGTACGTCGAGTATGACGATCTTCTCCCAGTATACGACTACTGTCACGAAATTAGTAATCGCACTTATGCTAATCTCGTAAATAATGATATGCCTAATGCCTAATCCTCTTCTATAGAAAGGGAAAAATGTAAGGTTAGGAAAACATGCACCGAATACTGAAGAAGGTGACCTTGCGCACGAATGCAAGCACAAGCAGAGACCTCGTCGGTGAAGAGTGCAGTCGAAGATAAACACAGTGGCCGAAGGGGAACGAGAGAAGGCGCGAAGGCACAAGGAGTGGTTCCTCTTGGAAGAGTCGAAAGGATGCTTCCGTATCAGGTAAACCGTGATTAGGGAGCCATAATCACTATATAAAGCGTCCTACGTCTGCACTAGCCAAGATAATGAACCAGTTTAGTGAATGGACCTAAAATGGACACAACCTCTTCAAGAAAGGGCAAAAACACAAAAAGAAGAAGTAAAAAGTGCGAAGACAAGCCGGCTGGACCACACCATCCTACGCATGTATCCGCCCGGGCCGACCTAACAGTACGCGTGTGTGATATGGTTTAATATAACATCATCATTGTTTATAAGATATAGTCTCATGAATCTTTGGGATTATAAAATTCTCATTCTCTTTAGAGATTTCTCACGTGCGATTAAAAATCTCCACAATAAAAAGACAACACTTTGTATATATTTTTATACATCTTTTATTTTATCAACCATTGAGTTCCTTTTCTTATTATTATTGCCCCCCCCCCCCCCCCCCCCACAATCTCCTTTTACCCAATAGTTTGGGACGCCGTTGCACGATGCATTCATATCTACTTCTTGATATTGTATTCTCCATGGTAATATTTATAGGAGGTCATAACTATCCTCTGGATATTCTCCTAGGTACAGCTTTAATTTTGGACTTATTAATTGCTTAACTAGTTGGCTTAAACCTCTTGACAAGGTTTTTTTTTTTTGACAAGGTAGTTGGCTTAAACCTTATGATCCCAAGTGGTTCCAGGATTAATGTTGCCCACATCTCGAAACCTTCTCAATATATAGTTGGTCATCAGCAGTCGATATGGGGAGCTCCCAGCTGGAGATCTGTGCATGATGCCGGCAGGGGAATGTTCTATCGTCCGTTGTGTTGTCTGAGCCCACGCAAGGCTGCAGAAGCATCGTTAGCTTTAAACGGGCGTGGCCATGTAGTACTCTTTAATTGGACTCGTCAATATATATGTGTGGGGTGGGGAACAATTAGCAAGGGCCTCTTCACCTTCTCTGGTCACAAAAGAAAGCTTTGAATGCATCATATGTGGGCATAAAGTGAGAAGAAAAATCTTCCAATTGAACTGACGTATCTTGTTCTTGGAGATGTTAATGTCAGGTAGTTCGAGATAGAAAAAGGTTACCTTGACTGAAGTTGTTGTGACAACATGTTCATTTGAATGTGTTTTTTTTTATTATTTCTCATCAATATGCCATGAATTGTGGAGAGTTAATTCTTGACGAGTGCCACTGTACAACCACATTTTTTTGTAGAAAGAATCAGCTTTTTGAGGAGCGTATCAAAGTCCACAATTCGATGTGTGCCTTTTTAAATGGAAATTTTTATTATATTTTTATATTGTACTTTAAGTGCAATATAATTAGACAATAGTTCATGTGACACTCTTCACATGAGGAGTAAGAAAGTGACAATCTAATTATTAGATGTTACATAAATTTATTATCTAATTATATTACACTTAAAATGTAATATGAAAGTGCAATAAACCTTTCTCTTTCCAATGTTACGGGTCACGCATAACCCACGAAAGCTATGTGCGAAAGGAGGTGACTTTTTTAATTAAAAAAAATTAGAGTTCTCAAACTTGGTAGATCGAAGGGTTTGAAATCTGAAACAAACCTTGTTTCAAGTTTTGTGCGATAAGGTCCAAATCTAATAGAGCCCAGTGGGCCAACATCCCCTCCTCCTCTACCATGCCGTTCCTTCGCTCATCCTTCATCCCTTACCCACCACCAAAAAACGACGAGCAAAGAAACCTCTAGCAAAAGCAGCAGCAACAATAACCATACCTGCAACCATAGACGAAGTAGAAGAGGTGCCCAGTAGTTGCTACCACGGTGGGGAGAGAAGAAGCTAGAGACAGTCCGGTGGCGCAGGCGACCATGCTGCATTCGTGGGCAGGCATTTAACGAGCACCGCCAGGCAATGGGTGGCCCTCTTCCTCCTCGCCTACGTCATCCACCTCTCTGTCTTTTGGGCATCTCCTCCTCTCTGTGTGCATTTGGTACAACACGCACCCTCTACAGTCCATCCTCTGTGCGGGCTCTTCAGGCTGCTCTCCATGGTCGTAGTCCTGGTGGAGACCCTCCTTGCCATGGTCACCACCTAGGCACTGTTCTAGTGTTGCTAACCTTCACAGGGAATCCCTTGAGGAAGAAGGTCACGACCAGTGCAACAGGGTAGAGATGAGCAAAGAGGCTATGCCGACCGTGCTTAGTACCATAAAACTCCAGACACGGTGTGGTTAGGGCTGCCAACGGGTCGGAGTCGGAATCGGAAATAACATTTTTTGCATCTATTTCTTATAAGAAAATCGGAAACGGGTCGGAAACGGAAACTAATCGGAACATTTTGTACAATCAAATGGTAGATGTATATAGTATTAAAAGTAATGGTAAAAGAGATGTCTTTGATAATAATATGTATAATACATACTACGAGAGAGATAAGTTAATTATATTCTATTTACAAATTAAAGAGAAGCTAAAAACTTAGTATAAAGTTTTTTAATATTAAGAAATAAGATTTTAAGAGTATATATTTTGTAAATAAAATATAAAATATATCTTATCGGAAACGGAAATGAAAAATTGAAAAATAATCGAAAACGAAAAAATGGATACGGAAAGATCGAAAACGGATCGAAAAGTTAGAAATCGGATATCCATTGGCAGCCTTAGGTATGGTACAACCAACCTTGTGTAAATAGACTAGTTTTCAAGAGAAAGGCTTATTGCATCACATGGGTTTGTTGTCTAGTCACATTATACTTAAAGTGCAATGTGCAAATACAATAAGTCTTTCTCAATTTTCAAATATTAAAAAAAAAAGGAATATCGAGTTAGCCAACTAAAGGTCTCAGGTTCAATTCACGAAGAAGTTCACTAGCTCACACTTAATCCTTCGACAGACAAATATGAAATATATCTTATTTTCAAGTTATAAGTTCGTTAAGGGTCTATATCTAACGGAACTCAGTGGGCCAAAACCCCACAACTTCACTCCTAGGCCGGTCGAGTTGGGAGACGCTAGATCGTCGAGGACGAAGACGGCCTAGTTTGTAGAGATGGCAATAGATTGGGTTGGGTGGATTAACAAGTGGAATGTAACGAACATTATTTGATCCTAGTTTGACTCGACTCAGCTTTGATCATAGCATTATGACTCTACCCTATGCGTATCAAAATGGGTCAAGACGAGTCATGTTAGATTATGCTCAAAGTATCTGTAAAACCAAATTAAGTGGGTTTGGTAAAATTCTCTAAAACCCTAATCTGATCAAGTTGAAAGTAAAATTATCTAACACTCAAAATTTGCTTGCCGAAATTTGTATAGAATTGGGTAGGCATGATATCTCCAGAGATAGCGAGTGGACTCACCAACTCAAACTACTGGGCCACACAGCTCAAGCAAACATCTCATGGGCCGGACGGGGTATAGCTCCCCTAAATGGGCCGAGCTCCATGTTCCCATTTTTGGGCCTCGTCCAAGTCAGTTGTGGACGATGATGAGAGGACGCAAGCTTATGTGGAAGAGCGTACCTGCCGCACCGTGGTCGGCCGCTCAGCTATATATAAAGCCCTGAAAAAAATATTAATTGTATTATCTTATTTAGGGTGGATAATATTTATTTTCATATTTTCTAAAAATCTCTTGCTCGCCAAATACATTATATAACCACACATTTTACATGGAACTTGATGTTGATATTTTTATTTAAAAAAATGATCATATCACGAGACAATGCAAGAACTTGCCGCACTTAAGTGGAAATCAATCTACATAGTCATTAATTTACTTTGTTTTTTTTTTCCTTCGCATGTTATGAATGCTGGGACATTATAGTAGTCCGCATTTATACTAAGTTAAGTTGATAAGTTTATGAATGTCAAAATTGATAAAACATAACCAAACACCTAATTTAATTAGCAATATCCAAATTAGTGGGGGGGGGTTTATTGAAAAAACTACCCTATTATATTATCCTTTTAAAAATTTCTTATAAATCTGTTCTCAACGAAATTCGAACATTGACCTCATCTTAATATTTATGAAGGACTAACCATTAAACTATTTCTTGAGTGCGTATCCAAATTAGTGTTGATGTATAATTATCTAATACAGCCACCAAACGATTTCTGTGAAAGATTATTTCTTCCTTTAAGCATATTTAAAGTCGAAAATAACAATGTCACACAATATTATAGCATTTACATAGGCGGGAAGATGGATATATATGTAGAATGACTTAAATGATTCTAGTACATCATGGAGAATAATATATATTTTGTACTAAATGGGAGATGTAGATGCACGAACCTGGCTACATGGTTGGATATATCAGACTTAACTGATCCGGTATCCTCGAATCCTACGTTCTCATGAGCTAACCAATTCATGGAATGATCAGCACAAGTTATTTTTCTTCTATTTTAATTTATTAGTTTTATTAAAATTTAGTCATCAACAAGACGGAAGTAAACCAAATCGGTGTGATATGCATCAATCTGTATCAGATCCAATCCGATCCGATTCACCCATCTCACCTACCGTACTTGGCTACATCTATACACTGTCTTACCAACACTTATATATGGTATTAAGATAATCGGGAATAAAGTGAGGCCGATCTATCTTAAAACCAAATATATCCTCATTTTATCCCGATTTATCTTAATACCAAACATGCCATGGGTTAAATATATATAACACTGTTTTTGGGCAACGTACTATATTACTGTAACGAAGCTTATAGATCCGTCGTTCTTATACTCCAATGTAAAGATAACACATACACATCATAAAAAGTGCTAATAATACTTTAAAAGCACCATAAGATGATTAGTCTTTCTTATACAGAAAAACATGGGCAAAAAGATCACCCGTTCAGCTTTTTGCAAAGTATTAGTAAATGATATATAATTTTAACAAGGAGAAATACTATGATGCACATTTTATCAATACTCCTACTTATCATTCACAAAAGATAAGCTTAATATAGAGGAATCAAGCTTAAGTGACTTTCTTGACTCAGAGGGGAAACTGGGATGTGGATATTCTACTGCAGATCTTCCTGGAGGAGTTAGTGGTAGAGATAGTCAAGTTGCCCACATTAGGAATTAAGAATGTGGCTTCCTGAACAACAAGGCATGTTCACAACTAAATCAGCTTACACAGCAATCAGACAGAGTAAAGCAAGTAGCCAAAAATCATATTCTTCTTGGAAGGAGTTGTGGAAGTGGCCAACAATGAATAGAACAGAAGTGCTACTTTGGAGACTTACTTGGGGCAGATTGCCAACTAAAGCATATCTAAATCATTGCAACATCTTTCCAGATGCCACTTGTGAGGGTTGTGGTTTGGCAGGGGAAGATATCCAACTTGTTTTCTTTGATTGCCTTAGAAGTCCGTACATTTGGAAGGAGTTAGCTTCACACTTGCATTGGAGATGTAATTATTTTAGCCTACAAGTGCTGTGGAACAAATGCACACTATTTTCTGGTAAAAATTTCATCTCAATTTACCTGAAAGCTATTGTTGCAGTGGCCTTTGAAGAAATTTGGAAGGACAGAAATGAAAACATATTTGGTAAGAGAACTCTGGAATCAAACACCTGTGTTAGAACTATAATCTGCAGAGCAAAAGAATTCTTAAAAGCAAATAGGAACATTTGGGAACAGTCATCAGTGGAAGATAGGAGTCAACAAATCAAGGCTACTACTTGGGGATTTATTATTCATCTCAGGCAAGGGGACATGCAGCTGAATTCAAAGGTTGAAATAAAATGGAGGAAATCTGATAAGGGCTGGATCAAGCTCAACTTTGATGGAGCGTCACAGCAATATGGTGCTGAGATACATGCTGAAATAGGGAGTATCATTAGAGAGTCCACAAGAAAAGTTCTATCAACCAAAAACAGATACCTCAAAGGTTGCTCTGCAATCAAAGCAGAAGCATTGGTTGCACTTAATGGGATCCAACAGGTAGCTTTCCTAAGAGCAAGTTTCATTGGAATATGGATTGAGGGTGATAACATACAAGTTATACAGGTTATTAAAGATATAGTTAAAGCACCTCAGGAAATCAGGAATATAATCAAGTAAATGATGAATTGAAGCAATGGAACTTAATCAAGATAACACACATCCCAAGAGAGGGAAACAGAGCAACTGAGTGGCTGATTGGGGATGCTAAAGTGGCTAAATTTGACATGCAGTGGACAACTTCCATCCCTCATGATTTGGAGTTCATCTGCATTGAGGAAAAACTCTGGGAGCCTCCATGATTGTGATGCACTTTGGCCTGGTCCCTTTTTGTCTTTCTGTTTTCCTTCTTGTGGCTTAGGATGAGCTGCATGTTTTTGCTTGTTGGCTGACTTTTGTTGTTGTTCAGCCCACTGTGTTGTTGTCTGAATTCCAGTAATAATATATATCTTAAAATTACCTCAAAAAACTGTGAGGACAACTTTGGAGAATGACGATTTGGCATTTGTGGTGGTAAGATAGTAAAATAAAGATGGTTTTGCCACTTATGACTATGAGGAGAATAACTATTTAAAATAAAGATGGTCTTTGGTGCCCCAACTTAAGATTTTGCTGCCAACCTTTCAACCTTGGAAGATCCTAATTTGAGGGTTTGGAGTCTAATACAGGTCGATCCTCGAGAGATCGGAGGAAGAGCACACCGCCTGGCTAGCGTTCGCCGAGGTGACGAACTGGCCGAACCGGACGACCTTTCCCGAGTAGGGAACAGTAGGTCAGTTGTGCAGGTCGGTCCTCGGAAGCTCGGGCAGAAAGCAGCGATCTCCGAGCTGTCCCCAAATAGTCCTTCAAGGTGGAGCGCGTGGAGCCGAGCTCTCAAGCGAGCCGAGTCCTACCACAGTCCTCGGTGGAAACGCGCCAGTCTGGGCTTGCCTAACATTGACTCGCACGACCATAATGGAAAGGCTCATTGGCGGGAAGGCCCGGAGATCACAGGCCACGTCCACTAACTGTCCTGGCACGTTCATAAAGGGCAGGTCCAATAACAGCAGGGCATAAAGGGCAGGTCCAGTAATGGCAGGGCCCGAAGTATCCGGGGCCTATCCGCCGCACCTGTCATCCATTACTTCGGTCTACTGGAATCAGGGGCAAGATCGTGGGCACGTCATCGAGCCACTTCCCGTAGATTCAACCTACGGAACCCCTATAAAAGGGAGAGGCATCCCTTGTGAAAAAGGTACGCAACTTCTAGCCCACAAACTCTCTTGCTCCGACCTCCCGAACTGACTTGATCGTCGGAGTCCTTCCCCACCGAGGTCACTCGGTGGTCTTACAGGTAGAAGCTCGGCAACACACGTGAGGCGTGCCATCGTCCCTTGGAAGCTGCTCGGCCTGAGCCGACCCCTTTACTCAAACAGTAACATTTTGGCACCGTCTGTGGGAATTCTCGTACAAAAAGCTTGCGTTCCATGGCGCCCAAGGGAAAGACGGTGGCTCGCTCTTCCGGCGTTGAGATCGCCCCCACTACTATTGTTGAGGAGATCGCTGGAGGAGGTTCTGGCACCGGGGAGTAGGGATTGAACACCTCTTCTCGTCTTGACCGCGTTGAGACCATGATCGCAGGTCTCCACGAGATGCTGGCTCGGATGGAGCAGAACCAGCAGGCGATGGCGACTCAGCGTGAGGCAGCGAGTCATCCGATCGCCCCTGCACCGGTCATCCCCGACGACGTCGGGCATGTAGAGGTCCAGGCCATTCCACCGGTGATGTCAGCGAGCCACGCCGACGCCCAAGCAGCGGCACCAGCACTCTCTACACCAATCCTCCCGCAAGTCCCAGCGGCAGCACCCGTGGTTCTGGCCACGACAACAGAGCATACCGCCCCCAGGATGACTGAGGTCGACCACTACTCGGCCGAGTCGACGCCCACCCCGACGAACCTGCTGCTGGCGGAGCCTCGCTGGAGGAGCGACCTCCAGAAGATGAATAGAAAGATTGAAGCTCTCCAGCGGGGAACTCGGGTCCCCTCGGTAGCGACACTGCTCTCCACCTCACCGTTCTCCGAGGAGATCACCTCGGCCCCAGTCCCCCTGAAGTTACAACTCCCGAAGTTCTGACGGTACAACGGGACTACTAACCCCGTTCATCATCTTGATAATTTCCAGGGACAGATCGAAATGGTGAACCTCTTCGACGCGTTAAGGTGTCGAGCATTCATGTCAACCCTTGACGACGCGGCGTTGCAGTGGTTCAAGGCCTTGCCAGCGTGGTCGATGACGAGCTTCCCCGACCTCGCACAACGCTTTCTGGACCACTTTTACAATATAGTGCAGCATTCTCTATGCACCGACGATCTATGGCTCGTGGCATAGATGGAGGGTGAGCTCTTCCACGATTACACCAAGAGGTTCTAGCTCGAGGTCATGAAGGTGATCGACCTCAACCTGAAGACGACCGTCAACATCCTGAAAAGAGTCTGCTCCAACGCGCCGTTCATAGCATCCATCGCCAAGAAGCCGCATGTAAGTCTCTCCGACCTCCTCTCCCGTATGCAGAAGTACATGAGGTTGGAGTCCACCCTCGGCGCAGCTGGCAAGATAAGGCGCCCATCCGAGCTGGGATCCTCGAGCAGAGTGCCAGAGCCAAAGAAACCCAGGAGGGACGAGCATGCGTTGAGTGGAGATAGACGGTCGGATTCGAGCCGCCGACCAGATGAATCTCAGTGCATCCGAGATCTCCCCCACTTCGGCAGACTGTCGTCCGAGATCCGGCCTATCATCAAAAAGCTATCGTAGTTTCGATGGCCCGAGCCGATGACGAAGCCCCTGTCGGGGCGCAGGGCCGACCTCTTCTGCGAATATCACAAGGGCTACTGGCACACCACCGATCAGTGCCGGAGCCTTAAAGTGGAGATTGCAGAGATGCTGCGGCGTGGCATCATCGGGAGAGACGTCGTCGATGGACGAGTGAAGGAGCGTACCCCCGAGGAGGAGCGCGGAGCTCACGGAGGCAAAGGAGCGGTCCTCGTCTTGGCCGGAGGCTCGGAAGGAGGAGGAGATAGTGGGAGAAAGTGGAAGGTGTACGCGTCGGCCATCGGTATGAGCTCGGCCCCGAGTGCTCAGGGGATTATAACGTTTTCTAAGGAAGACATTGTCGGCCTTAGCCTCCCCCACGATGACGCGTTGGTCATTCACGCCGACATCGATGGATATGATGTACACCGGATTCTGGTCGATAATGGTGTAGCTCCAGATGTCCTTTTTTATGATTGTTATGTAAAAATGACCAACCTGAGCACCGAGCTCAAGCCCGTCGCCACACCTCTCTTCGGGTTTAGCGGGTCGCCAGTCAGCGCCGAGGGGTCGATCAGGTTGAAGGTCACCCTCGGGGCCCAACCATGTCTTGTAACCATTGAAGCGGACTTCCTTGTGGTGAAAGTGAAGTCAGCTTACAACGCTATCTTCGGTCGTGGACTTCAGGGGAAGTTAGGGGGAGTCCCTTCCATCTATCATCAGAAGTTGAAATTCCCGACGCCGAGCGGGATAGGCGAGGTGGTGGGAAACCAAACTGAAGCCCGTCGGTGTTATGTAAATTCAATAAAAGCAAAGGTTCCAGTCATCTCTAAGTATGAACCCGTGTATGATGAGAATGTTGAAAGACATGATCCTGACGAGCAGACGAAGCAAGTTGAGATCGCAGAGGAAAGATCAGTGGTGATCGGCGCCGAGCTCTAAGAGTTGGAGGCGGAGCTGGTCGAATTTCTCAAAAGTAGCAGCGACGTGTTCGCACGGGCAGAGGATGACCTCCTGGGGATTGACCCGAAGGTTATTTAGCACCACCTAAACGTGGACCCGGAGTTCGGCCTGTGTGGCAGAAGAAGCGGCCCTTGTCGGTTGATCGACAGGAGGCGGTGGACGACAACCTAGCCAAGTACCTGTGTGCAGGAACTGTTCGGGACGTCTTCTACCCCGAGTGGATGGCTAACGTCGTCCTCGTTAAAAAGGCGAATGGAAAGTGGCGCATGTGCGTGGACTTCACCGACCTGAACAAGGCATGCCCGAAGGACAGCTTTCCTCTTCCTCGCATCGACCAACTCGTTGACTCTACGGCGGGACACGAGCTTCTGAGCTTCCTCGACGCGTACTCAGGGTATCATCAGATCAGGATGGCCCCTGAAGACGAGGAGAAGACTGCCTTCACCATGGAAAAAGGTCTGTATTGCTTCACCCGAATGCCTTTCGGACTGAAGAATGCAGAGGCAACGTACCAGAGGCTCGTCAACATGATGTGCGACAACAGATCAGGAAGACCATGGAGATATACATCGATGACATGTTGGTGAAAAGCCGACGAGCCGAGGACCATGTTCGGGATCTAGCCGAGACCTTCGAGGTGCTGCGACAATATAGGATGAAGTTGAACCCCGAGAAGTGCATCTTCGGCGTCCGTGCCGGGAAGTTGGTCGGCTACCTCGTCTCAAACTGAGGCATCAATGTCAACCCCGAAAAAGTTCAAGCCATCATCGACATGACGGCTCCAAGGACCGTCAAAGAGGTACAGAGGCTTAACGGCCGAATCACTGCCCTGAGCAGGTTCATGTCCAAGTCGGCCGAGAGGTGCAAGCCCTTCTTCGACGTATTGGGGAAAGGGCGGTTCGAGTGGAACGATGAGTGTCAAAAGGGTTTTGACGAGCTCAAAGACCACCTAGCTTGTCACATCCCGTCATTTAATATGTCTATAAATGTCGGAACGTGAACGAACGAGAAATCAAGAGTAAAATTGAACTAATTGAACAGTAAATTTGCTCAGAGGCTTCACTAAATAACGAGTATTATTTGTCAATCAATAGGTGTTACATGGTTCCTGATTTACAATCTCAAGAGTAAAATGCCGACAAGGTTGGTCACTCTACACATAAATCCCGAAGTTCCGCCTTCCAGATCTGTAGATTACCTGAAAAGGGAGGATTTGGTGAGCTAAATAGCCCAGTAGAATTCAATTCCTTTAAATAAAAAAGGGCTCAGATGTATAGTCTCAAGATAAGAACTTGGATATTTCTAACACTGAGTATAAAAAAAGAATGAACAAACGAGTCCACTAACTAACATATGTATAACAAGAGTAATGTAGAAGCATGATCAATAATTCAAGATGACACTTAAGATCTGATTCAGGTATATATATTCACACACACATGTATGATATGACGACTAATCAAGAACGTAATGATGTATGTCAACATCCACTTGTCCTCAACGCCCCCGCGCGGCCACTGACGAATTCGGGTGCTCTCCCCAGGACTGAACCAACCCTTATTTTCCAGGCATAATTCTCAAATGAGTCTAAAACTCACAACTCGTCATCATAACATACTCACTCTGATAATGGCTCAAGAGTACTCATGTACCCACTTATTTCACACAATAAGAACTTGGGAACTTCTTTCACTGATCACAGGGGTTAATAGCTTCACAAAGAACAATTGTAGTTGGGAACTTTTAAGGAATAACCCAAGGTAGGGATGAAAGAAATTTGAGTAATTCAATCAAGTGTTTAGGTGGTGGAAACAACAAGAAATAGATGGGCTCAACACAGTTCGTTGTGGTGTCAACACTGCCACTGTGTTCATAAGGCAGTGAAAGGAAAGAGAGTCTGTGGTGTCGACACAGTCCAGGGGTGTGTCGACACTAGTTATGTTTTCCAGCAAACAGTCAGAACAGTCCAGGAGTGGTGTCGACACAGTCCAGGGGTGGTGTCGACACTAGTTCTGGTTTCCAGCAACAATCAGAACAGTCCAGGAGTGGTGTCGACACAGTCCAGGGGTGGTGTCGACACTAGTGATGTTTCCAGCAACCAGTCAGAATAGTCCAGGAGTGGTGTCGACACAGTCCAAGGGTGGTGTCGACATTAGTGCTGTTTCCAACAACCAGTCAGAACAAAGGAAGAAGAGAAAGAAGAAGATTTCTACAACATGGATGGTATGAAATACATATGAAATAAATATTAAAATATATACAATCCTTCTAAGAGATTTTTTTCCTTGCATCTAACAAGAATTTCTTCACAAGTATATTTTGCCCAAAACATGAGCATTAGTTAAAGTATGAACACAATGGAAAGAAAGGCAAACCTATTGATCTTTTCAGAACACAAATCAAGGTGTGGATATAATATACACTCAAACTTGGAGATTCTAACAAAGAAGGAAAGAGGATAGAGAAAATCCTACAATATGGACACTTAATTCCCGAAGTACTTAAGGATTCAAATCTGAAACTTGAAGATACACACCCTTAAACAGGAATAACTCACTGTACTAAAGATGTTTGTGACTTCAAAATAAGACTCTAGAACTAAGGATGGAAGAAGAAGAAAGAGTTTCCTACATGGAGTAGAACTAGACTCTTCTTCTCTCTAATGTAAAAGTCTACAACTACCAGAAAAAGGAACCGAGGAAGTTAATATTTAACAGGAGCATCTCTAGGTGAGAAGAAGACAAGAATGAGGAAGAAGGAAGTGAATCCTACACCTGATTAGCTTAACACTTAGCATAAAGTGATACTAGGAGAACACTCCTATAACAACAATTAGGTACTTGACAAGAAGTTTTACAGGATGAACACACACTTCCAATAGTGTTTATAGAGTCAATCAACAGTTCGAGGATTGAACCACCTACACAGGAGGTTTCATAGCAAGTCAAATGAATAAGATCGAAGGAGAAAGGAAAAGAATTCTACCTGATTTGAGAAGGTGAAGACCTTCACTTCCACTTGATAAAGAAACATGTTGGATCGAAATGGCAAGCTAAGCAGTCCTAGAGGGGGGTGAATAGGACTTTTGATCTTTTAAAATTTTTTCTAAAAATCACAGCACTAAATAAATAGGTTAGTACTTAAAGTGATGTGTGTTATTCAAGTGTAGACTTGGCGGAAACAATCACACAAAGAAATTAGACACAGATTTTATCCTGGTTCGGGCCTTCCCAGATGGAAGTCCTACATCCAGTCCTCAAGCCAACCACTTGAGATTTCACTAAGCTGCCAATAAATTTGGCCTTCTCTCACCCTTGAGAGGAATTACAAACCCACTTGCTCCCTAGCAAGTCTTCCCTATACAGGGGTACAATACTGCCTTTTCACCAAGGCTTCCCTACAAGAGGGGCAAAGTGCAGAGATAGATTTCTGCACAAATACAGGGAAATATGACAGAGGTTTGTTTGCTGTTGAACCACTTTATAGTTGTCCTTGTATTTTGATGATAACAAAACTTATGATGATTTCAAGTATATCTTTGTTGATTAAATGTTATTGAATATTTTGTTTCATCTGTGTCGTATCAATCTCATAACAAAATGCTAAGTCTCTCATTGATGCAATATGACGCACTAAAATGATAAAATCGATGTTTAATCAATATACATCGATTTCAGTTTAAGTGCTAAATTAATAAGCGCTAAAACGATTCATTTTGATCGATTTTATAAGCGCTATAACGATTCGTTTAGGGCTATAACAATGTGCTAAGAAATCGGTCTCATAACGATTTCTTAAGTGACCGCAACGATTTGATAAGAAATCGGTCTCATAATGATTTGATAAGAAATCGGTCTCATAACGATTTGATAAGTGAGAAACAACGATTTGCTTCTCACATCGATTTGATTCTCATAACGATTTCATAAGTGAGAACAACGATTTGATTCTCACATCGATTTGTTAAAGCTCATAACGATTTGATAAGTGAGTGCAACGATTTGCCCTCACATCGATTTTCCTTCGCAACGATTTGATAAGAAATTGATCTCATAACGATTTCATAAGTGATCACATCAATTTATTTATTGATCACAACGATTTCTTCAGAAGATCATAATGATTTGCTTGCATAACGATTTCATAAATGATCACATCGATTTGTTCAACGATTTGCTTACAAATAAGCAACGACTCCTCACATAACGATTTCATAAGTCATGCTCATAACGATTTCTTCATGGATTCTGTTCAAACACATATTGCCTTTATATTTCAAATATGTTTGGCGCTTAAATGAAAAGTCAAATATCTTCTGACAAAAAGTTGCATGCATATTTCAGAAGTCTTGTCAAATAGATATGAACTACTATTTTCTAATGTTAGCAGAAACACAGTAGCATGCACTGATATCTTATAAACACTCTCTTATGCTAACACTATCTTCTTGCTGACAGATCTCGAAGACCACCAGAGTCTGATTAAGACATTAAGAGAAAGATCAGCAACGACTAAAGAGCTCAACGGATCTCTCAACGGATCTATTCTAAAGCTGTCATATAAAGATGGAGCATTGCTGAAGAACAAAAACAGAGCCTTCCTGAAAATCCTTCAAGGATGTACAACTGTGAGAAGAACCTCACGCCACAACACTCAGAGAAAGATGAAGAGCTCGGCCAAAACTACAGAAACTTTCAAGCAGAAGTCTTCATCACCTTCAGCCTTCTTCTCTTCCTTTTTCCCCATGCTCATTGAATCTTGGGATGAGTCTGTAACTGGAGCTAAGTCATAGTGATATCTTTATTAGCTCTCAGTCTTGTTCTTTCTTTTCTAAGAAGACCATTGCCAGCTTAGGACTGTATACAGTGTGTAACCTACTAAAGTTAGTGTCTAGCAGAACCTGTGGGGTTTGTCCCAACAGACCTAGTTGGGGGTTTAAGTCTAGCAGAACTGCACTGAGGGTTTGTTCTAGGAGTTTACCTCTGAAACCTGTAAAGATATGTAAGACCCTCGAATTTTGTCCTTATTATTTTTGTGTGCAATTTTATGCTTGTGTATGTATATGCATTATCATGTAAGTATTATATATACATTATTGTGTAAGCACTAGGTATGTGTGCATATACTCAAATATATGCGTGGTTAATTGCATGATGTGAATAGTGTATATTATACCTACGTATTGCATGCATGAACTTAGGAGAAATTAGGGTTTTGCATGGTTTTGGGTTCTGGCCGAAGGGTTAGTCGACGTCAACATTAATGGACGTTCACTTATTGTTAACGTCCATATCGGGGACGTCTAATATTAAATAGACGGCCATATAGGTGGACGTCTATGTCCTGACAGACCAGTCTGCAGCAGCATGGTGTGCCATGCCTTTGATTGGAGATGCCAACCACCCCAACGGCTACCCCGACCTTCCCACCGACCCCTGCGTGGGTGAGGGGTCCTCCTCTCTAAAATGGCCCTTGTGGCAAACCCCCCCCCCCCCCTCCAAGAGCTCTCTTGGCTCTTTGTAAGGAGAAAAACAAAAACCCTAGAACCTGTGAGAAAACTTGGAGTTTGGAGGCTTTGATCCGGCGATCCAAGGCTTCATCTGGAGATCTACTTCGACAAGGAGGGAGACACACATCCGGCTGCACATCCCCGGCCCTGGGTTGCAGAGGGGAGCATCACAGAAGCCGGAGTGGAGGCATCTTGGAGGCTTCTTGGGACTGCCCAAGGAGAGCTTCTCCGACCATTTTGATCCCTTAGGAGTTTTTCCAAAGGCAAGTAACCCTTGCACCTTGTCCATGTATGTGTCTAAGAGGTTTCTATCATTTTTATGGATTTCCCTCGTGTCCTGGATCCCCTACATTCACCATTCTTTGAAGCTCGGACTGTGTTTTTACAGGCCGAACTTGACGGCAAGATCCCTCGCCGTCAAGATCTTCCGTTGACGGCCAACGATATTGCCGTTTACTTTGTTTGACGGCCAGACTATGCCGTTAAGTTCTCTTGACAGAACAGTGAACTGTTCTGCCCTATATCTTTAATTCCGGATTTCTACGTATGAGGATATAATGTAAATTTTATATGCTATGTAAAATATAATGTGATGTGTGTGAAAATTTCTGTATTTTTCTGTAGATGGCATAATTTATTAGAATTATTGGAAGGCATGTGTAGGAAAGAGATTATGCATGTTTAATTTTGTTCTCATGATTTCTGAGGAATTAAATGCTGTAGAATTTTATGAACCATGTTTATATGTATCAGTCCATGCCCTGCAAACTTGGGATTTTTCCATATTCATGCGAATTTTTATAATTCCTACAATGAGAAATAGAAAGCATGTGTAGAACTTGTGAAAATTTTAGTAAATCGTGTGATGGGAAATAAATTTGGAAAAAATTTCTTGTGCCAATATGTATGTGTGGTTCATGCCTGTGCATGATCAAATCTGAAATCCATGTTATGATCTATGTTAGCTTAGTTTATGAATGGCATGAAACTGAATGTTTTAATTTCTATAAATGCATGTGAATTCAGAAAAATGTGAAAATTTGTATGTGTGTTCTTATACCCGAAAACAGCATGTGGTTAAATTTTCAGGAAAATTGGATAACAGTAGCCTACACTATGAGATTTCCATGTGAAAATGAGTTATAAATACATGTACCATGATTAAGGTTAAATGAGGTGCGTTCCAATTAATCCATGAGAGCTACTAAATGCTTGATTTCTGTTATTAGTGGCATCATGCTAGGGAAGAACAGAACCATGTGCATAAATAAGAAAGTGTGAATATCATATGTAAAACGTGTGTTAATCGGAATGTGTAATGTGTAAAATGTGCGTGTGTGACACTGCTTCCATAGAGGGCTGTGGAACTGTATCATGGAAAGGTCCCCATGAGAAGGTTCAATGTGTTAAGATATCCTAAGGGCATTAGGATGAAATCCTGGAGGTGGACAAGTACCACTGGTTAGGGTGGAGACGTGTTCTCCCGGTCTGCGCAGTGCCAAGAGTCATCACTGTATTGCCTAGGTGATGTGCTATGTGTTATGTGTTATGTGATGTGTCCTTCTAGTGGTGGTTTGGACTATGTGTCACGGCAAAATAAAATGTGAAATGTGAATGTGAATATGTGTAAGATGTGAAATGTGAATGTATATATGTGTAAAAGGTGAAATGTGAACATGTGTGCATGTGTAATGGGTGAAAAATGAACCATGTGAAATATGGGAATGTGTAACTATGTGAAGTGAATATGTTAGAGTGTGAGACGATAATTCATGCTATGATATTTCTAATTCCATGTCAAAACAGCAACCTTAATACATGTGAATTGGTAGTTAGCCTGTGCAGGAATGTGCAGAATCCCATGTAAATTGCTATCATGTTATAGTCAAATTGGAAGTGTAGTCTTCATGTGATTAAATGAGTAGAAAGCATGTGATAGGAAGTGTTATTTGAAACATCTTAAACCATGTACCATGTTTTTGATTTTGTAGAAATACCATGATAGGTTGTCTCTTATTAATGTTCAAGCATGCTGTATGTTGCCTTGCAAATTGAAATAGTAGAACCTACTATGATGTATGCATGAATGATGTGTATGGAGTTACTTGCTGAGTCTTTTAGACTCACTCCTTGCTTCGGCGTACAGGTTTAGTTGGTGACACACTTTTGGAGGAGACCGTGGAGAGCGACTCCGAGCGTGGAGAGTAGCTTGTGGAGTTGACGTTGTGTCCTTTTTGTTTCATAGTATGTAAATTGTAGCTTGTATTAGAGTTATCATTTTGTAATTATGGACAAATTATGTATTAAATGTAGAACTTTAATCTTGTGGACAATGTAGTTTGGTTTAATTTCAATTATGAAAGTTTCGTCTTTTGAATTGTTATTTGGATCGTGTATGTTAAATGTGGATGATGAATGAAACGAAAGACATGGTTCTTTTACTTCCGCTACTCTGTATTTATATTTGTGTATATCTCAATCATGTGATAGTGTTTGGGTAAATGTCCCACTGTGATACCCTCTACTATACCGACGTGGGTTGGTATAACCGTACCGGTATAATAAGGGTCGTCACAGAGATTGGTATCAGAGCGACCGATTGAGATCTTACATAAATACATGAATCATCATCCCCATTGCATGCTAAATCTTATAGATTGTCCACATGGGTAGAAACGACTAAATAATGAATGAAAATAGATAAGAAAATGGTTAGAAAACTTAGTAACCTAGTTCTAATTGGTGGCTGAATTTTTATTACAGCCATGGCTTCCCGTGGACGACGTGGAGGTGTGCCAGCTCGCGACGACGAGCAGAGGCGTGAGGAGCGGGCAGAGCAGCAGGCCCCGGCCCCACAGGGTCCTGTGCTTCCCCCACCACCGCCAGTGGATTATGGAGTCTTCATGCAAGGATTAGTGCAAGCCATGCAACTCAGGCTCATACCCAGGCAGCACTCCAGGCACAGTTGGAGGCCCAGGTAGATTAATAAAACAACTAAGTAGTTGCTATTTAAATTGTATGATTGTGTTTATTGTGTATTATTATTGTTTAATGTAGCAGGCTCAGGCACCAGCTCAGGACCATGGTGGACCTTCCATCATGGAGCGATTCAAGAGGATGACCCCACCCTCTTTTAAGGGGAGAGCGACCCTTTAATAGCAGAAAGCTGGATGAGGGAGATCGAGAAGATCTTCCGGCCATCAGGGTGTGGATGAGGACAAGGTTACTTTAGCCACCTACATGCTACAGGTATGTGTTAGTTATGTGTTTTCCTATTCCCTGTTAAGTTGAAGTTGTTTAGTAGTGCTTATAAAGGTTATGTTGCAGGAGAGAGCTGATGTGTGGTGGGCTTCATTACTACGTACACGATTTGAGGACGGTGCGATTGATGTTGCTTGGGACGAGTTCGTGAGGCTCTTTCGGGCCAAGTTCGTCCCCGAGCACATCCAGGACAGGATGGAGCAGGAGTTCCTCACTTTGACTCAGGGCTCTATGACCGTACTCGAGTACGAGGCCAGGTTTGCAGAACTATCTAAGTATGCACCTCATATAGTGGCTGATGAGCGCAGGAAGGCGAAGAAGTTTGTGATGGGCCTTAAGCCATCACTGAGGACGAGGCTCGTAGCGTTTGATCATCGTACCCTGGACGAAGCCCTTAGCGCTGCTTGTAGGCAGGAAGGCGAGATGGAGCGGTACCTTGAGGAGAAGAAGGCTTCGCAGAAGAGACCAGCAGCCACTTTCCAGCGACAGGACAAGAGGAGAGCAGCATACCAGTCACCACAGCGCCCTGTGGTAGTCAGCAACACTCAGGTACCTTCTGTACGTTCCTCTGGTGACAAGAAGGAGTGCCCTCACTGTGGAAGGGCACATGGTGGTACGGAATGTTGGAAGATAGCGGGCAAATGCCTAAAGTGTGGGAGTAGCAACCACAAGATCAAGGATTGCCCCAGACTTCAGCAGGGAGTCCAGCGTGGACCAGCCCCAGTAGCAGCAGCAGCGCCAGCGACAGGACGACCAGGAAGGCCTCGAGCCCGGCTCGAGTGTTTGCTTTAGCACGAGAGGACGCCGAGCAGGCAGAGCATGTCACGGAAGGTACGATTCTTTTCATGGGTGTGTACGCTCGGTTTTGTTTGATACGGGTGCCACTCACTCGTTCATTTCCGAGCGGTTTGCTAGGCAGTTAGCTGTAGAGTCAGGCATAGAGGCTGAGGAGTTAGAGGTCCCTTTGTCTGTGCACACCCCTGCGGGTACGGTATCGACTAGGAAGTGTATTCCGTCGCTACCTGTGTGCATTGAAGATAGGATTTTAGATGGGTGCTTCTACTTGCTGAAGATGAAAGACTATGATGCTATTCTTGGTCTGGATTGGCTAGAGGAGCACTATGCATTAGTAGATTGTCGTGGAAGAGGATTGTTTTCCGCATTCCTGGTGAGGACGAGTTCTCTCATCCCTTGCCAAGGAACTTGGGGAAAGTTGGTTATCTCTGCCATGAAGGCGATGCGCATGGTAAACAAGGGTTGTGACGCGTTTCTGGCCAGCGTGGTATTAGTACCTGAGACTGGTGAGTCACCTACTCTTGCAGAGATCGAGGTAGTGCAGGATTTTCCGGACGTCTTTCCCGATGAATTGTCTGGATTGCCACGAGTAGAGAGATAGAGTTTACTATAGAGTTGCTTCCTGGCACCTCTCCTATCTCGAAGGCTCCATATCGGATGGCACCTGCGGAGTTAGCCGAGCTGAGGAGGCAGTTGCAAGAATTGTTAGATAAGGGATTTATACGCCCTAGTGTTTCACCTTGGGGCACCTGTATTGTTCGTAAAGAAGAAGGACGGATCACTTAGGTTGTGCATCGATTATAGGAAGCTGAACCAAGTGACTGTGAAGAACATGTATCCCTTGCCTCGTATTGATGATCTGTTTGACCAGCTGCAGAATGCTTCAGTCTTTTCCAAGATTGATTTGCGTTCTGGCTATCATCAGTTGAGGATTAGGAGTGAGGATGTGTCCAAGACGGCCTTTAGGACTCGTTATGGACATTATGAGTTCTTGGTCCTTCCTTTTGGATTGACCAATGCCCCTGCAGCGTTCATGGATCTCATGAACAGGGTATTCGACCTTATCTAGATAGCTTTGTGGTGGTTTTTATAGATGACGTGTTGGTCTACTCTCCGGATGAGGCCACACACCGTCAGCATTTGAGGGTAGTGTTAGAGGTTCTTCGTGAGCACAAGCTGTATGCTAAATTCAGCAAGTGCGATTTCTGGTTGCGCGAGGTTCATTTTCTCGGGCATGTGATCTCCGGCGCTGGTGTAGCAGTTGATCCAGCGAAGGTCCAGGCAGTTATGGATTGGGAGGTTCCCCAGACCCCTTCGGAGATTCGTAGTTTCGTTGGTTTGGCTGGTTACTATCGGCGATTCATTGAGGGATTTTCATCCATCGCCGCCCCATTGACTCAGCTGACCCGGAAGGGAGTGAAGTTTGTGTGGTCCGAGAAGTGTGAGAGTAGTTTTCAACTATTGAAGACTAAACTCACGTCAGCTCCGGTGTTGGTCTTGCCGAGCGGTGTAGAGGGTTTTGCTATCTACACGGATGCGTCTCGGATTGGCCTTGGTTGTGTATTGATGCAGCATGAAAGGGTAGTGGCTTATGCTTCTCGTCAGTTGAAGGAGCATGAGAGGAACTATCCGACTCATGATTTAGAGCTTGCGGCCGTGGTTCATGCACTAAAGATCTGGAGGCACTATCTTTACGGTGTCAGATTTGAGGTGTTTACCGACCATAAGAGCTTGAGGTATCTTTTCTCCCAAAAGGAATTAAACCTGAGGCAGAGGAGATGGATTGAGTTCCTCAAGGACTATGACTTCGACCTTCAGTATCACCCTGGGAAGGCGAACGTCGTAGCGGATGCTCTTAGCAGGAGGAGGTCTTCGCTCCAGCGGGATTGGAAGATGTTGGAGGATGCATCGTGTGCGATGACCGAGTTAGAGCCCTGTGTCAGGCTTTTGTGGCTCAGTTGTCCATTAGGTCCTCTGTTTTGGATGAGGTGATCGAGCAACAGAAAGCCGACCCTAGACTCCTAGTTGGTGGGCAAGGCAGGCATTGCTCGTGATGAGGACGGTGTGATTAGATTTCAGCACCGTGTTGTGTCCCTGATGTAGTAGATGTCCGTGAGCATGTGTTAGCAGAGGCTCATAGATCGCGATTCTCTATTCATCCGGGTAACACTAAGATGTACCAGGATCTGAAGAGATCTTTTTGGTGGTCTGGCATGAAGAAGGATGTAGCGGATTATGTGTCTAGGTGTTTAGTATGCCAGCAAGTGAAAGCCGAGCGGCAGCGACCATCTGGCCTTATGCAGAAGATGGATATCCCAGTATGGAAGTGGGAAGCTGTCACTATGGATTTTGTTTCGGGATTGCCTCGATCTAGACGGGGTAATGACTCGATTTGGGTAGTCGTAGATAGATTCTCGAAGACTGCGCATTTCTTACCTATGAGGAAGAAGCAGTCGGTTGAGAGTTTAGCTAGACTGTATGTTAGTAGTGTCATTAGGTTGCATGGTGTGCCGAAGTCGATCATTTCGGATCGAGATCCTAGATTTACTTCGAGGTTGTGGAAAGGTCTTCAGGATGCTTTAGGTTCGGAGCTGAAGCTCAGTTCGGCGTTTCATCCCCAGACTGATGGACAGTCCGAGAGGACTATCCAGACGCTCGAGGATATGTTAAGAGCGTGTGTGCTGGATTGGAAGGATGATTGGGAGCGCCATTTACCTCTTGTGGAGTTCGCTTATAACAACAGCTTTCATGCGAGTATTGGTATGGCTCCATTTGAGGCGTTGTACGGTAGGCCTTGCAGATCTCCTTTGTGTTGGGAGGAGACTGGCGATAGACAGCTGATTGGTCCGGAGTTAGTTCAGGAGACTTCGGATAAGATCCAGTTGATTAGGAGGAGGCTTGTTGCGGCTCAGGATAGACAAAAGAGCTATGCCGACAACAGGAGGAAGGATCTAGAGTTCGAGGTAGGTGATCATGTCTTCTTGAAGATATCGCCTACGCGTGGTGTCGTCAGGTTTGGCAGGCATAGTAAGTTGAGCCCTAGATTCATTGGCCCGTATGAGATTCTCAGACGATTGGGCGACGTGGCTTATGAGCTAGCTTTACCCCCAGCTTTGGCTAGTGTTCACCCCGTTTTCCACGTATCTATGCTCAGGAAGTATGTCCGAGATCCATCTCATGTTATTAGTCACGAGCCAGTGGAGATCCAGCCAGATCTGTCGTATGTGGAGCAACCAGTAGCTATCCTTGACCGGAAGGTTCAGCACCTCCGGAACAAGAGTATTGCGTCGGTGAAAGTTCTATGGCGTAACTTCTCGCGGGAGGAGGCTACTTGGGAGCTTGAGGATGCGATGAAGAAGAAGTATCCCTTTTGTTTGAGTAGTGTTGTCCTAACTTCGAGGACGAAGTTTTTTTTTAGGGGGAGAGGGTGTAAGACCCTCGAATTTTGTCCTTATTATTTTATTGTGTGCAATTTTATGCTTGTGTATGTATATGCATTATCATGTAAGTATTATATATACATTATTGTGTAAGCACTAGGTATGTGTGCATATACTCAATATATGCGTGGTTAATTGCATGATGTGAATAGTGTATATTATACCTACGTATTGCATGCATGAACTTAGGAGAAATTAGGTTTTGCATGGTTTTGGGTTCTGGCCGAAGGGTTAGTCGACGTCAACATTAATGGACGTTCACTTATTGTTAACGTCCATAACGGTGGACGTCTAATATTAAATAGACGGCCATATAGGTGGACGTCTATGTCCTGACAGACCAGTCTGCAGCAGCATGGTGTGCCATGCCTTTGATTGGAGATGCCAACCACCCCAACGGCTACCCCGACCTTCCCACCGACCCCTGCGTGGGTGAGGGGTCCTCCTCTCTAAAATGGCCCTTGTGGCAAACCCCCCCCCCCCCCTCCAAGAGCTCTCTTGGCTCTTTGTAAGGAGAAAAACAAAAACCCTAGAACCTGTGAAAACTTGGAGTTTGGAGGCTTTGATCCGGCGATCCAAGGCTTCATCCGGAGATCTACTTCGACAAGGAGGGAGACAACACATCCGGCTGCACATCCCCGGCCCTGGGTTGCAGAGGGGAGCATCACAGAAGCCGGAGTGGAGGCATCTTGGAGGCTTCTTGGGACTGCCCAAGGAGAGCTTCTCCGACCATTTTGATCCCTTTAGGAGTTTTTCCAAAGGCAAGTACCCTTGCACCTTGTCCATGTATGTGTCTAAGAGGTTTCTATCATTTTTATGGATTTTCCTCGTGTCCTGGATCCCCTACATTCACCATTCTTTGAAGCTCGGACTGTGTTTTTACACAGGCCCGAACTTGACGGCAAGATCCCTCGCCGTCAAGATCTTCCGTTGACGGCCAACGATATTGCCGTTTACTTTGTTTGACGGCCAGACTATGCCGTTAAGTTCTCTTGACAGAACAGTGAACTGTTCTGCCCTATATCTTTAATTTCCGGATTTCTACGTATGAGGATATAATGTAAATTTTATATGCTATGTAAAATAGATAATGTGATGTGTGTGAAAATTTCTGTATTTTTCTGTAGATGGCATAATTTATTAGAATTATTGGAAGGCATGTGTAGGAAAGAGATTATGCATGTTTAATTTTGTTCTCATGATTTCTGAGGAATTAAATGCTGTAGAATTTTATGAACCATGTTTATATGTATCAGTCCATGCCCTGCAAACTTGGGAATTTTTCCATATTCATGCGAATTTTTATAATTCCTACAATGAGAAATAGAAAGCATGCGTAGAACTTGTGAAAATTTTAGTAAATCGTGTGAGGGGAAATAAATTTGGGAAAAAAATTTCTTGTGCCAATATGTATGTGTGGTTCATGCCTGTGCATGATCAAATCTGAAATCCATGTTATGATCTATGTTAGCTTAGTTTATGAATGGCATGAAACTGAATGTTTTAATTTCTATAAATGCATGTGAATTCAGAAAATTGTGAAAATTTGTATGTGTGTTCTTATACCCGAAAACAGCATGTGGTTAAATTTTCAAGAAAATTGGATAACAGTAGCCTACACTATGAGATTTCCATGTGAAAATGAGTTATAAATACATGTACCATGATTAAGGTTAAATGAGGTGTGTTCCAATTAATCCATGAGAGCTACTAAATGCTTGATTTCTGTTATTAGTGGCATCATGCTAGGGAAGAACAGAACCATATGCATAAATAAGAAAGTGTGAATACCATATGTAAAACGTGTGTTAATCGGAATGTGTAATGTGTAAAATGTGCCGTGTGTGACACTGCTTCCATAGAGGGCTGTGGAACTGTATCATGGAAAGGTCCCCATGAGAAGGTTCAATGTGTTAAGATATCCTAAGGGCATTAGGATGAAATCCTGGAGGTGGACAAGTACCACTGGTTAGGGTGGAGACGTGTTCTCCCGGTCAGCGCAGTGCCAAGAGTCATCACTGTATTGCCTAGGTGATGTGCTATGTGTTATGTGTTATGTGATGTGTCCTTCTAGTGGTGGTTTGGACTATGTGTCACGGCAAAATAAAATGTGAAATGTGAATGTGAATATGTGTAAGATGAAATGTGAATGTATATATGTGTAAAAGGTGAAATGTGAACATGTGTGCATGTGTAGGGTGAAAAATGACCATGTGAAATATGGGAATGTGTAACTATGTGAAGTGAATATGTTAGAGTGTGAGACGATAATTCATGCTATGATATTTCTAATTCCATGTCAAAACAGCAACCTTAATACATGTGAATTGGTAGTTAGCCTGTGCAGGAATGTGCAGAATCCCATGTAAATTGCTATCATGTTATAGTCAAATTGGAAGTGTAGTCTTCATGTGATTAAATGAGTAGAAAGCATGTGATAGGAAGTGTTATTTGAAACATCTTAAACCATGTACCATGTGTTTTGATTTTGTAGAAATACCATGATAGGTTGTCTCTTATTAATGTTCAAGCATGCTGTATGTTGCCTTGCAAATTGAAATAGTAGAACCTACTATGATGTATGCATGAATGATGTGTATGGAGTTACTTGCTGAGTCTTTTAGACTCACTCCTTGCTTCGGCGTACAGGTTTAGTTGGTGACACACTTTTGGAGGAGACCGTGGAGAGCGACTCCGAGCGTGGAGAGTAGCTTGTGGAGTTGACGTTGTGTCCTTTTTGTTTCATAGTATGTAAATTGTAGCTTGTATTAGAGTTATCATTTTGTAATTATGGACAAATTATGTATTAAATGTAGAACTTTAATCTTGTGGACAATGTAGTTTGGTTTAATTTCAATTATGAAAGTTTCGTCTTTTGAATTGTTATTTGGATCGTGTATGTTAAATGTGGATGATGAATGAAACGAAAGACATGGTTCTTTTACTTCCGCTACTCTGTATTTATATTTGTATATATCTCAATCATGTGATAGTGTTTGGGTAAATGTCCCACTGTGATACCCTCTACTATACCGACGTGGGTTGGTATAACCGTACCGGTATAATAAGGGTCGTCACAAAGTAGGTTTACTTCTGACCTAGAAAAGAAGTGGGCTGCCTTCCTTGCCCGGGAAAGAGAAGAAGCACCTGGTGGGTATCCTATGGTGTTTGGAGTGTCCCTTGAGGGGACTGTTACCTTCGTTATTGAATCCCAAGAGGTTGCTTGGGATGGCCGTAGGACTTCCATGTGGGAAGGGCCGAACCAGGATAAATTTCTTGTGTCCCTTGTGTGATTATTTTTTGCTCCCACTACTACTCTTTATCACACTAAACTACTACCAAACCCTTCAAGTGTTCATTTCTGTGTTTAAGTTTCTATTCAGTTTCAGAATAACCTATTCACAAACCCCCCCCCCCCTCCCCCCCCCCCCCCTCCTATAGCTAGCTTGCGCCATACTGAAGGGCCAACATTTGCCTCAAAATTGAGCACAAACACACAGACTTCATTGATACAACGAATATAAATTGACTTTAAATCCTATCTGAAGAAAGGAGGGACTTAGAGGAAATTGACACTGAATAATTGCCCCCCACAGACAGAACTTCTCCTATCTGAGCACAAGGAAACTCTCAAGGAAATCAAGCAGAAGGTTTCAGAGAGCTTGAGGATTTGAATGGCTCTTGTAGGAGAATGAGACTTGAAACACTTTGATTCTAGTATCACTGTATGTATCTCTCAGTATTTTGTATATCAATTCTCTTCCTCTTGAGCTCTTTTTATAGTCTTCAAATTATGACTGTTTGAGAAGACGACCGTTGAAGCTTGTGGCCGTTTGCAATATAGCCGTTTGAGGAAGAATTCTGAGTTTCTTTGTGTCCTGAAGATATTGCCCAGCAGGTCTTCAAATTAGCTTCTTCCCGAGGTCTTTATCTTGTTAACAGCTAGAAGATAAGCTCTTGTAGCAAATAGCTGAGGGAGAGGCATGCTAAACATATGCTCAATAAATGCCTGCTTCAAGGACAAGACAAAAGAAAAACGTATCTCCATACCCTTATGGTAGGTGGGTCAGAAAAGTTCAGTACAAAGTATGGAACCTCGTATCCCACCAGTATTACAGATAGCAGACTGACAGACAAAAAGTTAAAGTATGTGTCTGTCAGTGGTAGGTGAGATGGTCAGATGCCATGTGTCTGAGTCTTACATAAATGCTATGTGTTATTGTGAAGCTAACAATAAGGCAAAGTGGGACATCAATACTGAGAAATTTAAGGAGACACTTTTCAGAACATGTTTAGTACAGGATAATTAATTTGAGAGCTTTCATGTCAAGATCCTGTCAGAAATATAATAATAATTTTCGAAGTTATTAAGATAATATGCATACAGCAATCTTGTTGTTAAAAATACACAAACTAGATTTGATGATGTTCATATAGAACTGACAGTGTGTGAAAAGTACAAAGTACAGATTTGTCAGTGTAGTCGAATGTGAACAGATGAGTCGATTGAAGAAGTAAGAGTGATTCGACTCATGAGAGATCAATATGATTCGACTACAGTTGAATACTGAGTATTCTAAAGTATTCGATTTAGGCATTTGAAGGTATTGGTCGAATACAGAACAAAGGTATTCGAATGTATGAGTCGAATGCAGAACAAAGTATCGACTGTATGAGTCGATGCAGAACAAAGGTATTCGACTGTATGAGTCGATACTGAAGAAAGGTATTCGACTGTATGAGTCGAATACTAAAGAAGGTATTCGACTGTATGAGTCGAATACTATGTCGATTGAAGAAGTAAGAGTGATTCGACTCATGAGAGATCATATGATTCGACTACAGTTGAATACTGAGTATTTCTAAAGTATTCGATTTAGGCATTTGAAGGTATTGGTCGAATACATAACAAAGGTATTCGAATGTATGAGTCGAATGCAGAACAAAGGTATTCGACTGTATGAGTCGAATGCAGAACAAAGGTATTCGACTGTATGAGTCGAATACTAAAGAAAGGTATTCGACTGTATGAGTCGAATACTATGTAAACAATGTGGACTTTGATTTCTGACTGCTATTCTGAAGGAGTTGAATATGGCAGTCAGATTCATATGTGAGAGATAGTTGTGGCCTTAGAAAATTTTAGGATACTCTTCCTGAAAAAAGATTTTTGTGGATAAAACATGTATTTAAAGATTTATCATAGCAAAAACATAGTTTTATAAAATCTAAGAAAGTCATTAGATTTCTTAGAGGTAGTTGCTCAACAATTCCCCCCTTTTTGTTAATGACAAAAATCTTTAAATAGATATGTATCATATGCTATGTTTATACATTTTTCTTCTTCCCTTTGTGACATTAACAGAAAGGATAAATATTTGAGAAATTCACAAGTAGGAAGAATTTGCATCTATGAAATGGCAAACAGTACATAGTAGCAAGCAGGTTTAAACAAGAATTACAACTAAAAAGTTCAGACTCTAGCTGAACGAGGCAACACAGAGAAGCAGGGATTAATTTCAGGAATGGTTGATGAGCTCCCAGAGTTTTTCTTCATTCTTGTTGAAGGAATGTTCAAAGAGAGCATCATCAACATTGTAGGCTGGGTTGGTGGAGGGTAACTTTTTGATAGACTTAATGTGGCGCCTCCTGTACCAACCAATCTTGTAGTGAAACTTGTCAATGTCCATCCTGACTCGGAGAGGCACAAATTTTTTGGTGGATGCCAGTTGGAGGAATTCGTTGAAGGTCAGATTCCAATAGAGGCCATGTGAGATGGCTGCATCCTTAGCCTGATAGTATATGAGGTACCTCTCAGCCCAACGATGAGTGACACTCTTATGGAAATCCAAGAGAACTTTTGAGTGAAATTGATTGATGTTGAGTTTCATCTTTCGGCACTGAGAGTGGTAGGATGGATAGGCTGCTTCCCATTGCTCAGGGGTGAATCTTTCGGATTCAGCAAAACTGAGCTGGATATCAAGGAGATGCTTGGATTTCTTTGACAACTAAATAAATATAAACATGGAAACTGAGCTTAGATTTGTACTTGATCTTGAATCTGGTAGAAATCCGGAGGAATCTATTGAAGAATGTTTCAGCAAATTCTCTTCTATAGGAGACTGCTCCTACCAAAGGAGGATGAAGTCTTGACGGTAAAGCCACTGTCATGGAAGGGATAATCTCGCTCTGCCCTCTGAGCAAATTCTCATATTGTCCTTTAGAGACATCATGCAATCCCAGTTTGAATCTTTCATGATTGAAAGATTTGAGTTCAAGATACTTGGCCTGGGAGGCCCTGAGATGCTCTGCAAAAAGGGCATGAAATCTAAGAGAAAGATGCTGAGCAGTTGTCAAGTGATGGGCTCTGGATTGATTTTCTAAGAACCTGGCTGCCTCTTCAGGTATTGATCAACAAATTCTTGGGGAGTGAGGCAGTGGCTCTTCCGAGATATGAGTTGGAGATCAGAAATAGAAAGTTGGGAAGTTTGAATCAAATAGGAAGCCAGTGTTCAAATGTGAAATCTGACAACTCATGAACTTCCAAAAAGGCTCTAATGGCAAGATATTCTCTGACAAATTCATGTGTTGTTCAGAGTGATGAGTGAAGGCATACCAAAACGGAGGAAGTAGAGAGGAAGGTTTGGGTCCCAATTTGGGTCCTTTGGAGGCTGACAGTTGGATACTATGAAGTATCTCAACTAAAGGCATTATTGTTTTCTTGGAGTCAGATTTTGAGGCTGTAGGAGAGAGAATAAAAATGAGGAGGTTGAGTAGAAAGAGTCATGGTGAATTCTTCAAGAGGTTGAACTTGATATTTCAAGGGGTGAGGAGAATTTAACATCATATTTGAAGGGATCTACAGGAGTGATTACTGGAAGTAGATCCAAGGAGGATGTGGAGATAGTGGTGCTGATGAAGCAGGTTCAGGTGCAAGTGCAGCAGTGGGAGATGTGGCTTTGGAAGAAGGAGAAGGGGATTGGTTTGACAGGAACACCATCCTTGACTAATCTCCTCTTCACCTTTCTCTAAAAGTCTGACAATCTTGAGAGGACTCGAGAGGTCTCGTATTCGTATGTTAACAAATCTGGATATTTACATTTCTGATACCACCATATTTTTCTGGAAATTATGGTGTTCTCAAATTTCAATTTCGTTATAGTTTTTTGATGTCACCCTGTCGGAGCGCACACCTTCATGTACGACACTGGGGTAACGTTTATTAGCACTAATTAATCCTAAATTCTAATTATTTAAATCTAACGATAATAATAATGTGTAATAACCACATTATTCACATTTCTCTAACAATTAAAATTTTTTGGGTGTTACATAGCTAATGTACCTACTCTGAGTAAGCTCGTTGCAGGAGAGGAGTTGTTCCTATACATCTCGGCTACGACTCCTCGATCAGCTCGATGCTCGTGCAAGAAGAAGAGCGGAAGCACCTTCCAATGTACTATACGAGCAAAGCCCTACGAGGGGCGAACAACGCTACTTCGACCTCGAGAAGGCAGGGTACGCACTGGTGATGGCGGCCCGACGACTCCGACCTTACTTCCAGCACACAAGATCATGGTCCTCACCGACCCCCCATCAAGCAGTGTTCATCCACGACCGGGCCTCGGGAGGATGGCCAAGTGGCTGTCGAGCTCGGTGAACTCGACATATCATACAGGCCTCAGGTCGCCATTAAGGCTCAAGCCCTTGCCGATTTCATTTCTAAGGTACGACGAGGTTGTCCGAAACCCGAGGAGGTCGCCAAGCATTGGCTAGTTTACGTGGACGGGGCATCCAACTCCCAAGGCAGTGGGGTTGGAGTCGTCCTACATTCCCCAAAGGGCCTCGTCCTAAGGTACGCAATCCGATTCAGCTTCTCTGCTTCCAATAACGTAGCCAAGTACGAGGCTGTCATCTCAGGGCTCAGGATGGCAAAGACGTTGGGAGCAACAATAGTCTGAGTCCATAGCGACTCCCAACTGGTCGTCAGCCAAGTCTCAAAGGAATTCGAGGCCAGGGAAGAAAAGCTCATCTCATATATGGCCGAGGTCCAGAAAATGATGAACGACTTCGAGTCGGCGGAACTGCTGAAGATTCCCCGAGCTGATAACTCCCAAGCCGACGTGCTGTCCAAATATGCGGCCACCTCGGAATATCGTCAAAAGTCCTCCGTGTTCGTGGAGGAGCTCAGCGAGCCTTCAGTGGGATCTATGGAAGTCATGTGCACCGAAGCCGAACCGACGTGGATGACCCCTATCATCGAGTACATTTGGGACGGACGGCTCCCAGAGAACAAAGGAGAGGCAATAAAGGTAAAAAGACGATCCCCCAGATTTTTCATGATCGGCGGTGACCTCTACAGGAAGGGCTTCAGCTTCCCGCACCTACGATGTGTGAGCCGAAGGCAAGCCGAGGAGATCGTCGCCGAAGTCCACGAAGGCACATGTGGAAGCCACACGGGACCACGGTCGCTGGTCCGAAGAATAGCTCGGCAAGGTTACTGGTGGCCGACCATGTTGAAGGATGCCGAGGGACACGTCTGAAGGTGCCAGCAATGCCAGCTTTTCCGCAAGGTAGATTGGTAGCCGCCTGCGAACCTTACCCCACTGACGGCCCCGTGGCCTTTCGTGCAATGGGGGATGGACATCCTCGGCCCATTTCCGCCAGCCTCGGGGCAACGAAAATTTCTCATCGTGGGGGTTGACTACTTCACCAAGTGGGTGGAAGCCAAGCCATTGGCGAAGATAACTGTAAGGCCCTCGAATTTTGTCCTTTTATTTTGTTGTATGTGTGGATTCGTGCTTGTGTGTGAATATCATGTATGCATATGTAGATATCTACGTTGATGTAATTGTTATTTGTTTGCATGGTGTAGTAGTGTGTACACTATATTTGTATATTGCATGTATATATATATAGCGTATATATGGTTTTCTGCATGTTTAAGCTCTGGCCGAAGAGCAAATTGGCGTCAACATGGATGAACGTCCATGATGAGTCAACGTCAATGTCGATGGACCGCCACACTAAGTAGACGGCCATCTATGTGGACGTCTACTTCTCTGAATTTCCGTGCGTAGCAGACCCAGAAATTCGGGTTTGCCTTGCTCACCGATTGGAGAGATGTCCCCAACGGCTATCCATCCTTTCAATCACCTGTGCGTGGGACTCCAAGGCAAGGCTTATAAATAGCCCTCCTTGTGAATGGGAGAGCTCTCTTGGCTCTTTGCAAAGAGGACAACCCTAGCTGTGAGAACAAGAGAACCTGAACCTTTGGAGGCTTGATCTGGCGAATTGAGGCTTCTCTCGGCGATCTACACCGACTAGGAGGAAGTCTACACGTTGGGGAAGGCTTCCCAACACCGGGCTATGTTCTACATCCACAGAGAACCCAGAGCAAGAGGATTTTGGAGGCTTCTTGGCACTGCCCAAGAGAGCTTCTCCGTCCATTTAGATCCCTTTGGAGAATTTTACTGAGGCAAGTAACTCATCCTCGTCGTCCATGTTATGTCTAGTAGGTCTTAGGCATTTTATGGGATTTATTTCGTGTCCTGGAACCCCTACATTCACCAATCTTTGGAGTTCGGTCTGTGTTTTTTGCACAGACAGAGAACTTAACGACAAGATCTCTTGCCGTTAAGATCTTGAGTTGGCGGCAGACGATGCTGCCGTTAACCTCCTTGAACGGCCAGACTTTGTCGTTTAGTTCTTCAGGACAGAATAGTGAGCTGTTCTTCCTTATTATGATTATTTTTCGGATTTCTTCTTCGCATGAGGATATACTGTAAATGTTATATGTTATGTAAAATAGATAAAGGAATGTGTTGTGAGATTTCTATGCATTTTTGTAATTTTGTATAAATTGCTAGAATTATGTGAAATGCATGTGAATAAAAAATCTTGGATATGGTAGCTTATTGTTCACATGATCCATGTGTAATTGGGATTTCCATAAAATTTCCAGACGATGTGTATGTATGTCAGTCCTTGTCCTGAAAATTTGGAAATTTTCCCATGATTATGAAATTTGTTATATTTCTGTATTGGAAAATAGGGAGCATGTGTAGGTTGTTTTTAAATTCCAGTAAGTTGTATGATGCTTGATAAATTCGGGGAAAATTCCTGTGATAAGATGAATGTTAGATGCAGTTTTAGTGAACTATTAAATCCGACCTTGACACTGTGTTTTCTATGATAACCTGATTTATGAATGGCATGTGAATGAATATTTTAATTTCTGTAAAATCAATGTAGCTCAGAAAAATATGAGAATGTGTATGTGTGATTTGAAACCTGAAAACAACATGTGTTAAATTTCGTGTGATTGGGCAACAGTAGATGACATTGTGAAATTTTCATGTAAAATGAGTGATTAAAACATGCTTATTATGGTTATGGATTGTTAATGAGTTTCCAACATGATTAGTGTAGATTCCTGTGTTTTAAACTCTATTAACAGTAGCATCATGTTAGGGAAAACTGAACCATATGCCAAATGGTGAAATGTAAGTTATGTGTCCAATTGTGTGAGAACTATGTGTATAATAAATCGGAAAAAAATTAAATGTGGCGTGTGTGACACTGCTTCCATAGAGGGATGTGGAACCGTACCGTGGAAAAGTCCCCACAGGAAAGTTCAATGTGTTTAGAATCCTATGGGCATTAGGATGAAATCCTGGAGGTGGACAAGTACCACTGGTTAGGGTGGAGAGTTCTTCTCCCGGTCTGCGCAGTACCAAGAGTCGTCACTGCGTTGCCTAGGTGGCGTCTATGTGTTATGTGTTATGTGAATGTGTCCTTCTAGTGGTGGTTTGGACTATGTGTCACGGCATCTAAATGTGAAAATGTGAATGTGTATATGTGCAAATTGTGTAGTGTGAACATGTGTATATCTGAAATGTGTAAAAGTAAACAATGCGAATGTGTAAATGTGTAAACATGTGAACCCCATGTGTTGGAATGTGAAATTGTGATTCATGTTATGAAAATGTGGGATTCATGTCAAAACAGCAACCTTAATGTGTTTATAACAATGTTTTACATGTGCAAAAATATGTAGAATCCATGTTGGGAGTAATTTCCTTTTATGTGTGTGAAATCCCATGCTAAATTGCTATCATGTTGTAGCTTAAATTGTGAATGTAGCTCTCATGTGGATAGTTAAGTAGAAAGCATGTGGTAGGTATTCTAATTTGGAAAGACATAAACCATGTATCATGTGTTGTGAATTATGTAGAAACATCATGACAGGTTGTCTCTTATCATTGTTTCAACCATGCTATATGTTTTAATTTAATGAATTGAATGTAGGACTTACTTGTGATGTATGCATGTATGATGTGTATGGAGTTTACTTGCTGAGTCTTTAGACTCACTCTTGCTACGGCGTACAGGTTTAGCAGGTGACCCTACTTCCTTGGAGGAGACCGTTGAGAGCGACTCCAAGCGAGGAGAGTAGAGTGTTGTGGAGTCACCATCATTGTACCTTACTTTCATAGTATGTAGTTGAGACTTATGTAATTGAAGCTTACGTAAATTGTGGACGAACAATGTAATTTGAAATTTTGTAATTCATTATGTGGACTTAGTTCCTTAAATTGCTATATAGATCATGTATGTTTAATGAGGATGATGAAATGCAAAGATAGTAGTTCTTTTACTTCCGATACTCTGTATCTATATTTGTGTACATCTCAATCATGTGTGTTAGTGCTTGGGTAAATGTCCCACTGTGACGAGACTCACTATACCGACGTGGATTGGTATAATCGTACCGGTATAAGGAGGGTCGTTGCAATAACCGACACCAACGCGTGGGGGTTCATATGGAAAAACCTCATTTGCAGGTTCGGGCTGCCCCAGACGATCATCACCGACAACGGCAAGCAGTTAGACAACGCCAGGTTTCATCGCAATTGCCCAAAGTTCGGCATCGACCATCGATTCACCTCGGTTGCGCATCCTCAATCTAATGGGCAAGCCGAGGTGACCAATTGGATGCTCCTCGATGGGCTGAGGAGGAGGCTGGACGATCATAAGGGCCGATGGGCTGAGGAGCTACCCCACGTGTTATGGGCTTATCGAGCGACTCCCCGAGAAACCACTCAAGAGTCTCCTTTCGCACTCGCCTTCGGCATAGAAGCAGTGACTCCAGTGGAGTTGCTCCCACCCTTAGAAAGAGTTCTAGGGTTTGAGCGTGAGGACAATGATCGCTCGTTGCGTGCCGAGCTGGATCTAGTCGAGGAGCGGCGGGACAAGGCAGCATCCAAAATTGAAGCCTACCAGTGCAAGATGAAAGCGAAGATTTGACACAAGTGTCAGACCTCGCCGCTTCAGTGCGGGTAGCCTCGTCCTTCGGAAGCTCACCATCTCAGATCCCAAGTCAGCTGGTGGGAAACTATCTCCCACTTGGTGTAGACACGTGAATTCGGCTCCATCGTGGGCAAATTTCATATTGTGTCGTAACGCCACAAATGGCCTTCCTTTTGCCTTGCAAGAGTGTTTTCCCAATATTTCAGGATCTCACCCTTTCATTCTCAGTGCTTCCCCAGGTGGTTCGGATGCGGATTTGATTAAGGCACAGCTTCATTGATTCGCGTCCACTACAATGGACGCCTTTTAAACGCGGCGGTCTTGGTGGACGCATTTTGGGTCCCTTGACGCGGCGGTCAACACCGACGTGTTTAAGGGCCTTTTTCCGTCACATGTTCAAATTAGAAAGGCGTCCGCTAAGGACGACGCGTTTAAAAAGTCAAAAAGCCTATGGCCGCGCACGCCGTGTAATCATGACAAAATCCTTGAATCGCGTCCATGTCAGTGGATGCTATTTAGAAGGTCAAATCTGAAATCTCGCATCCGCAGACACCGCATTTATGAGCCGATTGCCTCGAAACCATGCAAGTATTAATCGCGGCGAACAAGGCGGATGCGATTTAAGTCGCGGCGGCCTGGACCGACGCGATTCAGAAGCATAGACACAGGCTACGGCCATCATACGCCTGTCACATCGGTTTGACTTTCTTAATCGCGGCCTGCCGCCCAGACGCAATTCAATGCATAATCGCGGCTTCCTGTTTGGACGCGATTCAAGAATCCAGTGCCTATAAATAGACCCCCGAGGGTAGCCATTTCATCCAACCCTCTCTACCCCAGCGGAGCCCTGCCGGATTCTCCTCGCAACTTCCCCACGGCGGAGCCCTGCCGGATCGGCGACCCAACTCCTCCACCGGTGTTCGGAGCCATCTGTCTTCCTCACACACGTCGGAGCAAGCGGGAGCTTCGTCCTCGTCTTCCTTCGTCCGTCCAATCAGCATCGCCGCCATGACACACACCACTCGGGAAAGCACCCCCCTGCTTTTCTATTTGTATTTCCACTTCCTCCGGGCCCCACGTGGCTCTTTATATTTTCTTCTCCTCCGGACCCCGCGCGCCCCTTTTACTTATTTCATACACACACATGCATGCATACACACACACACACACACACACACACCTATTTAGGGGTTTAAAAGCCACCACACGGTAAGTCGTTCCCCTTGCCGTTTATTCTTTTATTTTATTTATTTTGGATTGATACTACACACATACGTGGCTAATCCCTTCTTATTTTCTTTTCGTCTATTTTGTCAGGGTAATCAAACGAGGAAACGCCCTCTACCGCGGTCAGCCGTGTTCGTAGAGGAAGAGAGGACCCACATCATCCCCCGCACAATCTCCCCGCTCCAAAAGGTACGCTCGCGATCACTTCCTTCATCCGCACCCTTCGCCGTGCATCTCCCTTCGGCACCCTCGCGTGCCTGGCGATCACGATTTTTTTATTTTTATTGTCTTTTCTACTTTTCCACTCCATCTCTACACACCACACACTTAATCCACCCCCGTATTTCTCTTTGTAGAGGACCGCGTCCCTTAAAAAAGGACGGGATCCGTATCTACACTTGGGAGGGCCCATACCGAGTGGTCGAGGACCTCGGACAGGGGGCCTGCCGTTTGGCAAACCTGAGTGACTGGGCGGTTCCAAGAACATGGAACGCCGAGACACTGATGTTCGATTACCCTTGAAGTATTAATGCTTAACAAGGTCGCTTCGGCACTCTAATGTGTAACACTACGGTCGTTTGGATCCAGGTTTATCGGGTCTACGTGTGGTGCTCTTGACCAAGAGAAGGTCAATGGGCTGTTTGTGTGGTTTCTGTGCACAGGGTGAGCAGTGTGGGCCGGATATGCCAGCCCAATTGCACTGCTGGTTCACTGTTTAGGATCGCAGTGGAGGTAGGCGACGCGATTTGAACGCGTACATGCCAGACGTGATTCTGGGAACCGCCTCTGTGGCACGTGGCGCGGGTTTCTGTTTGGTGTCTGACAGAGGGGACGCGTTTAAGGAAGTTAAACGCAGCTTCTGTCCTGGACGCGATTTAGATAAGTGTGATAAAAGCTTCGTTTTGGCCAGACAGAGAAGAGGAGGCTCTGTCCGGCGTAGGGGAGGAGATGTTGTGGCTTCTCCGGCGATTTTCGGTGGATTTCAGCTTCGGATGGCTCGTGTGGCGCGGGAACCATGCGAGGACGATGCTCGGAGCGTGGGCGTGCCGTCGCGAGGAGGCTTTGGGGTGTTTCTCGGCGTCTTCTTCAGTAGGGAAACTTCCTACCTTATTTACAGTTTAATGGCATGTTTGAATGGGGTTCAAGGGTTGGAGCATGTGAGGGTGGTTTGCCTTGTTGTGTTATACACGTTTACAGCTTTGTATGGATGGGATGTTTAGTTTTGTGGTATTTCTCCCGTGTGGGAGTGTGGGTTCGTCCTGTGAGCTGATCCCCCTGCCAGCGTTGAAACGCGGCCAGGACAGCCGACGCATTCATGTTGACGCGTCGCGGTGAGCCGGCGCGTTGCGGGTTTTGTCCGTCATGTTATGGAGGCGTTGGGGTCGCGTTTGGTTGACCCGACGCATTTATGTGGAAACGCATCGGCATTGTCGGACGCGACTATGAGTTGACCGTGGTTTGACCGGTTTGGGTCGAGTGGCGTCGTGTCGGGCCGACGCGACCTGGTCGCATCGCTAAGGCCTGTCGCGACAGTATTTTGAATAGCGTCTGGAAGGGGCGACGCGATCTGGTCGCGGCGTTTGGCCCTGGAGCGATAAGGTTCTGTGTGGCGTCGAACAGGTCGACGCGATTTGAGAGGCGTCGCCTGTGTTCGACACGATTTGGTCTCCGAAGGGAATGTTGGGTGTTGGGCAGTGAAGGTCTGGTGTAGACCTAGCCCGGGTTTGTGGTTGTTCTTTAAAGGTTATTATAGGGTAATGTGTTAAATGGCGTGTGTTGCCATGGAGGTCACGAGGTGACCAATGACAGGCAAGGTTACTGTAACGTTCTGACCGTTCGGATCGTCCTTGTGTGCTCGTGGAGGCCAGTGTATGGCCGATGACATGTGTGTGGCAGGTGATTTTCGCAGGTTTTGAGGTTTTGCCCAAAGCATTCTCTGTTTCTCGGTTCCTATCGCGACAGAAAGGAGGTCGCGATATGTGATCGCGACAGTGAGGAGTGTCGCGATATGATCGCGATAGTCCGTAGTGCCGCGTTCATGAAACCGCCATTTTAAGTGATTATGTGACGTCATCGGGATTAAGGCGACAGTCTTGAGTGTCGCGATATGATCGCGGTGGTGTAGAGGGTCGCGTTCTTACCTGCGTTGTGTTTTTAAGTAACCCTAGCAGAACAGAGCAGATGAAAGCTCTGTTCGGCCAGGGGGTTTTTGCTGTGGAATTTTGGGTGATTCGACTTGTTAGATCCCGGTTCGACGAGTTCCTACTGCGAGGACATTATGAGGAGCGGAGGGAACCTCGTACGGGCTTTGTTCTTCGCGTTCTTCGCGAAGGTAGGGAGATTTCCTATCGTTCGATTCGTAGATTGCTCGTGTGGTGAGGATGATACGTTTATTGCTTTCTAAACAATAGATGGTATGTGTAGGATCACATTAAAGCATGAAAATGGACTGAAACTGTAAGTTTTAATGAGTTTGGGGTGATCCGGATGATGGATTCCGGAACAGGGTTTGCACCTGTTATCGCGGTCGCTCTGAGAGCCGCGATCTGGTCGCGACACCCCGAACCGTCGCGTTTTGAAGGCGGTCTATCGCGCCGTCGCGACAACAGCCGAATGTTGTCATCCGAGCATAAATGAAAGTGTATAACTATCTGTTCAGTATGGTTTATGTTATATGGTGTTAGAAAGAGGTGCTTTGGCACTCTCTCGATGCACGGGGAGCGTGTGGCTTGTGAATTACGTGGTGTTACGTGGTTTGTGTGGAGGCTTCACGTGGTTTGTATATTGAGCGTATGGTTTTCGTGTATGTGGTGTGTAGTCAGACGCCTTCCGTGGATACCTCTTCAGTTGGGAGCCCTAGGTTTTGTGTGAGCCAGGCACGTGAGTGCTCGGGGCTTGTCCCGGTACTAGGTACCGACGAGGTCTTGTCGTCTTCCTGGACACCCTCACTCTTGTGTTGAGTAGTACGTCCGGCTGAGGGAAAGACGGTAGTGGGACAGCGACTAGAGAGTTGGTTGTGCTGTCGCTTGTAGCGCGCTTGTAGTTGGGGGAGACGGACACCAGTAGATGTACTGGATCTCAGCTAGTCCTATTTTCCAGTGCCTCACTTTAGGGAGCTCGGGCCAGAGTCCTTAAAGGTGTCAGGCATGGACCTGCGTGGTGTGTGGCCTGCAGGTTGTGGTGGTTTAGTTGGACTCCACAGTTCTTGTACTTGTTTAGTGGAGCGGCAGCTGGACCTTTCGTCCGTGGCTGCGAGACTGAGAGGTGATCATGTGTGGTTTGTCCGAGTCAGTAACTGGTGTCGTGAACCAGTTGACGTGGCTCGAGTGTGGCGTTTTTTCTACAGTAGCTCATACACCTATATGGCTTTGCCATTTATTTATTTAATTCTGTTAATTTCTGTTAAGCGGCAAATGGTAAGTGGTACTTACAGTCTTATATCCTGCTAGACAATAATATGAATTGTTAGCATAGTATTTCCTGCTTTGCTATCTGTGTTGGTTTGCTCGGTTTCTAGGGAGTTTCCCTACTGAGCCAATGACACGTGAGGCTCACCCCTACCTCCTACCAGGTGAGGGAGTTCAGGAGATTCCGCGTCCGTCATCCAGTGAAGGGTCTGCACCACCAGCAGTGTAATTTGACTTTTCTGTTGTGCACCTCGGGGTATCCCCCAGGTTCTGTTGTAGTTTGGCTACAGTTGTGCTATGGCTATGTATATTTTATGTAAATATTTATGGGATTGACAAATCTTATAAATGTTTGAGTTGGTTCCTCTATAATTCTACGGACTCGTGGTTTGATATCCCTTGCGAGGCTCCGGCCTGTTCGCGGGAGGCGGACTCAAATCAGGCTTGCTATCAGGTTAGCGGGTCTGGTTGGCGAGGACCGTCACAGTTGGTATCAGAGCAAAGTCCGTAAGAGTATAAAGGAATTGAAAATACATAGCCATGTCTTCACTGTAACCCATTGCTGGTAATGACCCTGGTTTTGTATTGATTTCTTATGTATTGTGTTGTTGGAATAATGTTTATGTAGGAATAGTAATGGCTGAAAGGAGAGATGTGGGAGGTGATGGAGAAGGATCAGGAGGGGATCCTACTCAGAGAATGATGGAAAGAATATGGGAAAGTTTAACAAAAATTCGAGTGAGATTGGATCAGCAACCACCGGTGCAGCCAGCGGCAGTAGTACCACCATTTTCAGAGGAGGCAGTACCAGTAGCTCCAGTTCCACCCCCACCTGGAGTAGAAGTACCTTCTGTGGTACCTGTACAATCGGTAGTTCCAGTGAGACCAGTTAATAGAGAGGAGACTACAGTGCTTGTGGAACAATTTTTGAGATTGCAACCCCCTACGTATTTAGGAGGCCCCAATCCGGATACAGCAGAGCACTGGATACATGAGATTGAGAGGGTTTTTGCAATAATGAGATGTCCCCAAGAAGATAGAGTGCTCCTTGCGGCATATCAGTTATGAGGGTTTGCGCAGGAGTGGTGGCGGTTGAAGATGCAGACAGTTTTTACGGGCAGGGCGGAGGACACTATTCCATGGTTGGAATTCTTGTCAGTTTTTAATGATTCCTTCTTTCCAATACAAATTCAGCAAATGAAAAGAGAGCAATTTAGAACATTTCAGCAAGGGAATCTTTCAGTGCTTGAATATCAGATGAGATTTATAGCTTTGAGTAGGTATGCCCCATATGTTGTGACAGATAACACAATGATGGTGGAATACTTTATTCGAGGTCTGAGGCCGGAATTGCAAGATGCAGTGATTCCATTGATGTGTAGAACAGTGGAAGAGGCAGCTCAGCGAGCAGCAATACTTGAGAGGACTGTTCGGGCCAGGCAAGGGCAGTCTCAGGCAAGTGGATTAGGTTCAGGTAGCTTTCGGTATCCGCAATCGTCAGGAGGGGTTAGTAAGGGAAAAGCACTTTCCGGAGCTTCATCATCATCTGGAATAGGAAAATGGGGTAAGCAGATCAAGAAATTCTTTCAAGGAGGTCGTGGTAGAGGCAGGCAGCAGGGTTTTCAGCAGGGAGGTTTTCAGCAGGGTCGTGGTTATAGGCCGCCTGTTTCGGAAGAGTCTCAGCAGAGTATGGCAGGGCAGCCATCGGTACCTTCAATTTTCAGATGTTATAATTGTGGGCAGCCCGAACATTTAGCAAGGAATTGTCCATATCCTCGAGAACAGACTTATGGTAGAGGGACTCAGCAGCAGCCCTTTCAGCGGTTAGCAGAGCAGGGCAGAGGTTCGCCATACCAAAGAGGAGGATGGGTGAGTGATGGCTATTACCAAGCTCAGGTGGAAGCATCCAATCTTATTGAAGGTATTCTACCTTTCTTTGATTTTACGCTAGAGTATTAATTGATCCGGGTGCTTCCCATTCATTATTTCCGAAGATTTTCTGGATAGCATGGTACTTCCTTTAGAAGAAAAGTCTTGTGAGTTGGTAGTGGAGATTCCTTCTGGAGGGTATTTGTTGACTTCTTGCTTTTTAGAAGAGGTTCCGATAGTGATTCATGGGAATCAAATGCCTGCAAGATTATATGCTTTAACATTAAAAGATTATGATGTGATTCTGGGAATGGATTGGTTAGAGGCCTATGGGGCACTGGTTGATTGTAGGAAGAAGAGGGTAGGTTTGCCGACCCGGTGGTGAGGCATTTGAATTTCAAGGTATGCCTTTTTACACTCCCAAATTTATTATTTCTGCCCTTAAAGCTAGAAAGTTAATTAATGCGGGATGTGTAGCATATCTTGCTTCTGTTAGTTTGGTGGAGTCTAATAAGTCTGTAGATTCAGTGCCAGTGGTTAGAGAATTTGTAGATGTGTTCTCAGATGAGTTGCTAGGTTTGGCTCAACATAGAGAAGTTGATTTTACAGTTGAATTGCAACCAGGCAGTTTACCTATTTCTAAAGCACCATATAGAATGGCTCCAGCAGAATTGAAAGAATTGAAAAAGTAATTGCAGGAATTATTCGAAAAAAGTTTTATCAGGCCTAGTCAATCACCTTGGGGAGCGCCAATGTTGTTTGTCAGAAAGAAAGATGGTAGCTTAAGAATGTGCATAGATTACAGGCAGTTGAATAAAGTTACAATTAAGAATAAGTATCCACTTCCTAAGATTGATGATTTATTTGATCAACTGCAGTCAGCTAAAGTATTTTCTAAAATAGATTTGAGATCAGATATCACATCAGTTGCGGATCAGAGAAGAGGATATTGAAAAGACAGCTTTTCGGACTAGGTATGGGCATTATGAGTTTGTTGTGATGCCTTTTGGATTGACAAATGCACCTGCAACATTTATGAATTTAATGAACAGAATATTTCATCAGTACTTGGATCAGTTCATAGTGGTCTTTATTGATGATATATTAGTCTACTCAGCATCAGAAAGAGCATGCAGACATTTGCGGATTACTTTGCAGATATTGAGAGATCATCAGCTATTTGCTAAATTAGTAAATGTGAATTCTGGTTGAAAGAAATCTAGTTTCTGGGTCATGTGATATTAGGTGAAGGTATTGCAGTGGATCCAGCCAAAGTTGAAGCAGTAATGAAATGGGAAGAATTGAGGACTGTGTTTGAGATTAGAAGTTTTCTGGGTTTGGCAGGTTATTATAGAAGATTTATCTAAGATTTCTCAAAGATAACAGCACCAATGACAAGGTTAACAAGAAAATGTATTCCTTTTGTGTGGTCTTCGGAGTGCAGGCGCAGTTTTGCAGAGCTGAAGAAATGGTTGACATCAGCACCAGTTTTAGAGATTCCATCGGGTAGTGGTGGATTTGTTCTTTATACAGATGCATCCAAGAGAGGTTTGGGTGCAGTATTGATGCAGCATAGTAAAGTGATTGCTTATGCCTCCAGGCAATTGAAGAAGCATGAGGAGAATTACCCAACTCATGATCTAGAGCTAGCAGCGGTTGTCTTTGCATTGAAGATTTGGCGGCATTATTTGTATGGTGAAAGGTTTGAGATTTTCACTGATCATAAGAGTTTAAAATATATTTTCTCTCAAAAAGATTTGAATTTAAGGCAACGCAGGTGGATGGAATATCTAAAGGATTATGATTTTAATTTGGCATATCATCCAGGCAGAGCAAATGTAGTAGCAGATGCATTGAGCAGAAAAGTGGTTATGAATCAACTTATGATCAGAGAATGGAAACTTTATGAGAATGTGGCGGAAAATTCTTTATATGTGCCAAGCAGTCAGCGTAGAGCAGTATTAGCAACTAGTACAGTGGAACCTTCTCTTTACTGGCAGATGGTAGAGGCACAAAGAGCTGATGCTAATTTAGCAGATATTCTTAGAATGGATGAAGTAAATTTGGGGCGTGATAATGTGGCTAGATTGAAAGGAAGATTGTATGTCCCAGAAGATGCAGAAATTAGACAGAAAGTTCTGGAGGAAGCTCACAGATCAAGGTACACCATCCATCCAAGTAGCACTAAAATGTATCAAGATATGAAGAAGTATTTTTGGTGGCCGCATATGAAGAGAGAAATTGCAGAATTTATAACCAGATGTGCAGTATGTCAGCAAATTAAAGCAGAGCATCAGAAGCCAGGAGGATTGTTACAGCCATTACCCATTCCGCAGTGGAAGTGGGATGATATAGCAATGGATTTCATAGTTGGTTTGCCCAGTTCATCAGGTCATAATGCAATATGGGTTTTTGTGGATAGATTGACCAAGGTTTGCAGGTTATTACCAGTTAGCATGTCATGGTCAGTTGATAGATTAGCTAAGCTATATGTAGAAAGGATTGTACCTTTGCATGGAATACCAGTCACTATAGTTTCAGATCTAGATCCTCGATTTACCTCAGGTTTTTGGAGGAGTTTACAAAGAGTTGTTGGCACAGAATTAAGGTACAGTTCAGCTTATCATCCACAAACAGATGGGCAGACGGAAAGAACAATTCAGACTATTGAAGATATGTTGAGAGCTTGTTGTCTTGTGTGGGGAGGCATTTGGGAGCGTCATTTGGGTCTAGTTGAGTTTGCATATAATAACAGTTATCATTCAAGTATTGAAATGGCACCTTATGAAGCATTGTATGGTAGACCGTGCAGATCACCATTAAATTGGCATGAAGTAGGTGAAAGGCAAGTTTTGGGTCCGGAAATGATTCGTCAGTGTGCAGAAACAGTAAAATTCATTCAGGAAAAATTGAAAACAGCTCAGAGTCGCCAGAAGAGTTATGTAGATGTTAGACGCAGACCATTACAATTTGAAGTAGGTGATTATGTGTTTTTAAAGGTATCTCCTACTAAAGGTGTATTAAGATTCAGTAAGAAAGGCAAGTTGAGCCCGAGATATGTTGGACCGTTTCAAATCAAGGAAAGATTGGGTGAAATAGCCTATAGATTAGATTTGCCAGCAGATTTCACAGATGCGCATGATGTTTTTCATGTCTCAATGTTAAGGAAATATATCAAGGACCCATCTCAAGTTGTCAGCTATCAAAGAGATGATTTGAAGCCGAATATGGCAATGCCGGAATATCCAGTACAAATTTCAGGCCACAGAACTCAAAAGCTCAGGAATAAGGAAATTAAGTTAGTAAAAGTTAGATGGGAGAACAGACAAGGTGGTGAAGATACCTGGGAACTAGCAGAAGAATGAGAAAAGCGTATCCATATTTGTTTGAGTAAGTTATATTCTTTTTAGGTGATAGTATCATGCTAGTTAATTGAAATTTTGATAGTTGGTTTCCATTTTAAATTTCAATGACGAAATTTCTTTTTAGGTGATAGTAATGTAACGTTCCGACCGTTCGGATCGTCCTTGTGTGGTCGTGGAGGCCAGTGTATGGCCGATGACATGTGTGTGGCAGGGGATTTTCGCAGGTTTTGAGGTTTTGCCCAAAGCATTCTCTGTTTCTCGGTTCCTATCGCGACAGTGAGGAGTGTCGCGATGTGATCGCGACAGTGAGGAGTGTCGCGATATGATCGCGACAGTCCGTAGTGCCGCGTTCATGAAACCGCCATTTTAAGTGATCATGTGACGTCATCGGGATTAAGGCGACAGTCTTGAGTGTCGCGATTTGATCGCGGTCGTGTAGAGGGTCGCGTTCTTACCTACGTTGTGTTTTTAAGTAACCCTAGCAGAACAGAGCAGATGAAAGCTATGTTCGTTCAGGGGGTTTTTGCTGTGGAATTTTGGGTGATTCGACTTGTTAGAGCCCGATTCGACGAGTTCCTACTGCGAGGACATTACGAGGAGCGAAGGGAACCTCGTACGGGCTTTGTTCTTCGCGTTCTTCGCGAAGGTAGGGAGATTTCCTATCGTTCGATTCGTAGATTGCTCGTGTGGTAAGGATGATACGTTTATTGCTTTCTAAACAATAGATGGTATGTGTAGGATCACATTAAAGCATGAAAATGGACTGAAACTGTAAGTTTTAATGAGCTTGGGGTGATCCGGATGATGGATTCCGGAACAGGGTTTGCACCTGTTATCGCGGTCGCTCTGAGAGCCGCGATCTGGTCGCGACACCCCGAACCGTCGCGTTTTGAAGGCGGTCTATCGCGCCGTCGCGACAACAGCCGAATGTTGTCATCCGAGCATAAATGAAAGCTTATAACTATCTGTTCAATATGGTTTATGTTATATGGTGTTGGAAAGAGGTGCTTTGGCACTCTCTCGATGCACGGGGAGCGTGTGGCTTGTGAATTACGTGGTGTTACGTGGTTTGTGTGGAGGCTTCACGTGGTTTGTATATTGAGCGTACGGTTTTCGTGTATGTGGTGTGTAGTCAGACGCCTTCCGTGGATACCTCTTCAGTTGGGAGCCCCAGGTTTTGTGTGAGCCAGGCACGTTGTAACGGACCGGGGTATTTATGCCCATTAAGGCTCCATAACCAGATCCGCCTCCCGCGAACGCACCGAAGTGTCGCAAGGGATATCTCACACACGAGTCCAGTAAGAGTACAAAAAGACAAACTACAAGAATATAAGACACAAGAAAGTACATGTGCTCATATCTGTTCACAAATTTGTACAACTGTCCCATTACATTAATACATGTCCAATTAAAAAGAGTACAACTACCTGGGGCATACCCCGAGGGAGCATAAGCTCACACAACACTAACTACTAAACTACTGCTGGTGGTACAAGTCTGTCACAACGCCACTGCAAGCCAAACACACGGCAAGCCCTGAAAAGAACTGTAGGGGAGTGAGCCTCAACAAGTCACTGGCTCAGTAGGGCTACCCAAACAACACGGTAACCACAAACACCTCAACCCCAATGGGTCTCACTGGCAACAATAATAGCCAAACCATTTCATGCTCACATCATTACAATAAATAACAATTAACATGCTTATAATAATAAACATAACGTCCTCAGAAGAAAAGTAGGACTACAGGACTAACATAATATCATTAGTCAGCCCAACACCAAAGTGCCTAAACCACAGTCTCACTGGCACACTGCTACAACAACGGATTGCCTAAACTATAAGCCACACAGGCAAGTCACTGCCCAGGCTACAAGCTTCACAGGCGAACCTCAAACACTTGAGTAGTAGGACTGCTAACAAAGAGCTGGTCCTTTATACTCCAAACCACACTACAACAGAACTACTCAAAAGTAATGGAATGGCTAACACGAAGCCAATCCATAACACACTAAAGCTATAATTGGAATCATACCCAAGATGAGTAAAACTCAACAAGTGGAAGGTCTCACACGGCCTCCACAGAGCATAGCTTAACTAAACCACAATATGCCTAGGCCATAAGCCTCATCGCAAAAAATCCCATAAAGGTAACATAATTAATAATCACAAACTAATCCACAATAAATATAAACAAAGATCTACTTAAAACAGTTAGGATACAACAAGTGGCAGGTCAAACCACAAGACCTCCACAACACACAAGTACCGGAAAGGTTGGTACACAATGTACCACCACAAAACCACAAAGTAACCCTCGAAGGAAAATAGGTACCTACTACTCTGAGGTACCACAACACAAACACCCGAACAAGGGTATAAGTAGGTGATAAACACCACACTGAACCATAATTATATTATACCTTTAGTTAGACACAATATTACAGGTAAAACCTTAATCAACGAGTCACACAAACCACAACTGAGTCACAACTGTGCCAACACCAAGGCACACCTCGAACTGATCAAACCTCGACCACGAGTCACAAACTCACGAACTACGACAAGTAGCAAAGCACGAGTCAAGCTACAACTAGCGTAAGCAAAGCACGAGTCAGAAAGAACGACGCCACCACACGGGAACGGACTACTGGCTGATCAGGCCAATATCCAACCCGGACAACACAACACGAGAACTACCTCTCAGTCTTGCAGTCACGGACGAAAGGTCCAACTGCCGCTCCACTAGAAAGAAGTCAAACAACTGTGGAGACCAACCAACACCACACCTGCAGACACACAACTGCAGGCCCATGCCTGGCACCTCTAGAGTCTCTGGCCGGAGCACTCTAAAGTGAGGCACTGGAAAACAGGACTAGCTGGGGACCAGTGTCGACTACTGGTGTCCGTACCCCAACTACGAGCGCGCTACAAGCGACTACACACCCACAACACAAGCCGCTGCCCTACTGCCGTTTTTCCCTCAGCCGGACGTACAACTCAAGCACAAGAGTGAAGGTGTCCAGGAAGACGACACAGACCTCAACGGTACCACACTGTACCGGGACAAAACCCCGAGCACAACAAACACACGTGCCTGGCTCACAAAAAACCTGGGTACCCGACTAGAGAGGCATTCCAGAATAGGCGCCGGACCACCACACTCGGCTAGCACAAACCACGATATTTACATATATAGCCTTTACTTATAATTCACAATATACAAGTGTTAGGATTAGCTTAACATCGGTCACCATGTGACCCCAAAGCTATCCCACACCAACACATAACTGAATCACAAACTTGCCTATCATTGGTCACGAAACGACCTTCGTGGCAACACAGACCACTTAACACATAAATCAATATAACACTATTCGAAAGACACAACAAACCAAGGCTAGGTCCACATATGACCTTCACTGCCCAAACACCACAAAGTCATGGCTAGGCTCACACAAGAACCTCACTGCCCAGTTACTACGATAAATCACCAGAATTATATTACCACAAGTGTGTAGCACACACACACTCAAACCACGTAGACAATACAGTATATTACACCCTAGATGGTGTACCACACATCTTCCACGTAAACCACATGTCCAACACATGGACAACGCACTCCAAGAGTGCCACGGGTGCCAACGCACCACACATACCACGGAAAGCGATTACGTTCATCACATATCATTTATGTAAAACATGCCCATTACATGAGCAGTATGCTCCAAGAGCATAACAAGTGCATTGGCTCACACCGGTCATCGCCATGCACACACACAAACACACATTACTCATAACCAAAAGAGCTACGTAAACCATACTGCATGAGTACATGCACAGGTTGGCGGCCACATCGACTGCCGCTTAAAGGAAATAGACGGCAATCAATCCAGCCGTTTATATCTTGGCTGATGAACCTGGCGTCAATCGATGTTGACGCCAAGCTCTTCAACCCCAGACCCTACAGAAACCCTAATCCGAATCTACAGGTTTTCCAACCATTTAAACTACAGAAAAACATATAAAATGGTTCCTTTAACATACTAGAACCCGGAACAACCTATTACAACATGCTTTACACATTAAATTCATCAAACCACCCTTTAACCCGCATGGTACGACTTGATCCGAAAATACAATAAAAATGCTGGTTCAAGTGATTAGTTGTGTTTTAATGTTTCTAACAAGCTAACAGGGCTCGACACCTACCTCAGAAACGCAATTAAACTCCCGAAGAACCTCGAATCACGCCGAAACCCGAGAAACGTCCCACGAACACCACGCTCCAATCCGTTATTCCCCGCCCGATCTGCCGCTACCACGCGCACCACGGCCTTCCCACGAGCTCCCGCCAATCGTCAGAACTCGCGAAGAAGCTCAAGGGTGAAGGTGGGGGAAGAGGAAGGGAGAAGGAGGAGAAAGAACAGAGCTCGGGTCTGCCATAAAAACACAGGCATGCCAGGTTAACGTCAACCCTTTGGCCGTTTAACCAGACCGCCACAACTAGACGTCCACAAAGCTTGACGCCAAGTTCAACAGTCGACGTCCTCATCGATGGACGTTAACACCATGTTAACGGCACACCACTGCCGCCAACACACAGTCGACGTCACCCACCTGGACGCCAACACACTGTGTCCAGCAAGCTGAACACCAACACGGACTCAAACCAAACCCGGTAAGGATCTAGTAAGAAACACACAACACTAAAGGGCCTCACATTGGCCACCAAACTCGCCAAACCTGGATCCACGGGGATCCGAAAAACGCGCGACGTTACACACGTGAGTGCTCGGGGCTTGTCCCGGTACTAGATACCGACGAGGTCTTGTCGTCTTCCTGGACACCCTCACTCTTGTGTTGAGTAGTACGTCCAGCTGAGGGAAAGACGGCAGTGGGACAGCAACTAGAAAGTTGGTTGTGTTGTCGCTTGTAGCGCGCTCGTAGTTGGGGGAGACGGACACCAGTAGACGTACTGGACCCCAGCTAGTCTTGTTTTCCAGTGCCTCACTTTAGGGAGCTCGGGCCAGAGTCCTTAAAGGTGTCAGGCATGGGCCTGCGTGGTGTGTGGCCTGTAGGTTGTGGTGGTTTAGTTGGACTCCACAGTTCTTGTACTTGTTTAGTGGAGCGGCAGCTGGACCTTTCGTCCGTGGCTGCGAGACTGAGAGGTGGTCCTATGTGGTTTGTCCGAGTCAGTAACTGGTGTCGCAAACCAGTTGATGTGGCTCGAGTGTGGCGTTTTTTCTACAGTAGCTCATACACCTGTATGGCTTTTCCGTTTATTTATTTAATTCCGTTAATTTCTGTTAAGCGGCAAATGGTAAGTGGTACTTACAGTCTTATATCCTGTTAGACATAATATGAATTGTTAGCTTAGTATTTCCTGCTTTTCTATCTGTGTTGGTTTGCTCGGTTTCTAGGGAGTTTCCCTACTGAGCCAATGACACGTGAGGCTCACCCTACCTCCTACCAGGTGAGGGAGTTCAGAAGATTCGCGTCCATCGTCCAGTGAAGGGTCTGCACCACCAGCAGTGTAATTTGACTTTTCTGTTGTGCACCTCGGGGTATGCCCCAGGTTCTGTTGTAGTTTGGCTACAGTTGTGCTATGGCTATGTATATTTTATGTAAATATTTGTGGGATTGACAAATCTTATAAATGTTTGAGTTGGTTCCTCTATAATTCTACGGACTCGTGGTTTGATATCCCTTGCGAGGCTCCGGCCCGTTCGCGGGAGGCGGACTCGAATCTCGCTTGCTATCAGGTTAGCGGGTCTGGTTGGCGAGGACCGTCACAGTTACGTTCCGATATTAAATGGTATACTTATGTGTTGTACTAAGCATGTTAATATATTAAGATAGGTATTTAATGGTTAATGTGTATAAGTGTAATGTGTGGTCTTGGTGGTCATGTGATGACATGTGGTTAATGAACGATTGTGTGTAGGATTGCCTGAGGGTCACAGGGTGACCAATGATAAGCCATTCCTTACACTCGTGTATCGTGGGTTGTACATGAAGGTCATACAAGTGCGTATATTGTGGTTTGTGTATGTGTCGGCGTTGGTTGGCTTGGAGGTCACATGGTGACCGTTGACAAGCTAAGCATGACACTTCTATACTGTGGTTTATAACAAAGAATCGTATATTGTGGTTTGTGTGCTTACCGAGTCTGGTGGTCCGGCGCCTATTCCGGAATACATCTCTAGTCAGTTACCCTAGCACCGGGTGCTTAGGGCTTGTCCCGATACGGGAGTACCATCAAGGTTTGTGTCGTCTTCCTGGACACCCTCCTCTTGTGTTTGAGTAGTACGTCCGGCTGAGGGGAAAGACGACAGGGGGACAACGACTTGTGTTTGTGGGTGTGCAGCTGTTTGTAGCGCGCTCGTGGTTGAGGGACGGACACCAGTAGATGTACTGGTCCTCAGCTAGTCCTATTCCAGTGCCTCACTTTAGGATTCTCGGCCGAAGTCCCTAAAGGTGTCAGGCTTGGGCCTGCGGGGGTGTGACCTGCAAGTTGTGGTGGTTAGTTGGTCTCCACTGTTCTTGGCTTGTTGTTGTGGAGCAGCAGTTGGACCTTTCGTCCGTGACTGCGAGACTAAGAGGTAGTTCTTGTGCTTTGTTGTCCGGGTTGGATACTGGTGTCATGAACAGTAGTCATCGTTCCCGTGTGGTGGCGTCGTCTCTGTACCGACTCGTGTGTTTGACCACTGGTTGTCGTTTGTGTGTGATTTGTTGGTTAAGGTTATAATCGTGAAACCGTTAACCATTGTGGTGTGCCCTAGAGGTGACACGGTTCTGTGGTTCAGTGTTGTACCTCGTGGTAGTAGGTACATGTACCTCTCGTGGGTAGAGTTGTGTTATGGTGGTATGTGAGTCCCGACCTCAGCTGGTGTTGAGGTGAGAGCGTGCGTACTGTGGAGGTCTTGTGGTGTGACTCTCCATGTGTTGTGTGTTATTTATATTCTTACCATGTATTTCTAGTTATGGCTTGGTATGTGGGTGTTGGCTGGTCGTTGCCAAACCTGATGCTTTGTGCGGCTGGTTTGCCTGTGAGACTGTAGCCTAGGCAGTGGTCTACCGGTGAAGCTTCTGGTCGAGGTGGTTTGGTTGTAGGGCAGATTAGCAGTGTTAAGCTAGTCTTGTGTTTCCCTTTACTTTCCGAGGACCGAGTTTAGCCGGTGAGTTTATAGTTTGTTGTTGATTAACATGCGTATGTGTGCATGTTATGTTTCGGCTACCGGTGTTGCCAGTGAGACCCTCTGGGGTTGAGGTCTCTTGTGTAGTTGTGTTTTCGTTGTGGGAGGTCCCTGCTGAGCCAATGACTTGTTGAGGCTCACTCCCTTACAGTTTGTTTCAGGTGTTGTCCGACTTTGGCGTGGTTTACGCAGGAGTAGTGCAGACTGTAGACTTGTACCACCACCAGTAGAGTAGTTGAGTCGTTTGAGCTTGTGCTCCTCGGGGTATGCCACAGGTAGTTGTACTCTTTTAATTGGACATGTAATATTGTAATTATGGACTATTGTACATTGTGGCTTACAGTTATATGTTGCCCAGTTGACGAGCCCACAGGGGGGGGGGGGGTGAATGGGTCTTTAAAAAATTATTCGATTAGTACCTGTACTTAAAACATTCACACAAAGACGTTCTTCGATGAAGGTTAGTGAAAGTTAGAATAAACAGCAAACACACATACACAGGAAATCAATCACACAACACACAGAGATTATCCTGGTTCGGACCTCCTTTCCTTAGGAGTCCTACGTCCAGTCCCTGAGCAAAAACTCAGGATTCTACTAACTAAGGTACAGTCCCCTTATAGACACTACAACACCCAGCTCAGCTGGTCTTCCTTCACACGAAGGGAACTACAACACCCTGGATACCCCACCAGGTCTTCCTTCACCACAGAAGGGAATAACACAGAAAAGATGAGGAATGAAATCAAGCCCCTAGATCAAGCTTTAACAAGCAACGATCTGAAGCAAAATAGCCATGAGAGAAGGAGATCTACACAACGGTCTCTCTCAGAACTACACAGGCTCTCTCTCAAGATTTCTATTGCAGCATAGAGAGCTAAAGAGCTTGAGATAGATCAGGAATGAGACACTTGGCTCTTGGATTCTCACACAAGACTTGAATTGCTAAGACTTGCTTGTAGTATTCGTTGGTCACCCTTCTCATTCCTTCTGGAGCTACTATCTTGTATTTATATCTCCAATATGAAAAGTATTCGTTGAAGTATTTGTTGTATCTAGCTTTGGTAGTCGTTAGACTGCTTGATACTTAGAAGCTTCCAGTCAGCAGTCTTTTATCCATTTGTGCACGCAAAGAGATAGGATTTTCTGGCATCTATATGGTCCAACGTTGTATGACAGAAAGTCTTTAGGGACCTGCATACATTAAATGCTAGAACAGTAGACAGCTAGACTGTCTCTTGTTGTCAAAAAACCTTGATGTGAATATTCATCAAAATAGTAATGTCAAATAGTCTGTTCTAAAAGATGTTAACAGAGTATGCACGATAATGAAAAGATATCATCAGCATGCATGCAGAGATACGTTCTGTCTTCATTAAATGCACAACAGTCATGGAGGTTCGTGCGAAGACTTTGACTATTCGACGCTATCAAGGATAAGTCATATATTCAGTCGAAATCGATGCAAATGTGACTTATGAAATCGTTGAGTATAGGTAAGCAAATCATTATAACTCAATATCAAATCGTTATGCAAAACAAATCGTTATGATAAACTTAACAAATCGTTACGCAAAGTAAATCGTTATGAGCTCTATAGAAATCGTTGCGCGAAGCAAATCGTTATGAGTTCTAAAGAAATCGTTGCGCGAAGCAAATCGTTATGAGCTCTACAGAAATCGTTGCGCGAAGCAAATCGTTATGAGCTCTAAAAAAATCGTTGCGTGAAGCAAATCGTTATGATGAGCAAATCGTTACAATGACTTAAGGAGTCGTTGCGATAAGCAAATCGTTATAAGCTCTACAGAGATCGTTGCGCGAAGCAAATCGTTATGATGAAATCATTACAGTTCTACTGAAATCGTTGTAGCATAAGAAAAGTCGATGTGGACTTAGAGAAATTTCATGCTGAACTTAATATTACTTCAGAAAGGTAATACTTACCAAATTTGCTTGATTTGCCTTTAGTATTTCCTGTGCTCAAGACTTATGGAATATGTGTTAGTAATCTTTGACATGGTTTTGTTAATCACCAAAATAAATATATATAATTAAAATTATATGAGGACAGACTGATCATCATTATATACACTTGTACTTTCCTGTGTTATATATTGTACTTGTGGTCTTTTATATTCATACTAGACACGTGTTTGAGATATCCCTTGTGAAACTTCGGTCTGTTCACGGGAGACGGATCTGGATATGGACCCTTATTGGGTATAAATATCCAGGGCCGTTACAGTGTCTCTTAACGAGGTCGCTACAACACTCTAAATTTCCTAAGGAGGTCGCTTCGGCACTCCGAGCTTAACGAGGTCGCTACGACACTCTAAATTTTTTAAGGAGGTCGCTTCGGCACTCCGAGCTTAATGAGGTCGCTACGGCACTCTAAATTTTCTAAGGAGGTCGCTTCGACACTCCGAGCTTAACGAGGTCGCTACGACACTCTAAATTTCCTAAGGAGGTCACTTCAGCACTCCGAGCTTAACGAGGTCGCTACGGCACTCTAAATTTCCTAAGGAGGTCGCTTCGGCACTCCAAGCTTAATGAGGTCACTAAGGCACTCTAAATTTCTTAAGGAGGTCGCTTAGGCACTCCGGACTTAATGAAGTCGCTACGACACTCTAAATTTCCTAAGGAGGTCGTTTCGACATTCTGAGCTTAACAAAGCCGTCTCGGCACACTGAGCTCACTCGCGGCGGTAACATGTTCACGAGCACACAAATACAAAAAGTGATTATATTACTTAAACGCGGCCCGGGGGCCGAATGGAGTCCTTACAAAAAACACACTGATTGAAGCTCGGTGGCAGCTTGGAGAGAGAGGGGCTACTCGGGGTCGGCCGAAGGAGCTAGAGTAGAGGTCTCGGGGTAGGACTGTGCGGCCACAGTTGGTCCGGCCTCTTCATCAGCCTCGTCGTCATCCTCGCTAGGGGGCTGCAGACTAGTCAGGTCCAGCTCGGGGAAGGCCTTGGCGATCGCCTCCAGACAGTGTTTGTACCCGTCTCGGAACAGGCCGGTTATCTGGTCGAGGTGCACCTCGAATTCCTTGTACTCGACCACGGCCTTCTAGCGTTCGGCAGCTACGAGCTGGGCCACTCCGGCCTTCGTCTGCTCGTGAGCTTTGACCTCGGCCTCCTGAGCCGCCTTCTCATCCCCCCAAGCAGCCTTCTCCGTGGCCAGCAAAGCTTTGAGCTCGTCCACCGTCTGGGCGAGCGCAGCAGCCCGATCGCGTGACTTGCCTGCTCGGGCAGCTTCAACGATGATCTGATCCTTCAGCTCAGCGCCCTTCTTCTCAAGGTCAGTGACTTTCTCTTCCAGGGAGCGCGCACGACCTTCGGCCGACGTATGGATTTGCTCTGTCCGCTGAAGGAGAGCCACGAGCAAGCCCAAGTGGTGTTGCAACCCTTGGAACAGCTCGTCGACGACCTTAGGGGTCTTCATTGCCGCGACTTGGGAGATGGCGCTGGTCGGTGCGGACCTCTTACCCCGCTCCAGGGGGCTCGGCCCTGTCGGTGGGACCACGGGAGTGACCGAGCGGCGGGATGATGAGGCAGCGCTCGACATGCCACCCTCAGTCAGTCGCGGCTCGGGTGGCCGAGCTCGCTTGGCCGGCCTCTCCACGACCTCCTGGATTAGATTGCTGGCACTGGCGTGACCGTAGGCGGGGGCGGAGCGGCGGTCGCAGTAGAGGGGGTAGGGGCGTCCACAATCTAGACTTCTACCTCCTCAATGGGCCTCTTCTCCAGGGCTACCCTCTTCTTCCGGCTGCGGCCCCCAGCAGCGAAACGCTGAGTGGCGAGGGCCCGTTAGTTAGCTTCCTCGGCCATTTCTACCAAAGAAAAAGAAATCAACGTCAGGCCGATCAACAACAATGAGGAATGAGAACGCAGAAGAAAATTCCTAAAGACGTCAGACCTCTATCGGCTCGCCGAATCAGCTCGAACAGATTGGCAGAAGGTTCATGCAGGTCGGGCTTCGATACCGCCTGCAACAAGTCAAAGTTTGAGAGCTCGGTATCGCTCATGTCGGCAGGGGGCCGAAAAGCCTCGTCCTGAGGGTTGATGGCCGACCAGGTAGTAGGAAAGTCCCACTCCTCCGAGTTGTGGATAAAACAAAAACTCCTCTTCCAATGATGGATAGAGGAAGGGAAGCGACCAAGGAAGTGGCGGCCTGTCCGAGCTGATATATACAGCCAATCTTCCGAAACTTTGAGAGAGAAGCAGAAGAAGAAGAGGCGGATGCTCGGCCGAACCTTGGCCATAGCGCATGCCGCCAGGAAACCAACAGCCGACCTCCAGGAATTGGGGGCCAACTGAGAGGGGGCGACCCCCAGGAATAGAAGGAGATGAAGAAGAAAAGGGTGAAGGGGGTATCGAAAGCCGGCTCGGACCGACTCCGAGTATAGGCAAAACCCATTCTCCATCGTGTAGTGAGCTTGGAGGTTACCTGAGGCGTATACGGTAAAGTCGGGGGGAAAAGCTAAGACTGGGTGCTCGACGATCCATTCGAGGGTCGTCTGGTCGATCTCGGTGGCAACGTCGGCCACAGAGTCGGCCGCTTTGCGCACACCAGAAGAGGGAGCCGAGGTGGCCTTGGACACGTACGTCCTAAGGGACACCATGGGGACAAATTCGTCTGCCCCATCTACCGGCTGGGCATCAGAAGGACCCGCCGAGGTAGGAGCAGAGCGAGAAGGAGAAGGGGCAGGAGCAGAGCGAGTAGAATGAGGTTGAGTAAAGACACATTCGGAAGGAGAGTGCCCCGCAGAAGATGTTGAAGGTGCTGAAGAGGACGTGGATGCAGAGGGCGAGCCCATGGCTTACCTCTGAGGAGGGAAAATCGAAGCGAGGACGAATGAACGGAAGCTCGGCAGGAGCACTTGATCAGTCCACCACAACTCGGAAGGTTGGCTGCTTCAGACGCTGGGGATCACGCGCGTAAGGGCCTCTTTTCGAGGCCAATGATGCTATTTATAAGGTCCCATGATTGCTTCAATCCAACGGAGGCGCGGATCGTCGCCATGTTGGAGCATCGCGATCGACCCACGTGTCGCCACCCCTTTCGCCGGCGAGCTCCGAACGCGGATTGCAATCGAAGGAGGATTGGGAGTCGAGGCGTCAATGGGAATGTCTGTCGCATCACCTGCTGCCATGATTGCGGCCAGAAGTCGAGGTGGCACGCCGTTTCGGCGGGTGTCAGAAACGCTAGGGGTCACGTCGTTCTAGTGGCCGTTGCGTCCTTTCGCGATCCTGGCAGTGCATGGACACATCTGCATAACTCACGACAAGTGAACGACGACGACTAGATGCCAAATCCTAACATCTTCTCCTCGGCCCACCACGACGCCCCGAGCAGAAGATGGGGGGCCAATGATACAGGTCGATCCTCGAGAGATCGGAGGAAGAGCACGCCACCTGGCTAGCATTCTCCGAGGTGACGAACTGGCCGAACCGGACGACCTTTCCCGAGTAGGGAACGATAGGTCAGTTGTGCAGGTCGGTCCTCGGAAGCTCGGGCAAAAAGCAGTGATCTACGAGCTGTCCCCAAACAGTCTTTCAAGGTGGAGTGTGTGGAGCCGAGGTCTTAGGGGAGCCGAGTCCCACCACAGTCCTCAGTGGAAATGCGCCAGTCTGGGCTTGCCTAACATTGACTCGCACGTCCATAATGGAAAGGCTCGTTGGCGGGAAGGCCCGGAGATCGCAGGCCACGTCCACTAACTGTCCTGGCACGTTCATAAAGGGTAGGTCCAGTAACAGCAGGGCATAATGGGCAGGTCCAGTAACGGCATGGCCCAAAGTATCCGGGGCCTATCTGCCGCACCTGTCATCCATTACTTCGGTCTACTGGAATCAGGGGCAAGATCGTGGGCACGTCATCAAGCCACTTCCCGTAGATTCAACCTACGGAACCCCTATAAAAGGGAGAGGCATCCCTTGTGAAAAAGGTAAACAACTTCTAGCTCACAAATTCTCTTGCTCCGACCTCCCGAACTGACTTGATCGTCGGAGTCCTTCCCTACCGAGGTCACTCGGTGGTCTTGCAGGTAGAAGCTCGGCAACACACGCGAGGTGCGCCATCGTCCCTTGGGAGCTGCTCGGCCTGAGCCGACCCCGTTACTCAAGCAGTAACAGAGTCGATGGATCAATTTATGTACTGAGGGTCGTCAGCACATCACTTATATATGTACTTTATCTAAATTATTTTTCTCTTGTTACTGTAAATATGAAGTGCAAATTTACTTCTTCTGAGAAGACGTTAGTAGGATCTTGAGGTTTCTGTCTCTCATCCTCTTTTGGTGGTGTTCGATTTCTATAGATGTTATACTGTGGTTGTTCTTTTTTAGTTGAAAGGGTGTTTTTATGTTGTTAGTATCTTTTTAGCCCCTCGGTTTGGTGATAGTAGGGCTGCAAACGGGTCGGGTTCGGAATCGGAAACACAGATTCTGATTCCGATAATCGAAATATGGTTCCGATTCCGATTTCGATAAAATTGGAATGGTTAATTCCGATTCTGTTTCGATTCCGATAACATTACCGGAACCGAAATTCTGATAAGCTAAGGTGTTTACCATAGTTTTACCTTTTGAGTTTATGATAATTTATCGGAATAACCGATACCGATTCCGATTATTTTTCAATTCTGATTCCGATTCTGATAGCTTATCGGAATATCTGATACCGATTCCGATAAGCTATCGGTATATTTTTCGATTCCGAAACTGATAATTTTTATCGGAATCGAGTCAGAATATCGAAATATCGGGTTCCGTTTACACCCCTAGGTGATAGTTGGGTGGGGGGGGCACCTGTGTTGGTGTTTTGCATGGAGGAAAGATGGAGAGAGTTATTAAAAAAAAAATTGAAGAGGGAAAGTTAGTTCTTTTGCCCTTTAACTTAACTATGTTTGAATTAAATAATGAAATTAAATCATATATTTATATGTGATAAAATATAAAGATATAGAATATAATATAAAAATTTCAGAGATATAACTTTGAATACGGAGTATGTATATTTTTCTTTTATATATATATATATATATATATATATATATATATATGAAAGAACACTTTTTATACATAGTTTTTTTTTTTACAAATATTGAGAGTTAATTTATATTTTTTTTAACTAAAGATGATCACGGTAAGTGTCCTTACTTTCATTATAGCTAGTGTCTCCTAAGATATTTTTATATATAAGAAGACTATAAATATAAATATAAATATATATGTGAAATAACATTTTTTATAAAGAGTTTATATATATATATGAACTGTATCGCGTAGATCAATCATGTCGTATTTTTTTTTAGCACGATATGATACAGTTCGTATCGTATCGATTAGTCGACTAAAAATGTCAAATCGATTGACCAATTTTCGTCTCTCTTTGAAAACTAAATAGATCATGAGATCTGAACATTATCCTGACAGTAATCAATTAATTTTAGACTCTGATCTGTTAGACGTCTGGAGATACTCACTAGAAAAATCAATGAATCAATAAGAAGAAATTAATTGACGATTTTATCGTACCATGCCGACTGTGTTAAGACTCTCAAATATCTACATACAATATGATATGACTGTGTCATTGTAATACTTGCTTCTGCCGCATTTATTTGGTGAGATCTCTAAAGATATCTTTATTAAGTAAAAAACAATGTTACACGTTCGGACGCAGAATTTGCCCGAGCGTCTGAGCTGACGCTGCCGCACTAGGCATGCCATTTGCCCGGGTAATAAACATTCCCTTACGTAAAAAAATATCTGTGCAAATATAATATGAGACTAGTTTAGTTTTTACGTAATTAAATTTAAAGACCTTTTTTTATTTTTTAATTGTCTAGAGAGGCTTTGACTGCCACCTGCCCGCACCATACTCACCAGATCGCGAGGACGTGGGACTGCAGTTAGAAGAGTAGTTGAGTACTTCTTGGGGGGGGGGGGGGGGGGTTTGCAACAAACTCTAAATCCCATTGGGGGTGGGCATAATAATGACATCACCCCACTCAATCGGTGGTGGTTTGCGATAAGTATTTCTCAGAGTAGTTATTAGCTTGGACGTTGTATCTTCGGCGGGCATTTTAAAAAACTTTTAGCGAGCAGTTACCCTTTCCAGTACATTTCAAATAAGAATATTTTTAAATCTCCATCTTTTATGGAAAAATAAATAATATATGCCAAAAGTGTAATAAAACGTAACTGTGTCAAGGAAAGAAAGCTCTTAATATGACCCGATCTGATTCTCTTTAAAAAAAATTAAATATATTAACTAGATCAAAATATTAAAGTATTTTCTGTTTTCTTCCTAGGAGGAGTTGTTGCCGATTATTTCTCCTTAAGAAAATTAATAATAATAAAAGTCATTTGCCTGCGAAAGGGCAATTTCGTCAAATCACACTATCCTTTAAGGTCGGTGTCTTGGGTGCTTACATCTGTCGGTATCCGCTTTTCCGGCACCGCCTCTTTCGCCCTCTTCCTGCCTCCTCCTCCTGCTCTGCCCTCTCGTCGCCGCCCATTCCATGGCCAACAAGGTGAGGGGCGCCAAAATTCTCCGTAAGCGGAGGGGCGGCGGAGGCTGGAGAAGGGGAAGGGGAGCCCGGGCTCGACAGGGGGACGGCTCCGACGGCACTTCCGACGAGGACTACGTTGCCGCCGAGGAGGATGACGGCAGCTCCGATTGCTCCTACTCCTCCGACGCCTCCCGGGAAAGCGCCGTCCAGGATGCCGAGAGCACCGGCTGCAGCGAGGACGAGGAAGACGAGGAGGACGAAGAGTATGGTGCTTCGGAATGCGAAGAATGGGGGGCTGCGCGAGGCAGGCGACCGCGGAAGAGGCCGGCGCCGGCCGGGTCAAGGAGGAAGCGGAAGGCTACGTCCTCGAGTCGGAAGAAATCGATGGTTCATCGGATTGTGGACGAGGCGGAGGCTCCTCGGATGAGGAATCGCCGAGGGGGATCGCTGCGGAGATCGAGAATCTCTGATGAAAGCGAAGAAGGCGAGTACGATGACGACGAAGACGAAGAATTCGCGCCGGACGAGTACGATGATGATGGTGATGAGGAATATTTGGTGTCGTCTCCTGTTCGGAGGACCGGCGGCAGAAAGGATGGCTCTGTGAAGCGGAAGAGGAGAAAGAGCAGCACACGTGGGGACTCAAAGGGGAAGGACAAGAAGAAGAAAGCGCCGGTGAGAAAGAGGCAGTGGAGGATCAATCAGAGTTCGGACGATGAGGATTTTGTTGTGGATGATGCGATCTTGGTGGAGGGCGTGAACAAGAACACTAAGAAATCTTCAAGCCGGAGGAAGAGGAGGGCAAAGAGGTTGGAGACGGCTTCGATCTCGGATGATGACGATTTTGTTGTCGATGACGAGGTTTCAGTGGAACGCACAAAGGGGAAGAAGAGGAAGAAGAAAGTTGCCTCCAATGGGAAGAAGAAAAGGCCACGGGCGAGACGTTCGGATACTTCGGACTCCGATTTCGATTGCACGATCTTTGAGGAGGAACTGAGAGATCTGCAGGTCGGAGCGCCTCTGAGCCGCCGGCGGCAGAAACCTGTGCCATCTGCTGCTCCAAACGAGAAGAAAAGGAGAGGGAAGGAGGTAGATGACGCGGGGAAGCAAATTTGTGGGATCTGCTTGTCAGAGGAGCAGAAAGGGGCTATCCAGGGGCTGTTGGATTGCTGCTCGCACTATTTTTGCTTTGCATGCATCATGGAGTGGTCGAAGGTGGAGTCCAGATGCCCCTTGTGCAAGAAGAGGTTCAAGACTATTAGCCAGTTGGCAAGGTCCGGCTCAGGACTGGGTCTGAGGGCTGTCGTCAAAAGAATTCCAAAGCGTGATCAGGTATACAGTTTCTTACCGTTCCTCTGGAACTTTCTTACTTGTTAACTTCGACTTTGTTTGATATGCTGATGTTAGAAGTAAGAGGAACTTGGCAAGCGTTCATATACCCACTTGGTAATTTATAACCATGATGTTCCAAATTAACATTGCATCCCCGCTTGCTTCCTTCAAAGTTCAGAATGTGATTTTTTTTTTTTTTTTTTGAAATGTGGATGGTACCACAAAGTATGTATATGAGAAGTTCAGAATGTGATAATTCATACATTGTATGCATAATACTCAATTGTTCTTTCTTATGTATATTCGTAGAGCTTTTGTAGAGTTGTAACTATGGAATTCCAATCGAACAGAATATATTCCATTCCTACCGTTGGTGCACTGTGTGAAAGAAAGTAATAGATGAGACTTGTGACGATATTATTCTCAAAGGTAGTGTTTATCTCGCGATATCTTTTGCAACCAGTACAAACGATGAGCAGAGGTGTAGGTGTTTCTTAAAGCAGTCATATATCCACCTAGGCGTGGTCGCTTCTTACCTGTTCTATCTCCACTTTATACTTCATTACTTTCTAATAATGTGCATCTAATTGGTTTTTCTTTGCATTGGCATCCATCATATGCTGTATCTGTTTTTATCTCCATAGAGGTAAAAAGTTGGCCAGTCCATGCCAGGAAATAAGGAAGTGTGTAAACTAATAAAACTGATGAACTTGACAAGTACATACTGCAACCAGGAAGGAGCGGCATAAACTGTTCAGGGGCTTATGCTCTCCTTTCCTAGGGTTTAGTGAGCAGGGTAAGAGCTGGCTACACTTCTCGGATTTGTGTGTTCCTTCTTAATATGGACTCGATTAAGATAATTGCATGTTCCTGGAAAATGATGCAGCCAGCAAGCCAGACTTGGATGAATGATAATTGATGTTTATGGGTGACCAAAGTGCAGAATGGACAACTGCACCATCTTTGTGGTGAGCCTGGTGAATGATTTTTCACTTGTCCGACGTTTGTATAAAAGAATTTAGTAGCATTCCTGAAGGGCCATGTAGCTGTGCCAGACTTGTAAATTGAGCTTCTAAACATGAAATTGGCATGTGTGAATGCAATAAAAGAGGACCATTAATTCTGAGGGGATGTTCTATGACATATTGTCACATGAAATCCCTTTGGTTTGATAGCTTTTTTCTGTGTCAATGATGTCATAGAATGTCATTGTATCATCACCGCCCTTTTTTCTTTTGTAAACTTAGATATTCTGGAAGGATTCAAAGCTTCATTTCTGCTGTGTTACTTGATAAAGTGTATCTCGTCAGGTAGCTGACCAGTGTGGCCCTCGTTTTTGATAGTTGGATTCCTGGCAACATGTCGTCATAGGTTACACACTTACCCCGCTGCTTCCTCGACACGACAGATATCCATTTGGAACTCTTTACTTAGATCACTTTTTCAAAAAAAGAAAAAAAATACCCTTAGATCATGAAGGCACACGAATTTAGTTGCAACTAAAAACAGAATTTGCTGAAGCAATAGAAGTAGTGCAGTGAATGTTTTATTGCTGAAAATACTATTTGGACAAGAAATATGTTTCTGGAGCTGACATTTAAGTTAAAGAGAAAAGGGAATTGCTTATGAAATGACGAAGAGGGAATTTTAATCATTCCCGTGATCTCATGCTATTCAATTTCTGAAACAGATATTATCCTGAATTCCATTTAATTGTCTTTTTATTTGTCATGTTGAGCTTGATATTGCAATTCCATATCGTTGTGTGACAAATATCTACTCTTCGCCTTGCCTTTCTCTGAAGTTCATTTCCTCCTCAGGTTTATCAACCTTCTGAAGAAGAAATTAGGAACTATCTGGACCCTTATGCAGATGTGGTGTGCATGGAATGCCAACGAGGAGGGGATGGTCACTTAATGTTACTTTGTGATATATGTGATTCACCTGCGCATACATATTGTGTTGGTCTCGGGATGGAAGTTCCAGAAGGCAACTGGTACTGTGATGGGTGCTGGTCCATGGCTCCTGGGTCATCAAATCGTTGTGTTCATGAATCTGTGATTGAACATGGAATAAGGAACAGTGATTTGTTGCACAGCTCTGGTGAAACTGTTTCAGCGGACACCACATATTATAGGGCCCGTGAGATTTCTCAAGATTCAGCAACTCTGCGCAGTCCATATCAGTCTCTTTCAGGAGTTGGCGTAGGTGATTCTGGCGGGTATCATTCTCCTCTGAGAGATCATGCTACTCGATTGCCATTATCTGGCTTTGGGGCATCAACATTATCAGGAAGACGCTCAATACGTCGTCGCATACAAATTATGCTCTCCAACAATGGTAGATTGACACCTGAAGGAGTTGTGGGGAACCAACATTCCCGGGTAGAGAGTGATATTTGCCGTTCAGAAGTTGATCAGCCAGGGGAAACGCTTCATCTTCCCGAAGAGAGCCCAAAAGGTGGAATAAATGGAACCAGCAACAGACTGTTCTCGACACCTAGAGCTCACATGCGCCCTTGCACGCATAATGAAGATACTGGTTTCAGCACAGTAGAAGACTCGAAAGCACGGGTACAGTCGATGGTGAAAAAACATTTAAGTCGCCTGACAAGAAATAATGTTTTAGGTATGTGTAATTAACCTGGTTCTTTCCTTTTGTCTACCTCTGAGTTGACTCCTCTTGCGTAATTTGTATCAGTACGAACATTTATGTGGCTGGCGGTGCATCTTTTTTTGTGTATATTGGTGACCTTACACATGTCTTTCTCGGGACCCATGAAAGATCAAAGAACAAATCCCAGCAAACAGACCAATAAGCTTTTCTCATCTTTTATTGCAAAAAGTTTGATTTTTTTTCCACATCCAAGTTTGATTATTTATTATATTTCTGCAATTTGAGCTCTCGACGGGAGTGGATGGAGATTGCCGTACATTCACTTGGCAAGTTTGTTGGTTCTTAGTGGAACCAGTCTTTAGATATACAGCAATTGTGTTACATGTGAGCTCTACCGTCACGAACTTATGTTGTGGCCTTCTATCTCTCCCCGTCTTCCCAGTGTACACATTATTGTGATTGAATACCTGCCTGTGAATTTTAAGTTGTGCTCCCATCTTTAGCTAGCTCATGAACTCCAATGGATCATGACCATGATTATGTTGTTATTTTGCGATGCGATCTGATGTTAGTAACCCAAGATACATTGTTAAGAACTACACTGCAATCTCTCACCATATTTCATACTCCTGAGACAGTTGCCCCTTTTTTCTTGAAAGCCCCACTCATGAGAAATACTTGAAAACTATTTGGTGCACACCCACTAGAGTTGTGCCACATGAGAAGGGGGTCTTTTAGCATCTCCCCCACCCCAATTTTTAGAAGCCCTCTTCCCACATGACATAATTTTAGTGGGGGTGTCACATTTAGTGCACGTGTATTAGATGCTCCTATTGGCCAGCGCATGGCGGGCGCACAATGTAGTAAGTATTTCTCTACACCTACACGTCTTCATCACAGGGTTTATCTGAGAACAATTTGTTGCTCTTGCGGTAGTGTCCGTCTTGTATCCATCCCAAACACAAGGTGAAGGGGGGGGGGGGGGGGGGGGGGGGGGGGGGGGGAAGCATTTATCGAACTATGGGGCCCACTTATCTTGTATCTAGGGCAGGTACAAGATGGCCAGGTGGGCACTGCTGCAAGTACAAGTAATTTTTCCATTCTCTTTTTTTTCTCCCCGCCCAACTATCTTGTGATATGTTCTTCATTGTATCAATTCACCGCTTTCTCTGATGACCAAGATCAGGTAGACTGAGCATTTGTTTGAACTGCGGGGCCCACCTGTCTTGTATCTAGGGCAGGTACAAGGTGGCCAGGTGGGCACTGCTGCAAGTACAAGTAGTTTTTCCATTCCTCTTTTTTTTCCTCCCCGCCCAACTATCGTGTGATATGTTTTTCATTGTATCAATTCACTGCTTTCTCTGATGACCAAGATCAGGTAGACTGACTGCTATCATTGGTCTCTTGTGTTTAAAGAGCGCAGGGATTTCAAGGACGTCGCGAGGCGTGCCACCCATACCATTTTAGCAGCGTGTGGTGTTCAGCATCGCAGGGACATGGTTGGTACGCCGGTGGAGCCACCGCCGAATTGTACACACGAAGCCGATGGCGAGCTCTCGGGGCTTCTTAAAGATTGTTGTTCGGTATGTTTCGCCTCCTTTGCAGGAAGCGTTGTCAGGAGGCTCGTGGAATCGAACCTGCAGGCCACGTGACTCCGCAACGTATGTATGTAAGGGGAACTTAAATAGGCTTTTTTTTTTCTTCTTGCCTGGGCTACTTGTGCTCAGTATATTTGGAAATGATATCTTCTTAACAAGTTCGTTTATTAGATTGTCTTCTTATCTTTTTAAATTTAAATCTTTTTAGCTACATTTGCCAAAGCGCAAGTCTTTTGTCCTCTCTTAAGCTTCTTTTTTTCCTTTTCCCTTTTATAATTCCTATCTCACCATCTCTGTTGCAACCTTCCAGTTAAAAAGATTGTTATGGGATTATTTTTACAAAAAAAAATCAATGTCACAGATGATAAACTGACTATTTCTTACATCTTGGACAACAGAGAGTAAAACTTGCAAGTGCTAAATAAAATATGATAAATTAATGAAGAGTTTCTGTCAAATTGTTGACTTATTTATTAGTCTCTAATATAGTTGTAACTCATTACAGTTAGTGTTATCACCTGTTACAGTATACGTTAAGTCTTCTTACAGTAAAAATTTTTCTGTTACAGTCAGGAATTTTTAATTAATTTACCCAATAAAATATGTAGTTAATTCTGAAGATGGCTCCCTTCTAATTATTTTATCCAATAAAATATGTAGTTAATTCTGAAGATGGTATGTATGGGGCAACAAAAATTGGGTATTGCGGTATTAGTAATAAAGAAAATGGTAGACTTTCGTCTGGATGATAGTCGTTTTGGATATAAGGTCAGGGGCGTTGTCAACCTTAAGAGATATAGGTCCACGTTTTCAACTTGGCCAATTTGTTTAGTGGTTAAGAAATTTTTGGTTAAAATAATCGGAGATTATTTAACTTATAATTTAACATTTTTTATTTTGAGAGGGATTATGTGAGTTTCGAAAATAAAAGAGGTTGGGGGTTAAAGTTATCCTTCTAAAAAGAGTGAGATAATTTAACCATAATTTTTATTTCTTTTTATTTTTAAATTTTAACTGAGTTAAGCAAACGTCTATACCAAATCGTTTCCGATATCCTTTTTTAATCCCTCCCATATTTCCTGCCAAATGGCCATTAAAGAAATGCAGGTTCTTTGGATTTTGTGTTTGAGAACAGCCAAGTCAATGCAATTTCGCCGGTCATCTAAATGAGAAATTCCCATTTTCCTAGTAATAATAATGTTCGAGGGTTATCCATACATAAATGGCGTGAGGAAGTGGGTCCATGTTGGTGCGTGCGGGGGTTGTCTTCCATTGGCAGAGATGTTTTCATCCTTGTCTTCGTTGTGGAAAGCAAGAACAACATAATTCTTGAAGGAAGCTGTCTATTCCCATTGTAGGCATTTGTGGGTCACC